>CAXAMN010022251.1:6164-113948 GCA_963970005.1 Durusdinium trenchii | reverse complement strand
TCTCATCTCTTTCTCATCTCTTTCTCATCTCTTTCTCATCTCTTTCTCATCTCTCTCTCCTCTCTCTCTCCTCTCTCTCTCCTCTCTCTCTCTCTCTCTCTTTTCTCTGTCTCTCGTCTTTCCGTCTCTCTTCTCTCTCTTCTCTCGCAGGAGGATCCGGGCAAAGAGCCACATATAAAGGACTCTTCACCCCTGCCTCCAAAAAGAGCGTCGTGTTTTTTCCTACCTCGCTGCCCTCCACTTTCCCATTCTGGAGCGCTAGCTTTCGCCCCCCCCCCCTTGGCCTCAAATAGCATAAAATCGAGACCCTGCGGGCCAATGACAACAGGAGCGAAAGATGCCACATGCACAAGGACTACGTTGTAGAGAGAGGAAGCCAGCACTAAGGTGCTAGCTCCCTCTCACAGCAAATTTGTGTGCCACTCGTAGGGAGGTCTCTCAGCGCCGGGGAGCAAGCAGGCGGCTGCGCGGCCGGAGAACAGGTTACGCAAGTAGAGGTCTATTTGCCTTGAACCCATATGTATTCACGGTGATCACCTATTCCATATAATCGAATATCCTCGATCGTTCATATTCCCGGACATTATATTCATATATTTAGGTTCATTTCTATTTCTAGAGACCTTATGATTTGGTGGTTGTAGATTAGCATATTTGGAATGCTAGTCGGGGTACTCAAAATCTTTACATTCGGGGGATATAATTGTGGAAATAGATCCAAGACCAGGTGAATTTAATTGTTCCCCTCTAAAAAATCATTCTTGGAATTGACATTGAGGACGATAAATAAATGTAGTAAGATTTAACAAATATAATTGATTTATTAATTAATAATTAAAAATTTAGAATTTTTGCTATGCAATGCCAATTTATTTGGCAAGCCATATTCATTTATGGCAAATATATTTCCAGAATAAATTTCATTTTTAAATGTCAATCTTAATTATGCCGCAATGAATGATTCTTTTGAATAATTTCTTTGAATAAATTCTATATTATTAAGGTCCCCATTATAAATCATTTGGATTATATATTTGCCTGTGGCGCCCCACACCACATTGCACGAATTATCCTGATCCTATCAATTATATTCAATTTCGAATGGAATGATTCTGATTGATGCTCATTGCCCGTATTTGGAGCGAACCAACGACTCTACGGCCATATATATTTTCCTGGCATACTCCATTCATAGACTCATAGATTTTGTCAAATTCGTTTTCCTCGGCAGACTACGCAAATCATTGTTCCCTGGCCGTACTGCTGGGAGCAAAGACGCTACTAGGGGCTCCTGGCCATGCTACTAGGAACAAGGACGCTATTAGGGGCTCCTGGCATCGCTACTAGGAGCAAGGACGCTACTAGGGGCTCCTGGCCATTCTCCTTGGAACAAGGACGCTACTAGGGGCTCCTGGCATCGCTACTATGAACAAGGACGCTAGGGGCTCCTGGCCATACTACTAGGAGCAAAAACGTTACTAGGGGCTCCTGGCCATACTACTAGGAGCAAAAACGCTAGCAGGGGCTCCTGGCCATACTACTGGGAACAAGAACGCTATTAGGGGTTCCTGGCCATATGCTACTGGGAACAAGGACGCTAGGGGCTCCTGGCCCTACTACTAGGAACAAAAACGCTACTAGGGGCTCCTGGCCATACTACTAGGAGCAAGGACGCTTCTAGGGGCTCCTGGCCATACTACTAGGAACAAGGACGCTACTTGGGGCTCCTGACCAGACTACTAGGAACAAGGACGCTACTAGGGGCTCCTGGCCATATACTAATAGGAACAAGGACGTTACTAGGGGCTCCTGGCCGTATTACTAGGAGCAAGGACGCTCCTAGGGGCTCCTGGGCATATTACTAGGAACGAGGACGCTACTTGGGGCTGCTGGCCATACTACTAGGAGCAAGGACGCTACTAGGACTCATCATCGAGGTCAATCTCCTTGATGGCTCCTGGCATATCATCGGGGGTATCAGGAGGCTCATGTTCTGGCATCCCCGGGCCGGTGGCTGCTGCGGCCTCAGCTTGAGAGGTGGATAAGCTGGTAAGTCCTGGCAGAGATTGTGCAGGTTCACGCATTTATTTTTATGGGGTAATATTTTATGGAATGCTTCTCAGTAGGCCAGCACTGGCGCTGATATTCTGCGGTTTATTCGCTTTGGCTTTCATTGCCTTGGCAGGCTAGACGAGAAGCCATGGCCATCAACCTGACGATCCTGCCGGTCATTTTCAGGAGCTGGCAATGCATTAGCCGATATGCTGCATTGCATAGATAGATCAATCGAATTAGCCATCAGAATATGAAAAACATATTTGAATAATACCTGGCTGACAATATTGAATATGGCCTGCAAAACAATGCATTCGATTGACCTCAGGAGAATTCGTAAGCTCAAATTAAAACAACCATTCCGTAGGATCCAGATATATGGTGATTAGGATTATCCCTTGTCCCCCAATTTGGAGCTCAATCAAATTGAAAATTTTGATGGGGAATTATTCCAGGAGCCAGAATTTCATGCTCCTGACCGCCTGGCGCTCGAGCATCCATTCAACCTTGATGATTTAATTCGTATCCTGAGTGCATTGCCAGCCAGGAAGGCATTGGCCCCTGATGGCCTGCCAACCATTTTTTGGAAAATTATCACTTTGGACATTGCATCTATAATCTTTCATACGATTCAAGGTCATTATATATAAATTAATGGATTTCCTCCTTGTACTGGTCAATTGGATGGCTCCACCTCCTGGCCAAATCTGGCAACATATGCAATCGACCTTAGGCACTGCAATATCCTTATTATGCATATTGTATTTTCAATTTTGCATAATTTGCAATTCTATGCGTATTTGCCAGCACGTAACACAGTTGACTATTTGTTGATGGTATCAGAATATTACCATCCATCATATTAATTTCGATAGAGATAATCTTCAACATGGATTACAGATTTCCCTGGATATGGAAAAAATCTTCGATTCCATCAATTATGAGATTATGGTTCGTATTCTGGATAAAATATCATTCCTACCGACTATTTTATAGGACATGGGAAATTATTATCATTTATCGATATATCACGGCTGCGCAACACTGCGATTGATCTTGAAATATTGATTCCCATCTCCTTATTCATTATTCCATTGCATTTTAGATATCGAATTTTTTAATAATACATAATTCCCACATTGATTATATGGGGAATTTTTGAGATGGGGATTATTTTTCAATATTTTCGCCAATTGCTCAATACTATTAATATCTATTACAGATGAATATCTAGATCTCCTGTCCTTCTTAAATACGAATCCACGAATGCTTTCTTTATCCGATAATATTTGGATCCTCTAAAGATATAATTGCAGAAATATAATTTTGGTTTTGAAACGATTTTATGCCACCGTCGCACTCCCTGCGGGACTCTGCCGCGACCAATCAGAACCAAGATATGTGCCCTAACCCCGGACTATCCTAATTCCGATATTTCCATCCCTTTAGATGCGCATCTACCACCGGCTCAGGATAACACATTAAGAATATATCCAGAATATCATCGATCCTTCCGCCAGGTGGATATATTCAAAAGGCATTTAAGACAGATACATGGTTTCGAATAAATATTTTCCAACCCCTCCGGGATTTTCATGACGAAGCCAATATATATCGGAATTATATATATTTTTTTGTAAATATATATATATATATCCTTAAAGATCATATCAAAAAAATCATATATATATATATATATATATGAATTTTTTAGATATTGCTTAAGATTCCATGATTCCTATCTCGTCCAGGATTGAATTCAGAATATATTTGAACCATCTAGGATTTGATCCTTGTCCAAGATCTTTGTGCCGATTTTTCTAATGGATACATCTTCTATAATTATAGCTAATATTATAGATTATGAATTGTTATTACATTGATTGCCATCCCGACCTGCTGGACTATAGAAAACCTTGCACGGAGAGGGTCCATTGGGTGACCAGTTTTGAATCGAATATTAGAATATATCCATTTTATTAAATCATAATTCAGAAAATCAAATAGTTATATAATTATCAATATTTTTCATTTAATCATCCTTGCTAGATACATCATGCAGCCGCACGCACCATTACCTTATAATATCAATATTAAACGGTCATGGTCCCCGCCCGCATTCCCAGAATTCATTATAATTGACGTGATTTGAAAATTAAAACCATGTCCCAACCTAGCCGTCCCAACCCAACAGAAATCCGGCCTAAGACTAAACTTACACCCACGTCGGCACTTCATCGATGCATTTTTTAAAAAATACACGATCATATATATATATATATATATCAATCAAAACCACGATCAAATCGATCCATCATTCGCCAAACAAATAATGTAGATAATCGCCATTCCCATATATATATATATATATTTTAAAAATATTTCAATTTTATGCTTAAATTAGATTTATTAACATTTTAGCTAAATCATTAAATATATCAACTACATTTATTAATATTCTATTGTAGAATCCTTATAATTTCCTTTGATTTATCGATTAAATCTCTTTTAAGTAAAAATAATCTAATTTCGATATATTACGCCCCAAACTATACCTCGATACCAATCATTTTTTAAATTTCATCTTCCAGCAGCCGTGCCTGGCTGCCCGTGTTAGGCTGCGGAGGAGTGGATTTTCTGGACACATCAGGTGTGTCATGAGCCCTCTCACGTCGAACGAAAAGGCTTGCAAGCATCTGGCCAAAAATGCAGTCAAGTGAAGCATTCTCCAATCAGCTCATCAAGGCCCTTAACAGGTGTACTCAAGGGCCGAAACCAGGCTGTGGTCAGGAGCCTGGTGGGAATCAACCAAATCAGGTATATGCGCTTGGCCAAGTCAGGGTCAAAATCAAGTGGCAGCATGGATCGATGGTCATCTCCTTCCAAGACCGTGCCACTGTGCCACAAGATATACTGATTGTGGCCATGCGAGGGATCGTCTCCTTTGTGGGTGACACCGGCTGTGATGGTGAACTCGTGCCATTCCACCTGCAGACCTCGGCGATCACGGAACACAGGCACTTTCAAAGGGAGTGTACGATCCCAAGCTACCGAACAGGGGTTCTTGACACCCGGTGTGGTGTAGCGCGAAATTTGGAAGCAAACCCAAGGAGAATCATAATCGAGGGCATGGACAAATGGCTGTTGTGTGTGCCAATCGGAGATGAGCTGTTGAAGCATGACAAAATCAATGGCATCAGATGCTAAAGGAATTGGTGCAAACATATTGGCTGCATCTTCTACGGAATGTTCAAGTCGAGTACTCCAGCCTGCCTGCATGTAGCGGGGCAGAGTCTTTTCCAGCATCTTCTGTCGGTACCAGCCGGCGAATTCACCGGCATCATGTTGTTCATCTTTCGAATGGCCATCAAACCACTCGGTGAGGAGAGTTCCCAAAAAGCTAGCATCACATGGGTTGGTGAGTCGCCCAACTTGACCCAGAAGCAAATCGAGCAGCTTGGCTTCCCATGGACCCCAAATTGCCGTATTGAAAGTTTGACTCATAGTGCAGCTCCATGTCTGGGCCAGGATGACGCTATGGAGATAGCATTATGTCCCGGGATTGGCCCAGGTGGCTGTCATGACCGACTTGGTCACTTCCGCAATCGTTGGGAGATGGCGTTGGCCAGCGGTGAGCGTTGCAGATTGGCCAATCTGATCCGTAGGAGGGCCAACTGGGTGATCCCGTTGCCGGACAGCTTCAGGAGCAATTGATGAAGTTCTGATGCTTCGGGCGACCGAAGACTCAAGTCCAACCTCCAGGGGACGGCCACGGCCGCATCCTGAGGGAGGTTCTCCTGGTTCACAGGGCGTGATGCCGAGAACTTGTGGACCACCGACGGCTGTTGTCCAAGGTGAGCAATCCTTTCCATCAGGGTACGAAGCTCTTCTGAAGTCAACGGAGGCGTCTTGTTGGGCTTGAGTTGCTGAGTCTGCATGTCCCACGTGAGGTATGCCCATTTGTTGTCCTCCGTAAGGATGCCTTTGGAACGAAGGTTCGACACCAAGGCGTCTTCTTTTGCCTCCAATTGCAATTGTGTGGCCCGGTGGGCAAGCTCCTGGAAACAGTGGAGGAACAGGGTGATCCTTAGCGGGGTAGACACGTCGCCACTTTGTTTGTAGCTGTTCCAGTCCCGAGCCTTGGAGAGCATGCTCGGCATAATGCTCCCCTTGCCGCACTGCATGAAGAACATGAAGCTTTTGTCCAAGCTGAGCTGCGTCAAGGCATCCTCCTGCCTGAGGGTCAGGTGAGCCAACATGTGAAGAAGCTCGTCGTCTCTGCCGCCATTCGAGGTTGAGGCCGAGGAGGTTGAGAATCTTGGTGCACGGCCCCGGCCATGATTGGCAGCCCCATTGGATGGCGTGGTGCGAGCACGCTTGCCTAAGTTCAATCTTGGGCCAGTGTGTGCTCCACTTCATGAAGTGCTGCATTGAAGTCCAGGATTTGTGCATACAAAGAATCGGACATGGATGCCATCACTTCTTCTGGCTTATCTTCAGTTGAGTGCCAGGCCCAAGCAATCGGGTTCATCTCGTGCAGGTGGGCAATGAAGTGAAAAATCACATCCTGCGGTAGCCGTGAAGTGGGAATTTCCGGATGATGCGATAACCCTCGGATGGATCGATGAAACCAGGTCAAACGTGCTTCAGGGGTGAACGCCAGTTCAACCAAGAGCTGTGGCAGTGGAGTTCCAAGCAATGAATGAGCCAGGTCACTGTGCCAATCCGGTGTATAGGATGAATTGTGCAATCCGAAATTACCACATGGAATGGGGCTCACTGATGTCAGCTCTGAGGTCATCAGTGGCTGAGTCACGGGCGTGGTCGAATCTCCAAACCTCTGGTCACTCGCCTAAGTGCAAAGCAAAACCGGGCATGAGGCACGTTGAAAGTGTCTCTTGAGAGCAAGGTCCATGGTGAACATGGCGTGTCAATGCTTATATGCTAGGTGACCAGGGTGCATATCAACTCTGGGATCGAACGGAAATCCGTCTGGTTTGGCAGCATCATGACTCTTCCTAAGGTGATTGACCAAGGCCTTTCGACCAATCATGTCATGGCAAATAGGACATCTGTACATCTTGGCCGGCTCCGGATATGGACCTTCTGGCTGACAGGCAAGCATGTGCTTGATGGTGACCTTGGGAGGCTTTGCGGTGCCTGGCTGACGAGTGCCAGGATTGGCAACCTCAGTCGTGGTACGGTCGGCACGCTGAGGAAATTTGTTGTGATGCGCAAGAAGGCTGACTTCAGTGAAGAAGGTATCATGGCATGTCTGGTATCGAAAAAGCTTGGGCGGAGCCGAGTCTCCGGATGAGGCAGGCGGATCAGGGGTATCTTGGAATATGTCCGGGGTCAAATCAATGCCCTGTGCTGCAACTGTCATGGCATCGGTGTCATCCTGCCCCTGGGCCACAGGCAGTGGCGTGGTGGTCGAAGTATCTGCAGTGGCAGACCGCATCATGACAGGTATGATCGGAAAGTGAGAAGGGTCATATGTCTGGCCTAAAAGCACACTCACCTACATGAGGACACCACATTGATGGTTACGAACATCAGTGCATTGTTGCGTGCGCAAAACGCACTGGCCTTTGCCGCTACCTAGATTTGCAAGTCCATGAACATGATCTCGGTGCATTGCTTCATACACAAGGAGACCCTGATGCTATTCACCGTAGTGCCTACGAATGGACCTGGCAGGGATGGCCAAATGGCAAAATGCACAGTGGTTGGCCAGTTCGGCAACGAGTGGCTTGTCGAGGAGAATGCCAGGGATGGGTTTGTATCGAAGGTGCATTCTCAGTGCAGGTCTGGCAGCAATGGGCACGATCTGGTCCTTAGCACCGTCGAAATGTAAGCAATTCCGAGTATTGATCTGATATTTCAATCGATATATATATATATATCGGTGAATGCTTTGTGACAATGTCTGCAAACTGCACGACCATTGATCGTGTCACGGAGAGGGACGAACAGATCTTCGATCATGCATGGGATACCATGACTCTCTCTCATGTGGCATTTCCATGGGCCCACCTGGAAATAGGCGCGGTCACATTTAGGACATTTCAGCACGGGTGCCTGAGGACAGGGATCATCAATGGACGCAGGGATGGTGATATGGTTCTCAGGATAATCCGGGGTCAGGACACAAATGTCAGGCGTGCTAGACTGCATGGCGAGCTGAGTCAGGTCAGCACGGCGAAGACTCAGCGATTGAGTGAGTCGGGACTGCTGCTGTTGCAAGTATAGCCATGGTCGATTCAGGTTGAGTCTGGTATAAAATGCCTGGGTTGTTTCACGTGTGATGTGAACCGGAGACCTAGCCATGGTACGGTGGTGTCTGTGAATCATGCCTACGATCTGTTGAAAGCCCTTGGCAGTGATTCCCATCTCATGGATGCCGTATGAGACGGTTGGCAGGACACACTGATTGTACAATCGTATTCGGACATGGAATGGATGGTGTGTGTCCATGAGCCATGGTCTGAGGATTCGAAAACAGACATTGGCCGCTGTGACTCGACGAATGACCGTGTCATTGGCGAAAGCATTATAACTTATCGTGATATCTAAATAATTAGTCTTGCTGACAATGGGCAATCTCAGGTCAATGTCCGGCAAATGCAACAAAGGCCCCTCTTTTGGTCGAGAGATCCATCGCTTCAAGAACGTCGGGGCATTTTTGCCCACCAGGCGCATGATGGTCACGCTTTTGGATTTATTCACCTGGAATCTGTACGCCTTGAGCGTGCACAGGATACATTGCAGGTCATGGATGGCTTCGAAACCCTCGGCAACCGATCTGATGATCCATCTGAGGTGGATGTCGTCTGCATATATGATGATGTGAGATTGAATCCACTGCAGGTCATACCTAGTTAGAAGATCATGGGATGAGGTACATGCTCAAGGTCCAAAGCAAAGGGGCGTCTTTTGACCCCTATTTGATCCCGCGTGTTGTGGTGAATCTGGCCACAAGGTCCTTGTGAGGAACACAATATTCGTGCTTCCTTAACCAAGATTGGACAAGATGTCGAAGATCAGAGTTTATCTCGAACAGGTGGATGGCGCGAACCACGTGGATTCGAGTGATGGCGTCAAACGCCTTTTCAAGATCTAGCGAAATCTGGATGCCTCCCCACAGTCCCTCCGCTCTGGCAAACTGTTGGCACAGAGTTCTAACCGTGCGGAAATGTTCGGACAACTAAGAGAAGGCAATCACGTGTACCTCGGTGGGGGAGGTAAGCGAAGAGTGGCATGGTTCTGAGCCTATCGAGGGTGTGGGCCATGAGCAAATTACAATGGATTCCTGTCATAACTTTATTAACCGGGTGTTGAAGACATATCGGTCGGAGTGTAGCAGGTTTATTGTGCGGTTTATTGGGTTTACTGAGCATATGAAGCCATCCCGCGGACCAATGTGCAGCGGGAATGCCATCTGTGTCGATCCAGGCATTGTTGCACTGCTTGATAGACAATCGGTGCAATTTCATGGGCAAAGTGTTTCCACACTACTGCCGGGAAGCCGTCTGGGGCTAACGCTTTGGTGGTGGGCAATCGATAAAGCTCAGCAGCAAGGTCATCCTGCGTGAACGGGATGCGGCTCAGTGGGTGGGGTTGAAGGTCAAAATCTGGATCCGTGAACAACTGACTGAAGTGAGCAATCAATGAATCAAGTTCTTGGCGTGGAGTCATGGGAGCCCCAAATTGATCATGCATCTGAATCCTGCGAAAAGGCTGCTTGGGGCAGAATTTCCGGATGTTTCGATACCATTCATGGATACGATTAGTTATGACATGGGCAACGTTCTCCTTCGAGAACTGATCAAGTTTGCGTCGTTTGTTGATTCTGCTGAAGCGTCGAATCTGAGCATGCAATTTATGAAAAATGGTGCAATGCTTCCAGCTGTTAAAAAGTGACTTGACATTCACAAGAAAAATGTATCTGTATTGCATTGTATTGCGTACGTGCATGCCACATGCGTGCAGTCATGGAACGAAGCTGGTCAGGTTTGGGAGTACTGGATTGGACAGGTGGAAAATGTTCAAGACACAGGTCACGGATCTGGGTTTCCATGTGGAAGCAATGGTTGATAGGATCTGATGTGTATCCGGCCTGGTGTCTGAGGATGCAACCCTGAACAGCTCGTTCAAAGCGTTCCCATCTGGGTGTGTTTTCCAACATTTCCTGGTGCAATCGAAAACGATTTATGGCAGGAGTCTGAATGGGAAGCTTACGAATAGCATGCCACCTGGGGAGGTGGATTAGAAGTGGTCTATGTTGAGGTCCTTGATGAATTCCAATTCGTTCGAATCTATGGTCGACCTGTGCTCGAAGGTGTCGCCATCGGACTTGGAAGTTACGTAGAAACACAAAGTCGATCCGGGACCGATGTATGCCGTGCAGGAAGGTGGGTACATACTTTTGATGGCAATGAACAGCTGTTAAGGACAAATCTTGAATCAATTATTGGAATTGGTGCTTATCAGCCTGGAGGGCTTATTTAAAGCGAGGGTCAGTACTTCCAACATGGGGTGGGTCCTTGTTCAGCGGAGTATTGAAATCACCAGCCAAAATGAGCTGGTGGCCTTTGGGAATGTTCTGGATGCCACATTTGAGTTTGTCCCAAAGATCCTGCCTGGCCAACAGAAGGCCACGTTGGGTCTTCGATGTGTTCCAGGCTGTCTGGTACACTACATACAGGTCGAAAATCTATGTGAGCATCAATCTGATGTGCATGAGGCGGCCGGGTATGATGTCATGGTATGCCAGCTGGGACTGTCGAACCAACGTGCGGCGGACCATCACCAACAGAGATGTTGAGGCCGCATGGCTGTGAACGCAGAGCCATTGATCTGTCTGCCACTGTCCAGTCATGGACCAATCAATTTCTTGTACGATGATGACATCTTCTGGCCGGGTGTTGCACCAGCATAGCCATTCTTGGTATATCAAGCCACGTGTGGCGTTCCAGGATAGGAGCTTCAAAATGGGTCTGGCAATCTTCAGTCGTGAAACAGGGGCTCCTGAAGCAGGAATACGGGATTGCAGAATCTTGGATTTGAGTCGGGTAGGGACCTCTGCTTCCCATAACGTCCGGACACGAAAGGGGCTTTGAACTTGGCTGTAACCATACATCGCCCAAATTTCATTTGCTTTTATCCAGGCTCTATTGGTGGTCTTCGAAGGACCTGCACTGTCGCCAATTCGTGAAGTGGAACTAACAACCCTCACGCCAAGTCTAAACCCAGAAAGAAAAAAAAAGTTCGGCACATAGATTCAAATCCCCCCGGACTTAACACCGAGTATACCTGCAACATGGTAATCAAAACGTAAACCGATATCTAATGCCAAAATATTTCATAAACCGCGGTTACGACTCCATATGACGACAAAAAACAAAGGAGAACGGCCGGTCTCGAGCAAATATAGCGCTTCGATACCATATAAAAATAATATTTATATCCTATACATATATTTATCAATAATAAAATTCTGTTCTAAACGTTACCAAATTTAATCTATATTTAGTATAATAAATATTATTTCTAATTCTTAATTACCAATTTATCGCACCATCAAACCCTACCTCCCTAATTTATAAACATTTTTTAAAATAATTGCTATTTTTGTCATATTACTTTTAAATAATTCCTCATATATTTTATCAATATATTAATTATAAATAATTCAATATTTATATATAATCCACGACAAACAAATATTTTAATTGGCGATAAATAAATACATATTATATATATATATTTAAATATATATATCTCTTCAATATTTTCAAAATATTCCTATATATTATTAATATTTAAATTAATATATAAATTTATATAATATATATATATTATATTTAATCAATCAATAATGAATTTTCGATATATTATAATAATTATTATAATACAATATTAAACTTAAATTATATCGAAATCTATTTATCACTTAATAAACAATTATATTTAATTATACATATCATTTAGAATAATATTTTTGTATTATATATATATATTTATTAAACAATATACACATAAAATTAACTTATATAAATTGAATAATTTTAAACATTTTGAGGATTAGGAATATTTAGGAAAATTACAATTTTTGAAGGATTTTAAACAAATCAAACCTTTTTCCAAAATCAAAAAGGGAAGGGCCTTTGGCAATTTTGAACTCTTGGGAAATGTATTTCTCCCAGCCATACAGAGCATATTATTGCCTATTTTGTTGACAAAAAGAAATTAACTCTTTCCGACCTGGTCATGCTACCAATCACCAGAACAGCTTAAAAGGTTCTCACAGGTTTTTTGCATGCTTCTCCAGTTCTTGCCGGGATCCTCAGTTTATAGCGAAACACTCAGCTCTTCACGGCGAAACGCTTGGCCCTCTGCTGCCGCTTTTCCTCTTCCTGGGCGGACGATGTGGACCACGTTGGGTCGGACGGTTCGGATGTGCGGCGCTCCGTGGTCTCCGGGGCTGCACCCGGAAGTCTGCGCTAATCCACCCCGAAACAACGGTCGCGAAGGGTTGCTGAGCGGTGGTTTTCCCATCCAGCTTTGAGGGAGCTACAAAAGTGTTGGGTTCTCCTTGTATTCATCCGCTCAAATGTTCTAAAATACCCTTAGGGACCTTCAAAGGGATGTCCATAAAAAACCTGGGCGGGGTTGTATCTGGGCGGGGTTGTATCTGCAAAACCCTTCAGAGAGGTGATTGAGGTTCTTGGTCTGAATCATGTGGCTTGGGGGTGGAGAGTAGTCTTTTATGCCACTTGCCAGCTAAGGAACCAATACACATGCCACATCTCAAAACGGACTTGGGATTGGTTGTCTGCCATCTACTCAGAATCCTTGCAAACTATGTTGGCTGCAACCCCCCCGCCACCACGCCTCTGGGTCTGGTGGTTCTGCCTCCGGCTCTTTCCGCAGATTCGCGCGCACGCGGCCGTTGCCACGTGCACCACCCGCTGCACTCCGGGCCGGTGCACCATGGGCCGGTCCACCACCAGCCCGAGGCCTGCCATTTTCATGTCGCTGGCAAGAGAGTATAGTGGATTTGTTTCCTGTTGATTTTCATGTATTTTCAGGTGCCTGTGCTACACCTCGAGGAGGACAACGGGACGGACCCGACTTTTTGGTAATCCTGCACACTTTGATGAACCTCCTGTTCAATGGTATGTGGATTCGGACAAAGAAGGGCTTTGAAACTGACTATTTCATACCAAAAATTGAAGACATGCGGCTGAGGTCATTTTCTGGTACCACCGCGCAGCACAAATACCATCGCCGGCTTTTGCACAGCGTGACAGAGTCGAGTACAAGATTCTTGAGCCTTGTAAACAAGAACGTTTCAACCATCTCCAGTTTCACGACATACATGAAGCTTGCCTGGTTATGACTACAAGCAAACACAGAAAACAAACCCACAAACGAGATCCAAAGCAAAATGCCTTTCCTATTCCAAACCCATCTATTCTAAGACAAATTCACTTCCTTCTCATTGGAGCCGCGCAAGCCCTGCGCACGCGGCTAACCATTCTCGGGGCCTTCCACGCGACCAGTCCAAGGGTGCACTGCGACCGTTCTTGGCCGCCTGGGCAGCGGAGCGCAGCGAAGCAGCGAAGCGTCGAAGAAATAAGGGTGGAACCGTGTAACTGACAGTAGAGGGACACTAGCCGGAAACAGAACTGGAGCAATCATGCGGGAGAAACAATCATAGTGCATGATTCTAGCAAGGTGGAAGAAAGACTTGTGCGACACAAAGTTGTGGTCCTTTCTCAACATCCCACCTGTGCCAAAACGGTGCCCCCTGCGTTCCGGTGCACCCTGCCTTCCGTGCCAGGAAGGCTTCCAAGTCATTTTTTGCCTCCACTTCCTTGGCGAGTTTCCGGTCTTTGCAAAGCTCAGTGGATGCCATACTCCCAGTCGACACTCACTCCGTGTTGCTGGAATATATTCCTACACCTCCGAAACCACCCCCATGTAGGCAAATATGCCATACATGGAGTGTATCGTTCTTCTTCCGCCGGTTCGGTTGATCTTCTGGGAGTCTGGACACAAATCTGAGAGGTGGTCTATATTGAGATCTGAATCTAACTTCCCGAGAGGGAATCCGTAGAAATGTGCCATCTACTCAGTGTAACTGCTGCACCATCTGAGAAACCAAAGCCAACCAATGACCATATCCCTTTCATAGAATAATTGTGCCGCCAGCCCACACGGGAGACAGTTTGAACTTCCACACATCACATGGAAGTGAACAAAGAAGAAGCATAGTAATAAATTGAACATATGTAAAGTGCTACGTCTGCTATGCAAAACAAACATGAGTCTTCCTCATCTTCCAGTTTCTATCCACATCACATAACCACCGGAAGAACAGGGACCGTTCCAAGGGTCCACAGGCCGCTTGGGCTGCTTGGACCGAGCTTGCTTCTCACTCGCCGTGGGCGCTGGTGTCACTAAGCCCCACCTGAGGAGAAGGTGTGCGGTGCCTTTGCTTCGTGCATTTCAGTGATTTGGTGTCCGGTAACTGGCGTTTCTTCTATGAGCACCACTACCTCTCGGGTTCTTGGAGGATGCAAACCGTCCTCCAAGAGCCACCCCCAACAGACGGTCGATTTTTCGGTCCTTTACTTGGGTGTAGGCGCGTTTTCGGCAACGGACGCTGGCCAAGACGTAGCTCCTCTCCCACTTGATTATTGCTCACCTTCTTTCACTACCGCCAGTTCGTTCGACTTGCCGTCAGCCACATTGTTCAACTGCATCCTACTGCCCATCGCCATGACACGTGCGACAGGTGCCATGTCAACCCTTGTCATGACACGTTCCATAACCAGACTTGTGGCAAGGTCTTCTTGACTGCAAAGTGCAGGTCAGGACAGGTGTAATCCCTCGATCACATGCTCACCGCTCCATTGCCAAGACGCAAAAGGAAACACCTCATCCTCTTTTAGCCAACACAATATGTTCAAACAATGTCAAACATTGACTTAGACATTTGTGTACGGCAATCACACCCAAGTGGTCCCAAGTAATGCAAACATGACCCAATCACTGGATACAAGTATTGCCCCGTACACCCTTTGCGTAGTGGCTCCAAGAATCTCCTACCACATCGGCCCTTCTCGCACCTCTTAGCTCTTGCCGCCATCTTCGCTTCCTCCTCTTCTCCCTCGCCCGCACCGGCCGCCGTGGCAGCACCGGCCGCCGTGGCAGCACCGGCTGCCCCCACGGCTGCGCCCGTCAGGCCCCAGCGCTTGGCGCGGGCAGCGAGCTTCTCCTCCTCTGTGAGCTCGCCGGCCTCAGGCGAGGCCAAGAAGTGATGGTGCGGCTGGTGGGGGGCGAGATGGCGAGGCGGGCGAGCCTGAGTCTACTATATTTGTTTTAAGATTCAGGACGCACATAAATGAATTTCATTAGTTCAAGCTCAAGTGATGTTGCTCCAAAGTGGGCCGGTCTTTTGTTCTTGCATAGAGCCCCCAAAACAGCTACGTCAAATCGCGTGAACTTGGAAGCATGAGAAAACAAAGGGCCCAGTAGGAACTTGTAACTTGTGGTCCTCAAATTAAGGTGTCCAAAACATGTTTGAAGCAGATTCTCTAATCCAGCGATCCGGGGACAAGCAAAACAACATAAGCTGAAACCAAACTTTTGCATGCAAGCAGGAGGAGGAGGAAGAGGAGGAGGAGGCCAAATAGTGGGTGTGAGAAAAACTCTGAAGCAAAAGCATAGGACTATAGTCCTTTCAAAGAGATCTCTCCCGAAGAAAAGCACCAAGACCGGCTCCACTCTGGAAGAAAACGTCCGCCAGCCAGCCTAAATGGAATGTAAGGGAATCCCAGAGAAATCTTCTATCGCAGCCTGGTCTGGGTTCACATACGACCAACCGGCTCACCAGGTGTTTACCTGGATTGAGTCATTTTAGTGTGTTTTTTCTCACATTAGAAAAAGAACCAATCGTTACTCGAACAACTCCTAAGGTCGTCTAAGGTCGTATCTAATGGCCTGAACGCTCCGTGTCAAATCCTCTTATAGATTCCTTTTGAATCAACAGTCTACAACAAGGAGTCCATAATCGGGTGGGTGAGTCTGTTCAGTTCGGAGTGAGCGGTGCTCCGTGAAAAAAAGTTACAAAGCTGCCTGAAACCGCTTCGATTGAAGCCTTGACATGGTGTCCAGTCGCATGCTCACTCTGAAAAAACCAACCAGCAATCAATCCCTGAACAAACAAGCGCACTATGGCTAAAATGCTTGTTTTGGTCTCAGAAAAGGGTGTCTCTGAAGTGTCCCTAAAAGAACTTGGGACAGCAGAAAGTCGATGAACACCTGGTCAGTAAGGGAAACGCCGTCGTTTCAGACCCTTCTTTGCCGAATCAATCAGACTTTGACATCTCCTTTCACAGGATTTCGAGACACTGAACTTTGGACGCGACCTTTATTTCCAGAGCCAGAGTACTCCAAATTCATGTTGTTCATTTTTTCATTCACGTGGTTTACGAAGACTGCAGCTTTTCTGCCGATGATGAGGAATGTCACATACAGGAATGCATCCACATTATCGATACATGGTATACATGCATACATACATCCTACACCCTGAACTTGTGCGTACTCTACCAACCGGGACCAGCATCAGGAGCTGCGGGTTTTAGCGTCATTTGAAGATCCACCTGTGTCTATGACAAGTATTTGCAGAAAATTATCCATAAATCTCTTTGCAGCCTTCTAGATGCATCTGAATCCTCTTTTCAACTAGGCATCCTGATGACAGACCATCACAAACCTGGATGGGAAATCTGATGAATCTTCAGATTTGAAGGAAGGACTCCTTTTCACACCCAACACCTCCCCAGAAACCTCCGTCGCTTGCAGCTTTGGCACCGGCTTCACCTAGAACATCCGGAGGATTCTCATCCGAGCACCGCCAGGATGGATTCCAAACGGGTGGAAGACCCCGAGGAGCACAACACATGGAAGCAGAACATCGCCCGTTGGAAAAGGACTTTCCTGAAAATTACGATGAGGAAGTGAACTCAGTAAACTCCAAAGTGGAAACTACCCTGGTACAGGAAATCATGTTCCATCCACTTGGGCTTGTCATCCTTTGGTCCAGCTATGTTGGCTCCAAACTATATATATATATATAGATCTATGCATTCTCCTGATTGGCAGTGAGTTTAAAGTTTGAATCAAAAAGAGAATTACTGTTTCCGGTAGGCTTCACTGACGGATAAACCTCAATGCTTCGATTCTCTGCTGTACATAGATACCACCATGAAAGCTGCCCGGAAAGCTGCTACATGAGCACCAGCATTCAAAGGCCACCTGTCAACACAAACCACCTGGTTTCACTGGGTCTTCTGTGGAACTTCAGTCACCAGTGATATCTTTCAGCCCTCGAAACAACTTGGTGACCTCAAAGAGCGACCGGCAAGCTGTCAGCTTTGCCGAAAACAACACGCTGTCATTGACGGTCCGCATCGACACCAGTCAGCCCATGGGGAATACCCCCATGTTGAATGTTGGATAAAACATGTCCAAAACCTTATATGACCAGAACGACGCCTGAAGTGTGCGTGTCTGGAACATCAACAGGCCCTCTTCGCAGCGAAGGCACCTCTCCATTGCCTTCTTCCATAGCGTGATCGGCGCAAATCTCTTTGGATGGCGGATCAGCGATCAGTTCGACGCTAAGATGACCGGTTCAAATCTGTTACATTTACGCCTTGACGCCAAAGAACACCTGCAGGCAACACATGAAGTTTCTGAGAAATCCCGCAGCACTCGAGATGTCACTGGAGTTTCTTGACCATTCTCTCATTCAACTCTTGAGCCCCGCTTGGACGTCGGCGGAACCCGCTTTGGAGCGACGCACGGCGGAACCATGCGGGTCCCGCGGGATGAACTATACGCGGTTGGTTCACCACATCTGTAGTGGAGATCTGAGGCGACAGACGTGGAAAAGGATGTTCAATGGAGAACTAGAGCAACTCGAAAAGGCAGTCCAGTCTGGGTCCAAGTCTTTTGTGGGTCGGATGGTTTGAGATTCTATTGAAAACTGTCCACGTGAAGTCTCCCATCATGTGACAAGTGGCACAATAATATTGGAGGCAAGTATAAACAGCGTCCCAACCCTTAGGGGCCCTAGCAAAAGAAATCTGCCAGCCTCTTCAGAGTGATCTCTGAAAAACCCGAATTCACAAGTATTGAACACACCTAGGGCACCTTCCTATGGTTGTGGGTTAAAACCCCGAGATCTCTTCATTTTCGTCAACCAGGGTCATCCAACCGTCTTTTGGACTTGGGCGTGTCGCGAGCGAGTCGGGTTTCGGGTCAGGGGATCCATGGGGAGGTTGGGTCTTAGAACAAGAATGGTACGGAAGACCAAAGGAGATTGGAACAATATCACCTTCTCCCATTGGCACCAATCCCCAGAAATGCTTCAAATCCCTGACCAAAGGATCCAACATGCGGTCTTCCAATCCCAAACGGTGGGCGATCCTTCCCCCCTGAAACCGTTCAACCGTGTGATGCCAGTGTGACGATCCAAACGTTAAGCAAAAACACATTAAACAAGAAAGGCTGCGGAGGTTCCGTCTTTTTTGCTCGATGCTGACCGCCAGCTCGGGACACCCCAAAAGCATCGCCAGATCGGCCGCCGTTTGACCTGCACATTTGAAGGGTCCGGCGATCGACGCAATTTGGGAGAGGAGCGTAGCATGTTCAATTCAACAGAAGGAACATCAACAAGACCACCTTGACAAGGTGAACCAATCCACTGAGTGTTCTCTGAAATCATACAACCAGAAGAAAGAAACACATCAGTATTTCTCTCATCATCTTGTAAAGCTCCGTTCCGCTCACCCTTCCCCTAAATGCTTCATCACATTCCACACCATGCGTGCCCTAGAATACTCCGCGGGTTTTTTCGCTGATTCGCTCCAGGGTGCCCTGGGAATCCTTCTGCAAGGGATCAGCGCCACGCGCCAAGAGCAGCAGGACCTGGGCCGTGGAAAAGGTAGGACTGGCCCACAGCCTTTTTGGGGTTGCCCTATTGGAGGCACATCAAATTGGTCTGTGGCACCTGGTGGGACGTGTGATTGTAGGGCGGGTTTTCCGTCCATGGCGAGGGTCCACTGGCAGGGGGTCAGAGAAGCGCTGGATGCTTTGGATGCTTAACATGGAAGATGAGGAAAGTGGCCTCCCAAATACCAACGTTACATAACGTTACAACATTTGGGAAGTGCTTTGAGACTCAAGGTATAACTATGATATGTTATGATCTGGTTGAGAAATAACAATGTGGAGGTTCTTGATATGTGTCACCTTTTGCAAGCAGGCCATCAGGGTCTGGAACCGTTCCGGCAAACATGGGCGGAGCGAACACTGACAGGCTGACAGGGTCCTTTTCCCCAGATAGCATGAACTATTGGGGATCTTGCTTCAAGTATCTTCCAGATCCTCACATATAGGAAGAGCTGCGTGTGTGCATTCTAGAGTTTGGGCGCTCGTGTCGCTGCAAGGTGGCGCTGTGTGTGCGCTTGGGAGTTTGTGTGCAAGGTGCTGCTTCAGGGTGCGCTGCAGGGTGCCGCTGCTGTGTGCACTTGGGAACTTGGTGCTGGTGCCGCTACAGGGTGCGCTTGGGAGCCCTGCACTTGGGAGTTTGGGCGCTGGTGCCGCTGCTGTGTGCGCTTGGGAGCTTGGGTGCTGGTGCCGTGCCACTGCTGTGTGCGCTTGGGAGCTTGGGCGCTGGAGCCGCTGCAGGGTCCCGCAACCTTCCCGCAGCAGTGTGCCTCTGCGTGCTGCTGGTGCGGCCGCAGAAGTCTTGCTGCTATCTGGGGTCCCTGCTGGCGAAATTCACATTCTCAAACCGTGTCCCCGTGAAAGACCTTCTCAGTTCGTCCTGAGGTAGCCTGAGGTAGGGGCTGATCCTGACCCACTTAGTCGCACCAATAAAACTCACCCGCAAATCAAAGTCATAGACAGGAGAACATGGAGATGGCAAAACAACACGCACATAGGACCCTCTGACCGTTCGTTAGAGTCTAAGATCGGGGACAAACAAACGCAAACGCTAGTGCAATCATGCTTGGAAGACATTTGCCATCGTATTTGTGAGTTGCGCCGCACCCGAACCATTGCACACCATAGGAGTGTATTTGTTTGGAACCCCGACATCGCGTTGAATCTTATAAAGGTTGGTGGGGTCGGCAAAAAGGGTCCAAGCCCCCAAACCTGCCAGTTCATGCGGAGTGCCATGTCTTCCATGAGCATAGAGGCTGCCATGTGCAGCACAGTCTGTTGGTTTGGACCGCGCAAGTCGATCGGCACCCCAGCATCCAAGAAGATCTCCTGAGAGCTTTTTCATGCGAAAAACAACAAAAACACCAGTGGATAGGACAAAGGAAGAAGCTACAAGTGCTAGAGCCGTTGGAAATTTGTTGAGCATTTTTTTGCCATCTGCTGCACACCACAATCTGCATGCCGGTGCTTTTGGAGGCAGTGTTTACTATCATCTGCAGAAAAGCCGGTCAGTCGATCTCAAGAGAATGCCGAACATAAGCCAGGAATGCTTTGAGGAGCTTCATGAAAGCCACCACCCTATCATCCAACAGCACATGTCTACATGCGAGCGGACGCGGGGGAAAATTCAGACATCCGGCTGTCCAACAAAGTGCACTGCGATCCCTCGCATGCTTGCACGACGCACCAAGCAAAGAGGCTTTCACAGCTTTACTTGCACGCCCCAACTTCGGCACGCCCAAAGAACATGTTCATCCTTCTCGAAATGCAACATGCGCGCGAAACGATTGTCGTTGTGGATCAGTCCCTGCTGCCACCCAGTGATGCTATCACTAACTTGCAAGTATGAATGGTCGCCAGAACATGTAGCAAATCCATGTACACAAACAAGTCGTAGGCACGAGACAGAGTGAAGTTAAACATATACTTTGAGATGCCCCCCCTCCCACACAGTATTCCGTATACAAACTTGGAAACCTACAAAGTAGAAAGGCCCCAATGAGTCCATGTTCACTCGATTCACGGTTCCAATCAGTTGATGCCAGGTCAACTCTCTGCGCGCACTGCAAAAAGAGACAAGGACCTGCCGGACCTACCACGCTGCGTGTGGATCAAATTTTGCCCTGGAATCAATCACACCTCGAAACATTCAACCCCTTGCTTGAAACAAGTGATGTGATCATCGATTGAACCGGCTGGACCGACTCCTGACCATTCGGAACGGACGCAGCCGAAACAGCCTCCCTCCGCCTCCGCTTTCCAACGAACGCGGCAGGAGTTCGGACACTTCCGAAAGCGGACACCCAAACCATTCAATGGGACTGGTTACATGAATACATGGACCCCATTTTCAAACGACCCCAATGCCAACCGGTCCACACATAGATGGTCTGGGAATGGTGGTCTGCGGGGGAGTTCGGAACGGGGCGCATCGAGTTCGGACTCCGTGGTGAGCCTTTAGACGGAGGGTTTCCAAAAGCCATCTGTGGAAATATATGAAGTGCTACTCTCCCGGTTTTTTACGTATCCTTTTAAAGGCTTCTTTTCTTTTTTGGTTAAGTTAGGTGACCTGGAAGGTCAGATCCATGAGCAGGACACGTTAGCGATTCAAAAGTTGTTTTTGCAAACATGTGATTTGGACAGGTTAGCTGCTTAGAGGTCTTTGGCTTGCAATGTGATCCTGGGAATCTAGACTAAAATCATTATAAAAAATCCTGGTGTGGGATACTGAGCGTTGGCAAGTGAAGTGCTGGTGTCCCGCAGAAGTGTGGCTCCCTTGCTTTGGTGTCTTGGTGGACATGTTTGTGCGGACAATGCTAACATGTCCGTTTACGAATTTAAGAAACCCTAAGATTTTGCAAAAAAAAGAGCTGACATAGCCCGTCACAAAAACGGGCATCTCTTCTGTGATGGGACAGGTTCGCAGCTTTTCGAGGCATGTTGGGTCATGTTCAAAATCATTATGATACCGTTTTCTCCGGTTATTCCCCAGGAAATACCGCTCTAGAGCTGAACATGTTAGGGACTAGTCCCAAACGCACTCCGGGACACGTATATCTGAAAGAGTGTACTCTCAAATTATCTCAAATTAAAGGTCTTCTGTGCAAAATGGGTCCTTATATCCCCTATGGCTAGGGGTGGGTTTGAGGGGTCTAACTGTCTGACTACCTTCTGAGGATGTGGTTGGAGCCCTAGGGATTGAGATGGGATCGGACTATCTGGTTTTGGATATCCCAGGTGATGTCAAAAAGATTCAAAAAGTCAAAATTCCCCACATGCACTGCAGTTGCTAGTTCAATCACCATCATGACCTGTGACGGCAATTTGCTTTCAATACGATTGTCAATCGCGTTCAGGAGCTGTGGAAAGGAGGTGATGACACTAAAAAAGTACCACCTAAACCTTCTGCTAGATTACAAAAACAACTACTGTATATGAATCATTTGAATTGAAACCTGTGGATCGCAGGGTCTTGTGAAGTTTCTTTCACCACCTCGACATCAATTGGTCCATTGATGTCCACTAGTTCACTCGAAGAGTGGTCCTCTGGCTATGTTATGAAGTAGATATCCAAAACTCGAATGTTGCTCTTAAAAATACTAGGTCTTCAGACTTTGCTAAAGGCAGATCGCATTCAGTTCAGTCTTTGCAAGACCCAACTCCTCGTCCTCACCCGATTCACCGAACCTGCTGTTAAGGCTCAAGCACCTCTTGATGCCCACCCCAAGCGGCTTCATGCAGCGGCAAACTTCCGGCTGAATCGGAGTCCACGTCTGAATGGCCTGATTGAAGCAGGAAGCGCACCACATCCACATGCCTGAGATTCTCGGAGATTCTGGATTTCTCAGCGGAAATGGCGTTGCTTGGCATCACCGGTCTTCTTTGACCGACGGAATGAGGCGGATCGCATGCGATCGAGACGATGCAACCGCCCTGTGAACAGTGTTTGGGGCCCACAATTAAGCAGGCAATGATCGTCGTTCGACTCATTCCTAGATGATCATTTATCGGCAAATGGCCCAAAGGTTGGCCCTCAAGTGGTCCAAACAACTTAGCAAAACTGTCATCTGCGATGTCTCCTGGTGGCATGGTCTCAAAAAGGGAACTCTCAACAAGCTACAATCTCGAGTAAGAAAGGCAAATTGTAACTTGCCGGATAAGAATCAGTAGCTTCCACAAAGATGCAAAGAAGTGCAAACTAAGACACACACACAATACGTGCACTTTATGAACTTTGTTATTTTTCTTTATTTTTCGCTCTCTCTCTCTCTCTTGTACATACATATATATATATATATGTATAATGGTTGTTGACAATCTTGGTCATTAATCAGTGGAACACAGTGGAACCCCGCACGAACTGCTGCCATGTTACTTGCATGGTTTGTTTGTTTGTTTGTTGCAGAAATGGTGATCCCAGTTGCGAATTGAAACCACCACTGATGAATTCCTTCTGACCCGCTGCCCTGAGATGCAGCAACATCCAATGCTCCCAACCCCACTGAAATGAACCAACAAGCATAATCAGTGGTCTCCCAAATAGCCATGCTTCATGCTTTAAGATGGTGATCTAATTGAGAACATTTCTCCAGCTTCCGTCTCCAGGCCACCCATTGGCGGCTGCCCAATGAAGGGGACTGGCGCCCTCCTCGTCAATGATATTCGAGTCAGGCATGGCCGAGTGACGGCTCAACCTGAATTCGGAGCTCAAAGCTCAAAGTCAGATCCCTTCTCCTCCAGTGAGTTTTTTCCTTCCTGTTTGGGAGAAAACGATGCTCTACAACGAACATTGCAGCTGTTTCTGGAGCGTTTTGGCCCAAGCTGAAGCCCGCCATGCTGTGTGAGCTGGTTGCTAGGCAGATGGGATCAAACGAAAAGGTGAAAGGAACCATTCGACCCTGGTGCTCCACCCACATCCTCAGAAAGTGGTAGGGTGGGTTTGCGGGGTCCAACTACCTTCTGAGGATGTGCTCGGAGCTTGAGGGGAAAAGAAACAAGAACATCCTTCAAGTCTTAATGGATGAAGGAATAAGCTTGATCACCCTGCTGCTCTGCTGTTCGCTAGACCCTATCGCTCCGTGTGAATCCACAGGCTTCTACATCTTGTTCGTCTGTGGAAGCCCTGAACCACTTGACTACCCAGCTCACGAGCTCACCCAGGAATCTCCAGCGAGAACATCCAGGATGGCCATCTTATCTGATGTCCAAAACCAGCACGTTCCACATGGGGAATCCCCAAACAAGAATTGAAGTGGCCACCGAACGAACCCCGCATGGCAAGCTGGTGTCCTGTAGGCATCTGGGCTTAAGCTGTTGTTGGTGTTTGCCAGCTGTATCGAACTGGGGTGCAATGTCTGAATATGATACAGCTTCATATGGTACGCGGTCAATGGTGGCCTTCATGTCAAAACCCAAACCACTCACAGTTCCAGATAACGGCCATGCAGGCCGCGGCGGTGTCGGCTCGACGGAGCAAGCACCGGTGTCGCGAATCGCCTTCTTCCATCCACTGGTGCGTCTGGTGCGGTTCGACACATACCTCCCAGCGATTGAATCCAGGAAGCAGCTGAAGAATGTCCACATGACCAGCTGCTGCTGCCTCATGTTGAACACTTCGCGCCTTCTCAGCCGCAGGTCTTGCAGCCACTGGGACAGCTTTTCGCTTGGACAAATACCTTGATTTGTCACAGGAGATTCGGAAGAAGATCGCAATGTTCTCTTACAGGGGAGTTGCAGCAAAGGAAATACACAATTCTAGAGCAGAAACTCCTTCTGACCATACATATATATATATATTGAGAGCTTCAACTTGTAGTTCCTAGGCACAATGTAGAACAAAGCTGTTCTTTCTTTTTTTGGTAAAGAAAACACACTCCAATCACCGGATCCAGCCGACTCCGCGAAGCGCGCCCGCGACCAGAAGGGCCCCGAGCGCAGAAGGAGGCTCCCTCCAGCCGTGTGGGTCGCTCCGGGGCACGGCCTCGGGCGGGTCAACGGGCTCCGAGCACATCCGTTTCCGGTTCGGTGGTTGGGGTGGCGAACCCAAGAATTACCTTTATTTGAACTGGAAAAAAGTGCTCCGGAAGAAAAATAAGGTGTGGTCCAAGGTGTGGAAGCGGAATGAAGTATCGAAGATTTCGAACATATATCACTCACTAAAATGCCATGCTTTTGGACTTGTATCTCCTCGGACAATGAAGTATGGGCATAGGTGCTGCTTCTAAGATTGCTTTCGCTCAAACCTACTCTCCTGTGACTTGTCTGCAAGCCGTAGGGGTATCAAGCAGTTCTTTCAACTGTACATATTCAGTCTACACTCCCTCAAAAAATAATGGAAGTGGAACATGAAGAAAACTGGTCCCTTGGATGATCATGGAATCCTCTACAAACAGGTGATTTCACCTTTGACGGCTGCACCCGGGTTTCAAGGGCTTGGTGCCCAGCCGGACGGCACCCCAAACAGGTGGGAGTCGGGGAAGTCCGGTGGTGTCTCCAGAGCCCCAAACAGCTCGGCCTGGACCGAAGCGAGAAAGGGACGGTTCAAGGGTTTTCCGTGTCCTGGCCATAAGGGTTACTGTGTTCTCCACCTTTTGTGGAGAATTTGGTTGAGATCAACAGTTCAGATTGCCCAAGCAACTGGGGCTTCTCCACGTGCGCACCGGCTGCTAAGAGCAGCTGAGCCACTGACACATGCCCTGGAGCGGCGGAGGGCTCTGGCCGAAGGATTGACAAGTCCTGTAGACCTGCCATTCATCGTTCTACTTGGCAAAGACCCCCATGGAAGTTGAAGGAAATAGATCCCACTGCTGGCGGGTCTCTGAGTTGTCATACAAAGCTATTGGTCGCCATTGGTCACTGGTCCTATATTTACACTGGTAGCCCCGTGTCCGTATCGTATACCTCCGTGTCTTCCCACTGGGCATCTGGGGACAACGCGAACTGCGCTGGGGTGGAAGAAACCATTTCGGAGGGACTTCGACTCCAAGAACTGCTGTTTGGCGGTAGGGCGAGAACGACCGATTCCAACGATCAACGAGTCTTGCAGATTGGACGGTTTACACAACACCTCAAGTACACAAAACCTTTGTAGTAGGGATAACTAGACCGTTGGCTAGTTTAGCATAGTTCTTGCTTTCACAGATTTTCTTCACCCGAAAGCATTTGCTATTCGAGGCCCAGTCATTATCACTATACTTCAAACACTGCTTCGCTGCAAATTAAGAACCAGTAAATCGACCAAAACACAATCTCCCTCCAACATCGAAGTGGAGCAAGGACTGGCCACGTTTCTTCACCACGTTGCTCCACACCGTTTGGCCCCTGCGGTGTTTCCCCGGTTGGAACGAGACATCAGTTTGGCGCTGGCCCGCCGGCAGTTTCGGTGTCTCAGGGTTCACCGGCCTTTCCTTGCAGCCCAATGTAGCGGCGTCAAAGCCTCACAATCTTGGAGATGCAAAGGCGCTTTCCTTAGCGGGAAAACCACATGGCATCTTTGATAGTTGGAATGGTTGCCACACAATAGAGACATGGACATCGTGTGAAGTTTGAATGTCTTTGTGTTGATTGAAGCTTCCATTCTACTTGATTCTTCCTTCTCAAACCAACTGGCTGTTGGAGTTTAACTCGTGTGCGGCTTCTGACCTGACACTTCACTTGTGACCCACCGACCCACCAAGTTCGGGTCTACATTCTAGATCTGAACTTCGGTTGTGAGATGTCTGGGATGTCTGCCATACTGATTCAGCGATGACACACCACTCCCTGTATTCTCTAATCGTGCACGTGGGCCAAAAATCCTTTCAAATACGAGTACCAACGGACCCCGAACCCCAAATCACCCAAACACTCAACAGGAACTCGGTTTGGATCTCTGGAACTCGCTTTTCACCGCCGAGGTGCCTCTCCAGCAGAAGATCCACGACCTGTGCGTGGCCCTTGGCCGAGGCCTCATGCAGTGCTGTGGCGCCGTGCTCGTCCAACGCCAGCAGCGATGCGTCGGAGAGGAGGATCCGGCAGACCTGGAGTGACTGGGATCGTCGTAGACTGGTCCATGTCCCGAACCGAACCCAGGGGGTCGGAACACCTGATGAACGGCTGTTGCCCAGTTTGATACACACCCGTATGGTGTAGATGACTATACCAGTGAGTGGCCAACCCCCCAGCTCGAACAAGTGGCTTGAAGAAGGCCCTGTGGTCCAAGCACTTGATCCTGAAAATCTGCTCAGCTTCAAACGTCTGGGGGAACAAAAGTCTTAGCAAAGATCTTCTTTGAAGTATGCAGAAACTCTAATGCAACAATGGTTGGCCTGCTCAAACACAACTCCACATGTGCCCTCCATTGCCTGGCAAAAGCAGGCAAAGCAGTTGTCCCGTGCTGAATTCACCTTGCGAACCAGACCAGGTTGATCAAAAACCACCCCAGCAACTCTGCAAAGAGGATACATGAAACCACAAACATGAGCCAGCCTACAGTTGGTGAGGTGACCTGTTGTGCGTCGATTCATCGACGCTCGGCCGAACTCAGCGCCTCCACGTGTCCAGCTCCAGCTGCCTCATGCAGGAGGCTGCGTTGCCCCGAGACATCGGGCGAAGTCCGCGGAAGAAGGTCTTCCAAAATCTCCACCTGGAGGGGGGGTCACCCGACACCACGTGGGGGCCATATGACATGCCATGACTCGGAACGGCCAGTTCGGGTTCCGGTCGCTGGACGCTTTAGAGAGAAATCATGAGAAATCATTGGCATGCATCGGCCTCCACAAAACTCCTCACATCAGGCAGCTACAACATGCTAGGACTGCTTCATGGATACCCTGGAAAAAACAACATTTGATTGAGATTGATTTCAATTGTAATGATTCTTCTATCAATGGCATCTATGCCGGCTTTGCAGACTTCCCCACCTGCCCAGCCCCAGCAGCTGCTGCTGCTGCCCTCGCCACAGCATCGTCCTCAGCGCTGAAGCACCGCAGCAGTTGCGCCAGCGTGGCGCGGTGGCCGCGTGCGGCGGCGGCCGCGAGAGCCTGCGGCCCAGCGACACCTGATTTCATATGCTGGGAGCGGCATCTGCTTGGCATTGATTCTATTACAAAATGCTGCTTTTGTTAACCAAAGTCAATGTAGGCCTGTCTGCTGCACATGCTCCGCAGCCGCAGCGGTCAAATTTTGTGGCTCGTTGGAGTGGTCGAGCAAGAATTCCACCACACGATGGTGTCCTGAAGGCTTCTGATGGGATTAGCACCTGTATAGCCTATAGCTGGAATGTCATAATAGTCCAATCTGTCCTGGAACAGGAGTGGTATAGAGTAGTTAAGTATGAATACGACAGGAGTAGTTATGTCTGTTCATGTGCTTCGCTTTGGTACGTTCGGATCTTCACAACCTCTGATCCGTTCTTTCAAGCTGTCCGCTGTTAGATCAACAGGTCAGCACGGCGTGGCCGATTGAGCTCGGCGTCCTCGCTCGGCGGCCAAGCCCAAGGGTGACCAGCCCTCGCGGCTGAGGTGGGGCACTGCTGAAGCGTCCAGGAGCTGCTGGATGAGGCCTCCCCCCAAAAGATGGATCGATTAGATACCAGCTATTGACCAGTGAGGGGTCAAGAAGGTAGACTGTATAAAGGTGCCAGAAGAATTGATGGTTCTGGTGCATCAACTGGCTATAGAGGTGCAAGAAGAACTGCTGCTTTATGTGGCGATTGGTTGTCGTCAACAAAGGTTTTCCTGGGGTCTGCAGGGAATGGTGCAACGCTGGTTCATGCGCTATCAAACTTATTAGAATCCTGATTAACACATGAAAATATTTTCCAAACGGGGGATTATCAATCAATATTTCTACATGAATGGTTCCTACTGATTGTTGATCCCCACGAATTATGTCAGTTCATCTCATGTCCACTGCCATTTTGGCCATCCACCAAACCACACCACGTGCTACACCACGCGGCCACCATGCTGCCTAAATGCCCCGCTTCCGCAGCCAAATGCAAGGCGGTGAGTCCTTGTCTGTGACGCCAGCTGAGCGTGGTGATGGTTTTGTGGCTTGCTATGTCTTGTCCTTGTTTGGCTGAGTTCGGTTTGAAACAATTGGTGTTTTAAAGCGAGTTTTTGGTTGGCGCCCTGCTCTTCATTGGGCATCCAAATCCCTTAGCTGACATCATCCTTCGTCAAGCTTTCGAACCTTCCGTACATTTGTTGTAAATCCAGGTTGTGGGTGGGGGTAGTTGCTCTCCAAAAAGATGATACAGCTGACAAAAAACAACCACCTTCCGCAGGTCCCTCTTGCCCCACTGGGCTCGCCCAAATATTTCGAGCTCCAAACAAAAACTTTTTTTGTTTTGCAGGAAACAACGAAAACGAAGGTCGCTCCCTCTCCTAGCTTGGCATCTGCTGCATCAACATCTCTCATCCGATCCACCTGACACGAAAACACGAAATCGCGACGGATTCCGCGGAGATGTTGGGCGTTTGGTTCGTCATCTTCAGGTGCCACGGTGACTGGTCGTGTCTGTGGTCTTGCTGAAGCAACATGTGTAATTATACCAGGAGCCCGTTTTGGGGTGGTTCATAGACACCCCAAAAATCTCCAAAACCTCTTTTCGGGGCTATTATTAGACACCCCCAATACCGGGGGGCGGCCCTGGTACAGAAGAATAAAGAAAGGACACGTCACGCGGAAGCTCTGTGTGACGCCTCGTGAGATTTTCATCGGCAAACCCAGCCACAGCTCCTTTTGGACATGCTTGCATTGGATCAGGCTTGGGCGAAGGAGGTTGAGGGATAGTACAAGAAATATCAACGTTTATAAGTACAATTCTGGCTGGATTGCATCAATTCCCGATCGTGGCAATTTTCCACTTTGGTGTGAATGCTCCAAAATCATTGTCTTTGGACATTTTATGGTCTGAGGGATTTGTTCTTATTCAACAACAAGCTGGTTTCAGGCTACACCCCAAATCAGTGGCAAAAGGTTGAATTCGATCCGAGTAGTACGATCGTCACTGTGGCCCATGGCCTGGAGTGGTACGATCGTCACTGCATGGCCTCCAATCCAATATTCAAAGCATGTCATGCTTCCTTTGCAACCATATTCTGAGCGGCAGGCCTGTGCACGCTCTTGCCCCCCTATTTGTCAGATCGTGCGGTAGCCAGCTTAAGTAGACCGATCTGCTGAAAAGAGGCGTCCATGCTGACTGAGACGACCCCCCCCTTGCTGGCAACTCTTTTGAAAAAGACTTGAAACTATGAGTGACGCTGGCTGTCCAACTTGAACTCCCAAGCTGTGGCCCTGAGAAACGTCCAGTTCTGGGTGCCCTACTTAACAGTCCTCCTCCCTCCAAGAAACATAGAAGCGGAGTTCACTCCCTCTTGGTGGAGGAACATGGTCTTCCCAGGGCCCATGTTTTTCCATGTTTGTTGGATAGAGGGTAAATACCATGAAGATTCCTGTAGTTCAGGATTCTGTACAGGATACTGTCACTATGTCAATAACTACTCTCCCAGGTGGACCTTGCTAAAAGGATGGATCGCTTTCTTCCTCCTTTGTGATCATCACGCAGCCTCCAGGGTTCCATCGATGGCATGGCGCTGCCAGGGCTCCTGGAGCCAACGAGCTCGTAGGTTGAAGGCGATCCTCGAGCAAGGAAAGCAGCACCCGTGCACTTATGCATCTCTGCGCGGTGTTGCCACTAGGCACACATGGGCACCCTCCGTAGTAGTGTTGTTAGCCTTCAGCAAGCCTTTCTGGAGAATGGGACAACACATGAACCAAATACCTCCCCAAGAATAGACGTATAGCTTTTGTGCAGGCAGTTCGAATGCTGGGGGCTATGTTTGTTTGAGGGATAGTCGGTCTACTGGACGGCTCCAACAGTCCATGATCAACATCCTGCAAAGCAAACGGAGTACCAGGAAGCAAAAGTCACCTCTCCGATTCGATTGCTTTTCATAACCTGGACCTCCTTAATTTATGGTGCTAAGGTCTGGATCAGCCGAATCTTGAAAAAACATGTGGTTGGTTTCCAAAATGTCTTTTCCCAAAATGGTGCACTCATCGCAATTCCATGGGGGCCCGCTTCTAAATCTCCTTTAAACTTCAACCACACTCAAGCCACAGGGATGTTAAGCATGAAGGCGTGTGAACTGCAAAAACTGTGAGAGGTGTCTAGCGCGGACTGCTGAGATGCTGGAGCTGTTGCTGCTGCTGCTGCTGCTGCTGGACTCCTGCAGCTGTTTCCACTTTTTGCTCTCAGAAATCTTCAGAACGACATAATTAGGAAGGACGTAAGAGCTGACTCAAAACTATTTAGATGTTGGATGGGCAAGTGGTCAAGAAATGGACCGTCGTCTAGCGCGGTGCTAGCGCGGATCTAGCGCCAGCCTAGCGCAAAAATCTCCGTCGATTTCTTTATCCTGTCAGACTCTTATTTTTCCTGCTTGCTTGTCTTCTTCTTGTTGTGCATTCTTCTTCTTCTTCTTCTTGGCTTTTTTTTCTTGTCTTGCTTCTTCTGTTTCCTGCTCTCTGCTTGTTTCTTCTTTTTCCTGCTTGCTATCCTGTTATGAAGAAACCTAGCGCCAACCTAGCGCCAATCTAGCGCTGTCTTGCTGTATCACCATATTCTGCTGGGGGCCCGCTTCTAAACGAAGACTTAAACACACATCTACAACCTTAAACGTTTACGTTTATCTATTTTTTTTGAGTAGGGCTTTTTGAGCGCAGTCCATGTGTCAGGATCTCCAAACAAACAGACCTCCTCTGCAACCAGGTTGCTACCAAATACTAACACGGGCCTTTGCCACCGCACACAGTGCTCAGGTACATTTGACACGACAAAGATACGGAGATGAAAGTGATCCGAAAGTGAAAGTGATCCCAAAGTGATGAGGACAGCCGAACAAAGCGATTGGTCTGACTATGCCCTGGAAACATGAATTTTGCTCAGAAGTCTGCAGTGAAACATAGCAACACATGTTGGCGACCCAGGTCGTCGTGATGGTCTTGAAATGTGTTGTCCGACAACCGTGTAGTCTGAGCAACCTGTATACAGGCACACACGCGTATAAACATCATCGTTGTACTCACTTTCTGACACCATCGTCGAAACTGAAGCTTGTAAGGTTCCTTGTGAAATAGGTTGGATTCTGAGCCGTTGCAAAGCTCTAAAGTTTGCATCCAAACAAGTAGCCCTTGCAAAAAGTAATGTCTCCACCCAGGGAAGAAAGTACTGTGATCTTTGCAGTGCATTCATTGTATTCGGCCAAGTGCTTAAATTGTTCTTTAGTACAAGCAGAAGAGTTCACCTCCTTTGCTTTCGATTGTGAAGTGAAGCTACCAAACATGACGAACTCCTGTCTCGCCGGGGGGCGAGATCCGCTCGCGGCCATTGGGAGGCACCGGGTCCACTTCGTGCTCCTTGATGGAGAATGGGCGCGAATAGGGGTGGGATGAGCTACTTGCAAGTCCTCCCATGTGGTTGATCTTTTTGAAGGAATGTTTGCTCTGAACAAACTGTTTCAATTTCTCGCAACACTTTCACATCCTTGTAGATTGACCTAGGACCGTTCTTTTTGTGGGATGCGCTTCCCGATCCTCGGTGGAACATTTGGAAAGGACACTTTTCGGTGGCCCCACCGAGGCCGAGAGGCCATGTCCGGCGGGAAAAGAATCAGGAAGCCAGGCTTCGGGTGGATCTCCATCACCTCCTGAGCAGCGGAGCAGCGATTGGCTCGGATGGATCCACTACTGGATCCACAACGGGCAACGAACGGGTTGACCACGTTGGTTCTGAAAAGAAAAGGCGACTTGGGAACACCTGAGATTTGTCCAGCCTCCGAGGTTTCAGAACAAAACCATCCAAGCAACAAATTCGCTTTGGATGCATGCCGAATCATTGTCGAGTCTAGGTGACATTGCCATGATTTATGATTCAGGCTGAATGAGTATGATGAGCCAGCACCACCCAAAGGATGGTTTATAGACCCCGTGACTCTGACTAAGCATCTTCTTTCCAATAGCCACCCGCCTGCCATTTGCCCTGCCCACCCTTCAACAATGGAACATCGCCGCGGAGCCCCATCCAAATGCCTTTCATTTGGCCTGCAGTTGTCTTGGTCAAAGGCAAACCGGCAAACCTTCTAATTGAATCTATTTGAACTGTCTCCCCTAGGGTCACTTGTCTATGAATGAGGAACAAAGCTGTTGGATAGAGTGCAGTTCCCTGGAGTGGCCGTGAATCCCGAAACTCTGGCAAAATCCCACAAGATGAGCAGAAGAAGCCCCACGGTTTCACGAAAGCTCGGCGCCTTCCCATAGAGCCGCAAGGGCGCTTCCGGTGTGCACTGGCAGTAGAAAACGCCTGGGTTCGAGGCTGCCCATCCCGGTTTGGAGTCGTGCACGTGGCCCTCTTGCACCCAAAGGAGAGCACCCACAATACAAACACCACTCCTTGTCTGCGAATTACACTGGTTTCCGGCTGCAACTACACGTCCCCACTTGTAGGTCACACAGGTCACGGTTTGTGAAGGACTGCACCAGCAAGTTCACCACCCTGGTGCCCAGCCTCGAAACTCCTCACAGCAACGGTCCCCGGTACCCCTTCTGAAACGACCATTCCTTTGGACCTGTTTCTCCAGTCACTGTCAACCGGCCTGACACCAACAAGGACGCTGTGGCAGTGCCGTGGTCGTGGCGCCGGTTGAAGTGCCCCGGGCGATTGATGTTGGCCCAAAGCTGATCTGCCACGGCGTGTGTAGGAGCGATTGATGTTGTCGCGCCTGCGGCTTTGGAGCCTTTGGACACCTGGTGCACACTTGACCTCCGGTGTGTTCCCAGCACCTGCCTTGTTAGATTGCATGGCCCCGGAAAGGCATGGGATGGTGATTCAGCCGATTCCCCACTATTCCACGCTTTTCCAGTACTTCGGCAGGTCATCAAATGGTCTCATAGAGATTTTGGGTGAACATGAACCGACGTAATGTATTAATATAGGTTGGTTGACTTGTGGCGACATTCACCTTCTACCACCTGTCAAGTTCATTGAAGTAACCTCGACCCCCCAAAAAACACGACCCAGCTTCTGCGTCAGTCCGTCTAAATCACCCCGCATCACGCCCCCTCCACACCCGACGCCGCGGACCTTCGATCTTCGCCTGCCAGGCGCTGAGGTGCCAACTCAACTTCTCCAGCAACTCCCGCAGCCCGCGACGGGAGCCGCAGCGGGCGACCAGGTCGCGGCCTTGGACTGGCCAGGCGGGCAGGGCGGCGAGGCGAGGCAACAACAATGACATTGGGTTGCCTTGCCTCCAGTTGCTTGCAGCTTCCCCCACTTGCCGGCCCTTGTTTTTCTTCGGGGCACTCTGCCAGCCTCCGCAGTTGCTCACAAATCGCCCCACCTCTTGCTCCTCCAAGTGCAAACACCACTCTGCCTGGGCACCAGTCAAGCAGCCTGGAACCACCGCCCCAAATTGGGGTAAACAGTGATGAGAACTGGTGCAACATTCTGGATCTCCAGCTTTTTGAGAGATTGAAACTGAACAGCCTAAAACTAAAACAACTACCATTCATATCCTAGTGATCCTCTGAGGGTCGGCCTGCTGCCGGAAGATGGAAACGTTCTGCGGGCGTTGCCGGGCCGTTGCCGGGCCGTTGCCCTGGACCCCCATTCAGAAGTTCTGCCAAAGTTGCCAAACGTTCTGCCAAAGACTCTTCAAGTTCAGCTGTGTAGATGGATTGCTCCAGCTGCGACATCGTCGCGGGATTCCTCAAGTTTTTTCTGCATCGATCTCTGCGCAGTTCGATCGACAGTCAAGTCTAGTTTAGTCGCAGGATCGACTGGAAAGGCTTGGTTGTTCTTTGTTGGATCATTCAGTCTATTTCACAGCGGCAATGGATCCGCTCTGTGGGCCCAAAAGCATAATGAGTTCCTATGATCACTTCTTCTCAATGACTTGGTCCACGGTCTCCTCCAACAAACTGGTTCGTGGGAATATTTAAGATTTCAACTCTTGTCATTTGCATCATGTCCACTTTACCCTCTGAGCTTCCCGTTACCACCTTGTGCCTTTGGTCAAACTTTTGTTCCGTGCTAGCCTCTTCTTCATCGAACAATGGGACCATGGCTCTTCATGCTCTCCTCCTTCGATTGCGTCTAGGTAGGTCCAAAGTGCGGCGGAACATGGTTTGCGGCACTCTGGTCGCAGCCGTTTGGGAAGGTCCTGGAGCTTCTGAGCATGAATTCTACCCACAAACTGGGGGTCGATCGAGTCATTTTGTACAATCCTGATGCATCCCAACAAATCCCAACAAATGGCTCCTCTCCTCACTCCTCACCTCCCAAAACTCTTTCACGTTTCGGGCATCGCTACGAGTCACGCCACTGGACATGCTTTTCCAGGCGGCTGGGGTCTGCACCGGCGAGGGATGCGCGGCGGCGCATGGAAGCGTCCTGGTAGGGAAGAGGTGGGAAGAGGGTTTTTTGGAGGGCACCACTAGTTGTGGCAAGTGGACAGTTCCTCACCACTCTTGAACATCTGACGGAGGTAGTCAAGCCTTTGCGAGAATCATGTCGGAGAATGCAGAACAATGTGTGAAGTGAAACCACTTGCTCCGATGGCAAGCAATCTGTGAACTCTACTTGGACCATCGAAGGGGTGCGCTCCCTGGAGATTGGATGCTGCGCCGGGTAGTGCAGCGACACCCAGACAGGATGCTCCTTTTTTCTTTTCTTTGTTAAACGTGTCTTACAGTACGAGTCCCCCAGAAATGGTTCTCCGAGTGCGGGGCTTCCACAAACGAACGAGATGAGGTCTACACAGTCTATACACCAAGTTCGGAAAATTTCACTTGAGATCTGACCACGTCCCGTCCTACAAGTGTCACGCCCTGCACCGCGGCCACTGCGCAAAGAGCACGTGCGGCGTTCCGCCACAGCACCCGGCGCGCGTTGAGAAAGATCGGCACATGGCGCGGTGGGGACTCAACCATCGTGTCGCGCGAAGCGGAGGTTGGGAAGATCAAGCAAGCTTGTTGGTACTACAAGGTGGATCCTGCGGGCTTTCTGATGGCAACAAGCATTTGCAACTTCTTGGCTTCCCCCCTCCGCCAATCCACAAGCAGGGCTTCCCCCAAAAGATATTGCCAGGGGCGAATGGACAGTAGGTGCGGTTGACAGGTCTTATTTCACCAATCTCTCTACCTACGTGTCCAACAGCTCCGCATGTCTGCGGCAAAAACGACCTTTCTTCGGATGTCTGAAGAATTGGTCGGTACTTGGCATCACCGAAAACAAGGTCAACAATGGGCGGTGTGCCAAGTACCGAAAGAAGTTGTCGTCTAGTGGGACACTTCACGCAAGGGGTTGTAGTGCAATTCAAAACCCCATAGGTCCATAGGTGAACTCTACGGCTTCCACGCTGGATATTTGGGTGTCTCTGTTGATCATTCAAAGCACCATTCAGTGCTGCATGGCTCTTTGAGTCTTTGAGACTCTTTGCGAACTTCCTCACTTATGAGCTTGGTAAGTGTCTGATCCATAGCCTGATGAACCAAAGCGCCAGTGCCAGTGAGGGAAGATGACTATGTCGCTCGATTGACCCAGGTGGTTCTAGGAAACATCAACATCCATTGACTGCAAGGCGCTGCAAGGCGCTTTGAGAGGTGGTTTGGCCCCCCCAACACAACGGCCAAAGCTTCCAAGTCTGTGGCACTATGTGGCACTGTTGTTCACACAAGTTGCGGACTTCCAGCTCGGATCTTTCATGTTGCACTGTACGGCTATGCCTGCAAATAAGAAGTAGAAATAGAGTTTTGGGGTCGATGCCGATACCTCATGATCATCCTATTTAGCAAGCAAATTCCACCCTTCAAGGGGAGACTCCAAACTCAGGCAGTGTTCCCCTTTTTCTCATTCTGTCTGCAGCGGTGCGGCATCGAGTCTGCCCACAGTCGGCATCGGTGTCGCGGCTGGAACACGCCGACCAATGGCGACGTGAACTGGATGGAACACGGCGCCGCTTTAATACACGAGGCCAATAAATCGAAGGCGTCCAAATCTTCCTGCTGAGTAGCAACACCCAAGTCATGGATGCTGATCTCTTTGTGACATCGAGAAAGGCAGTTTCCCAACACTCAAGACTTCACCCAGAAAGCACAGGGACATACAGGAACTGCTATTGGGAGGTTTTCAACTAGCATGCTTTTGCGGTTACGGCAGGATTGGTCTTTGCATCTTTGCATCTGCAGTCCACAAACGTTGAAACCAGGACGCCACGAGCGCTGTTGAAGCCCCGAGATTCCGAAATTTGGCAGCCTTCCGGTGGATTTGCTAAGCTCAGCTCGGCTAAGAAGCATTTACTGAAGGCCTTGGACACTTCTGTAGACCAAGAACTCTACAATGCCTAAGGTATCTTAAGGTCCTCATCAAGAACTCTCCAAGATGAAGGAGAAACTACACTTTGATCAACATCCTCTTTGCTGTTTTTCTTTCTAGAATGAGGTGAGCGCAGAACATGGCCTAACTCTTCCTCGAGAATCCATTGTCAGGTGCTTCGGTGCTCTGCATGTGACGAGTGAAATCCACATCAAGGCTCGTGCACAGAGACGTAAATGGTTTGGCCGTTCAGTTCCCCACGATCGAAGGTCTGTACCGCCTGTGGAACACGGGTCCCCGCGTTCGTGGAACAGGATCGTGGAACAAAAAAAGGAATAGGAAGATCCGCCTCAAACTCCATGGATAAATGAGGCGTTATGACATGGGGTGTGTAGATCACAAACATGTATTGTGCGGATTGCATATTTGATGATTACGTGTTTCATATGGACGGTGAGGGAAACAAAGTTGTTGTTTTGATGTGCGGTGTGAACCCCAACGGTGGGAATTCCCAGTAGTCCACAAGGTAACTGGTCAAACAGTCCGTTTCTTCCCAAAGGGGTAGCATCTTCCTGGGTAGAAAAGTCAAAGTACATTCTTTTATCCGTTTTGAGCGGGAAATTCCAGTCCCAAACTCAAGAATGTACCAGGGCCTGGGTCGCCTTGGTTTAGATCGGCCCAGGTTGGTCTCTTGTAGCAGTGTCCATTCCTTAGCATTCCAACCATCATTTTTGTTTAAACCGAACAACTCCGAACAACGATTGTTTTTCTAAGGACTTTAGATTACAACACCAGCTCAACCTTTCTTTCGTGGCCTTTGAAGGCTAGGGTGTTCATTTCGTCCCTTTGATCCCTTCAATTTTGGCATCCGACGCATCGGACCTTCTTGGCGTGTGAGGAGTTGGCGAAGGTGATGATGGCAACTCCACGCTCCACCTGATGAGACTGATGACTGGGTGAACCGTGTAAGCGAAAATCATCGAGTGGGATGGAAGGAGAAGTGCTGCATTGACTGTTGAGAACATGGAAACAAATTGGACACTGGGTTAACAGATTTAAACCTATTTTTGACACTCCAGATGAGCCTTTCTAATTGAACGTGGTCAATTGGAATGAAGCTGAAACTAATGTGGTATTGGAAAACCGAACGTGTCCCTGAGGTGCCGAACACGATTGATGGAGACCCACGGACTCGGGACTGGAGTTACATTCATGTCAGTCCCACGGGGTAAATGTAACTATTCCAGTCCCACGGATGGTCTGGGATATATTATTCATACATATTCATCCTATCTCTGTTTCCTCACTGAGGCAGGGTCCGGTTTCACCTGCCCGGGGGGGAAAAAACACGCATGCTCTCAGCAAGCGTTGGATGAGCCGCGGTGGCTGTGTTCTCGTCCCCTTTTCCACCGAAAAGAACAAACAAACCTGTGTCACCCTGTTGGGACTGCGCATCAAACACCGAGAGAGAGAGAGAGAGAGATCATCAAACACCGAGAGAGAGAGAGAGAGAGAGGGAGAGGGAGAGGGAGAGACACACACACACACACAAAGAGGCGCCCCGTTGTATCCTTGCCGCGGTGGAAGAACGGGAAAGCACACGACGTGACGGTCGGGTCGGGTGTGCGTGGAGCAAACGCTCCGGGCCTCGCATTGGGTGACGCGGCCAATGTCCTCGAAGGCTTCCTGGATGTCTCTGTCTTCCAGGTTCTTCGGCACCTGGGTGTCTTGACGTCGCATGATGGGTGGTCGGCGGGTTTTCATGGATGAGAGAGAGAGGAATGGAGGAAAGACCGACGGACGGCCCTTTTTTGGGGTTGGTGGATGTACACATTCTGAAGATAAAAGCAAAATTAGAGGATGTAAAGACACTGATTCCAAATTACATCAACTTACAACAACTAAAAAGCGATGCTCAAACATATAATGGAATAACACGTAGAACATCGTAAAGAACTAACCGTTAACCCCTTCCCCTTTGGATCCCATCAGGTGCGGTGCTTCCAATCCGGAGAACCCATCAGAATGCGGCCGCTCTCTTGAGCAACTGGGAAGTTGGTTGGCACATGGACCTGGAGATGGACGGGTCGATGCGTATCATTTATAGCTCTGTTCATTCGGGTATCCGCGCAATCAACCGCAAAAGGCCATCCATCAACCCGGAGAGGTAGGTTGGAACCCATCGAGGATGCTTTTCTCCCCCGAAACCATGCCCAAAGCATTGGTGGGATGATCAATAGTGATTAAACAACAACCACATCACAGCCTTTATACACCCTGACCAGTAGTGGTTCCATCTGAGTCTGAGCCATTCCCCAACTCCTTACGCAAAACACCCTTCATCCCAGTCCTGAAAGTGCCAACACCCAGAGAAAAAACCTTCCTCCTGAGAGAGCCAGTTCCCCCAAAACATGCTATTTGATAGTATAGTATATATATATATATATACATATGAGGAGCCACTACTTTGACCCCAACATGTTTTGACAAATGTTGGACAAATGGCCTTTTTGCTTTACCCACTTAGACAGAATTTTAACATCGGGTTGGCCAGGATTCTCTGCTTCCATGATGTTGCAAGAAGAGCTTGCCGGAGGATCAACCCTATCAACGAAGCATCCGAATTGGAGTCAATCGGAGTCCCCGAACCGCTGGACCGTACGCTGACGCTCTCGACCTTGGGGCATCGGTTCGATTTCCGGCGCAGAATGTGACACGCTCCATGTGACTTCTCTGCGGGAAAGGCACGTTGCAGACCCGGATGGTCTTCCGGACCTTCTCTGCCACCTTTTCCACTCGCTCCACCTGAGGAGATGTATTTCTCAAGATTGGGAGTGGACTTCCGGTTTGTGGAAAAACACACCGACACTCAGAGTCTTTGCCAATGAACTGTTTGCTCGAAAGGACAATTTAAAGATCTTTAAAACATATTTTTTAAGTCTCACACGAATAAGCAATGAAGGGTTCTTTTGTATTTGTATTTGCTGAGGGATGGGGTTACCATTTCAGTAGGTCTCGTATTGAGTGTTGGATCTGGGAACTGACTACATGGCAAGCAGCCTCACTCCACCAAACATCCAGTCATTCACCTATTTACCCCCTGGCATCATCCAGTTCAAATCCCTCAACTCCTTTCTCTCCCAGGTCCACACCCCTCACAACCCAGCTGGCCCCCCGAATCATGCGCTCCTCTGGGCTTCCCCGACGCGCTCCGGACGCTCCCGCTCGCGCGGGGCGAAGCGCTCGCGCGCATCACGCTCGGGGAGGCGCTCGCGAGGCGTCTCGCGCTCGGGGCGCTCGAAGCGCTCGCGCTGGGCCCCGAGGACCTGGGAGAGCGACGGCGGTCGGACCGGGGCTGGTGGATTCGACCGGAAGGCTGTGTGGTTCGTTTGCCGGAAACATGTGGCTGGCTTGCCAGATGGACCTGGCCAAACTTGTGGGGCAGGAATTACATGGAATTGGGCCCTTCAGAACTCATAGATTTGGAAGATCCAACGAGTTACTTCGACAAGAGCATCCACGCCAACCCATGGATTCCTTTTGCAGGTTTTTGACCCGTGTCAGGGCCTTATCAGGGTCACCAAATCTGGTTCTCTTGGTGTGATCCAGGAGTTCCATGTGGGTGTTCTGAACTTGAAGGGTAGAGGTACCCCCTTATACACTTACTTGGGACTAAACACCACCCGGAGCTGCTCCAGGCTGTGTACTTTTTGAAAGCCGCAGCTCCCACTGGCGCCACAATCTGGGGTCTGGACACGCTGCACCGGTGCAGCAGGTGGGGCCCTGCGCGAGAGGGACTTACTGAAGTGGAGTTCACCCCTTGTTCGTAAAGGAAAGTCGTCTTCCAAGGGACCATGTTCATCCATGTCATCCACTTCCATGCGATGTGTTTCTCAGACTTAGTAGCTTTCATTCTGAAGGGAACCGATTCGCAGGTTGCGGCCCGGCAAGGCAGGGTTGTCAAACCCCGTCTTCGTTCACTGCCGGATCGACCTGGTGTTGACAGCTTTTGAGAAATGTGTGAAGAACATCTGGTGTCGACCCGTTTGGCATACGTCAGGTTTAGAGGGGTTTGGGCTTCCCGGGCTTCCCGCAAATCTGCCGGATGAACAAAACCCAAAACCAAGGCGCCTCTCTCTTAGCACAATCAGACCTGCCCAGATGGATACAGCACCGATGAGCCTTTCACCCTCTTCACCCACCCTCTGAAACCCCAACACCTCAAACCTGGCAGAATGTAGGGCCTGATACACGGAATGGCCGTGAATGGCCCTGAAGACTCGGATGACGAGTCTTCCAAATACCAAGCAGGTGGTGTCTTCCACTTACCGATTTCAGGGATCCGGTTCACTCGGTAAGGCGACCTTCCAGGTCTGAGACCTTCACCACGCGGCCGTCCCCGGCCGAATGAGGCGAAGCGTACGTAGAAAAGAAGTCGACTGAGGTTCTAGTCGGGGTGGATCTGGCAGGGGTGACCAAAGAAGGTGCTCCAAACCCATCAAAAACATGAAAAAACCACACCTCCAAAGCCTTGGGTGGGCGATACCCTCCACATGCTTTCGAGGTATGGAGACGGCCCATCCAGGAACTCCCCCCGCGTTTTTGCGTCCACGTGAACACCGCCCATCTTTCATGCGGAGATCGCTGTGGAGTCAAGTCAAATGCCGCAGCCACATGAGGCACCACTGAAACTCAAAACATTGCTTCTTTGCACAAATTTGTGTGGTTGCTCTGGCCGCTGCGAATGTAGAAACTAAAGGAAACTGAATTCCGTCTTGGTAATCTAATCATATTCATCATATAACAAACTCGCAGCTGTAAGCTGTCCGACAAAATCGGAGAGGCTCATGTCCGCTTTGGCTGACTCGTTACTTGTTCTCCATGCAACTATTCTGAACCACTTTGGAGTCCAGTCTTCTACCCTACCCCAACTCCAGTTTCTTCTCTACACTACAATGTTTCTCTTTCAGTGACGTTGCATTTTAATGATGCTCAACACATTTCTTCTCCTTCAACCTTCAACAGACTTCTCGGACCCGCTAGACCGCGCTCTGTCGCCCCAGCACCGGCAGCGCCACCACGGGGGGTGGACCGGCACCGTCGCGCCGCGCCGCGGCGGGATCGAGGGCGATGGCCGCGCCCACGGAGCCGGTGGCGAGGAGGATGGCACAAGCCGCCAGGCTGAACTCCAAACCTCCGAGGGTGTCGGTCAAGTTGTAGGTGGTCATGGGGAGGTGGTCACGGATGTGTCGCATGAAGAAGAAGCTAGCCAAGCTAGCTACTAGTAACAAGGGCATCACTACTAGTAGCACGTTGGGGGCAGTGCCTGGCAGGGTCCACATTGGGATCGTTGGAGTCCTTCTTTGTGGGGTGGGGGTGGGAAGGGTGGGCAGGAAAAGGTAGGAACTGGTTTCTGTACACCCGCAGCCACTGTTAGGGTATGATGCTGTATTAATTTAGCATTGTTCTATAATTGTTATATTGTATTCAGGGAGTGTTCAAACATGTTCAGACCTGACCCCCACCAAAAGGGCATGATCCAGCACTGAGGGGAATCAAAATCGATTCACGTGGCCCTATGGCATCCTGAAAGTCCAGGGTTCACGTCAACAACAACTCAAACCATGGGCATATGGAATAGCTCATGGTGCCAAAAGAGAAGCACTGAAAAGGCTATCTGGTTGGTGAATGGACTTGTATCCATGATTGGGCCATCCATTCCCAAATGGAGGTGAATAAATATATAACACATGTTTAAAACAACCACTCAGATAGATGGACCAGGCTGCCAAAGTTGTGTCTTCTCAAGAGCAACGCAAATCAAACTCTCGATCTTGCATGGGCTGGGAGGCTTCGAGCTCTCCCAACAAATACATAACTTAGTCATACTTAGCCCTTCTCCAATCCGTGACTCATCTAAGTGAGAATCTACTACAAACGACTTTGGAACTGCTGACATCTGCTTTGGCTATGGTGGGGTGGGGTTGGGGTGGTCCATATGAGTCGTAAACGGAGGCCCTGGCTGACCAGGCCGGCCCGCCTGGTGCCAAGACCAGCCAGGCAATCATGGCTGCAAACAACGCACCAGCCAAATGCAATCCTGGATCAGCAAACTGCTGATACTGTACCCCAATCACCAGAAACAAACATACCAGCACCCTCCAAGAGGTGTTTTGTGGTGACAACAGGTTCCAGAAACCAGCTGGTAGGGCTTCAAAACAGCCTATTGCAGGGTCATGGTATTGGATTTTCTGCTAGGATGAGCCCTGACCTCCTAAAGTGACCCTTTACACATGACACAGATTGAGGGACGTCACAAGAGACACTGGACGTAACAGGATGAACATACCCTCGGGATCCACATACATCGTCTTTTTGGGATGTCAGGACCCCTTTCAACGGCCACCAAACATGGTCGATCCTTTCTTCGGAACTGCCTGCACGGAGCTCCTGTGCGCTGCAAAGCGTCCAAAACGGAGACTGGCTGACCATCGAACATGAACAGAATAGAGTACCAGGGAGGTTGTCCCACCAGGGTCTGGAACCCCAGGTTCAGTTCTGGGCCATATGGCCTTTTCCATGTGTTGGTCCCGAAACCACTGAGGGATATGTTCCTTCCATGCGTGGGACGAGGTGTCACACGTTCTCCTCCGGTCATCCACCAAGCGTCGAAAGACCTGGCAGGAGGGTGTGAAGAGGCTCCCCACTTGGCCAGAGCCATCAAAGTCCAGTCCTTTCAGCAAGAACAGCGAATCGGAACGATGTTGTGATTGACAATGCCGCATGCAAAAATAACTGGGCCCCCCAAATAGTGACATTCTGGGACAACATGGGTACCTGGTATGTGTGTCTTTGTCTCTGTGTGTCTAACATCTGCAGCTTCTGTGTACCCCCAAAGAATATGAATCGACAGGTGAATGAATCTGTGGTTTCGATTGACAGCTCAGAAGCAAACAGAAACTGATGGTTCGGATCTTCGTTTCGTCCACGTTCAGGCGATATGACCTAAGAGACCCAGACGCCACGGCGTTTACATGTGGTTTGCCTTCCCCTCTCTCAAGGCGACCCCAAACTTTGGGTCGTTTCAGGTATCTTGCATCCGTCAGCACGACGCAACAGGTCGTTGTGCAAGTGTTTGGACTTTCTGGCTCGCCACTGGCTGAATTCATCAGGTCCACACCAAGAGGTAACCCGAACGTTTCAGTGTTTCAAAACCAATATCTCCTGTCCCTCAAGGATTGTCATTGATTCATGGATTATCTGATTATCAAGAAATGTCAAGGACTGAAGAAATTCTTGCCAGCACAAAGCCTCCAACACTGTGACACACAGCGCACAACACACATACACAAAGAGGGGCGGATCCCATGGCTGTCCTGCGGCTGCGCCAATCTGCATGGGTTCCGCGCCCGCGGAAGCACTGGCACCGCAGGCGGCAGCCAAGGCTTGCAGGAGGAGCCTCAGTTTGCCACCAGAAGCTTAACCTGTTCCAGTTTGGCAAAGGCTTACAGTAGGTGGCTCTTCATGGCATTACCTGGCCGTGAGGTCAGAAAGATCGCGAAATCCCCCAAAAGCAAATGCATTTTTGGATGGAGTGGCTAAATTGTTCTGTTCTCCGTTCACATAGAACATCATAGAAATCATAGAAACCTACCCTCCGAAAGCAAGTAGATTGAACCTACCCCTGTCTCTTTCGGCTTTCTGTGGTTTCATTGGTTTACCGGTAAAAGCAGTCCAGGTGAGCCCAGATGCATCTGCTAATTTTTCAGCTAGGGTCCGTCTTGTCCGGAAAATCGAAAGACACAATGTTTGATCTCTCAAATCCATAGACGGCAGCAAAACGATCTTGTGACCTTGTAAACATACCCCCACCCAGCAAAAGGGCCCAGATTCCCTTCATACTATGGCGTGGTGTGCTCAAAAGCAAAGCCCTTCTTCCAGTGTTACAGAATGACATTTATGCCTGAAGAACGAGATCCCTTAGATCGGATGAATCATATTCAGGCCGGAAAAACGAGTCACCCACCCTGCCCAAACTGATCCTTTCATGGCCACAGTCACTGCGGCGCGCTCTGCTGCCCTGCGCACACCACGGCGGCAGCACCCGCAGCCGAGGCCGAGGCGCCGCTGGGGCGCTCCAAGAAGAGCACCAAAGCGCCAGCGAGCAGGGAGGACCTCGAGCAGCGTGGGGTGAGTAGACCCACGAATCTTCACGAATTCTGCAGGGTCACGTGAAGACGAGTGGATGAGTAGACCCCTCCAACTTGCGCCTGAGAAGACTTGGTGTGGACATTTTTCAAAGGGATGATGTCTGACAACTCCGCACAATCCATTCAATGGCCTGGTCTTACCTTCTGAGCATTGGGCCGTTGGATGAAAGGATCCTTCGACCTCTTGGCCTGCTATCCTGCTTCAACGCTTTGATGGGGAACCCGCAATGCCAACAAACAGCAGCAACTCGGAGATAGACGTGGTCTTGAAACATCCAACTCGAAGACACAAGAGACATCAAGAGATCCGTTCATGCGTGGACAGTGCTTGATTCCATTCTCTTCCCCTGTATGCGCCGCTTCGCTCGCACCGGGGCTCCATGCAGGGCGGCCACAGCCGCCTGGCCCAGGTGACAAATCTTCACCGGCCTCGGGCGTCGATTCTCGGGCGCCGCTGGTTTCACATGGTCTAAGACCACGGAAGGAGCCTCATGTCGTTGAGGATCAATGACCAAGACCAAGACCATCATCACAGTTTTTTCACTTCGTGCTATATAGAAATACGTCAAAATAAATGTTTCGAAGTTTCCCAGACTCCGTAATACCTTTCACACTGTGACCCCGCCTTCGGACACCGACACCCTTTCGGTGTCAAGAACAGAAACTGGAGTCTCCATAGATCCTTTACTTCCTGCCTTTCTTGCGACTCGTCCCAGGGGCAGTTCGGGGTCGAACTCCTCCTCGAGCTTCTCCAAGGCGCCGTTTGGAAGGCTCACCGGAGCCATGGCCGAGGCCACCGTGGGGGAACACCCCCGAGCGCAACGTTGGCACTCTCAGGCCTCAAAAGGTTTTTGTCAGGCTTTGTGTGGTTGCTGCGGACAGTGTGGCGCAACATTCTATCAACAGTCTATCAATTAGCATTGTTTACATTAACTATGTTTTGTGTTCTATCTGAATTTATGCAACAACCTGCATTGTTCATATGACATGAGGAAGCTGCAAACTCACGATGGATTTACAGTTGTATGTTATGTGTGTATATATATATATATCTATTTTGTTTTAGATAGAACTTCTTGGAATCTTCATGGGGATTCTTTGGATTCACTTGGACAATTTCATTCCAAATCGATTCGCTCGCCACATGTCGTCTGGTGCTTTCTCGTCCAATCCTTTGAGCCGCCGATCCTTTAAAGAACGCAGTGTCAGGCCCACCGGAGAGGCGGAGAGGCTGACCGCATTGGCAGTCTGATCAGTCTGTTAGGGGATCCAAACACCCATGTCAGCCCCCAAATCTTTGAGCATGTGACAGAAAAAGACATGTTGAAGGAACAACTTCAGCCGTACTGTTGCCAGACAAACCAAAGTGAAAAAGGAACCAGTACCAGTACCATACTGTACCACCATGCCCTTCACTCCAACATTTCTGGACTGACTGGACTGGGTGTGGTCCTAGTCTGGCTACAATCCTACCCACCATGTCGCAGGGTCACATCTGGTCCGATACTTCAGCACACCTCGACTTCTCGCTGAAGAGATCGGACCAACATCGGCGACGCAGGGCGAGTCCATGACCATAAAGCATACCTATGCATATCACATATATATATATATATTAATATAGATAATATATAGATATATATCACAATAGACACCCATCAAAAAAGACTCTTTTCGGGGCTATTATTAAACACCCCTTGGGCCCCTTGAGGGCCCTGGTGTATATATATATATATTATAATTACTATTATGTACGGCAGTATAGATCCATCTTGATTGGTCTGGAGTCCAGAGATCATGAAGATGAACTTCGCATTGTTCAACGGTTCTTGTGGCCAAAAGTTGTTGCAACGGTGACAACTCCTGAACCACAAGCAAAGGCTACAATCCGGCCTGTCCCACTGCAGCATCGGCTCAGGCCTTTGCACAGCATTGGGACATGGAGGAATTAAAGCTATGGTGTTTTTTAAATGTTATTTTTTGATCACGACTACCCTGACTACCCTGACCTTCAGTTTGACAATCTAGGATTGCCTGGTTCCACTTGTTTTGTTGCATTTTCTTATGAGGGTAACTCACCTACCCCTGACAGGGTAGGTATGAGTTAGCTAAACAGGTGTACAATCGCCCGCCAAACTGCAACAAACTGCTAAAGCCCGCCGTTTGCTCGCCGTTTTCTTTCGGCTTTGATATAAACAGAAGCTGGAGAGCTGTTTCCGATCGCCACACCGGATGGGGTGTGATGGCTTCGTCAGCTTCGTACCGTCTGCGCACCGTCCCCAAACAGTTTTGACATGTTTTGACCAGTGGTCTTTGTGCGGTCGTTTGGACCCCATGATCGACCAAACATCTTCGGGAGATGTCGGAAAAGAAGGTTCAAGTCTCGTGAATGCGGGATGGATGAGGTCGTAGACGGTACGATACATCAAATCGACGTTTATTTTTTTCTTTGCAGCCTTGAGAGGTCCGTGACCGCAGGCGAAATCATCAGGCTGACTACACTATCAAACTAACCGGGTCTTTGGATCGGGACAAACTTGACGCTTGCTCAAGCACTTTTGGTCTGAGCCAAGTTTGAGTGATGTCACCTGCCCAAATCCGGTGAGACCCTCCTTCTTTTTCCTCTGATTTCCTCTGGTTCGCCCAGACATATAAGTGATTTCACCTCAAATCGGATCATTGAGTTCTTCCACCGGGCGAATCCACACCATGAAACGGCACCCGTTTCCTCCCCCCCGGTCGGTCCGTTGAGCTCCCCAGCCGCCGGTACGGTGCGGGTCGAGCACCCCAAACAGGAGCGGAGGGTGCACTCTCCCAAGGAGCCTCACCCGGCAAGGTGGAAACTGTGGTCATGTATACTATCTATCTGTCTGTTTCTATTACAATATAACTTGTATATATTCATATATATATATATTAATATATATATTAATATATATATATAATATATATATATATGTTCTAAGAACTCAACAACTATCCAGCTGTGATGTAGGACGTCTTGAACAAACATCGATGCTTTCCGGGGCTGCACACGCTTCGACCGTTTGCAGGTTTGCAGCGACCAAACATCGAATCGGCAGAAAGGGCTCCAATCACCGAATGCACCGGGCGGCGTGCTCCAGAGTCCTTCCTTTCGACGGTATCCAGACAGGGATCCGAGCAGTCGAAACTCTATCGATCAATTGGTCGGAAGGGGATCCAATAGGTCATCTGGATCGACTCTTAGGGAAGGAGATCGGAAGATGCAGGGAACCTCCAGGACATGAAACTTGATCGAACATTCCTTGCTGGCCGACGAGTCGCAAGAAGAACTGAGAACCTACCTCGCACCTCGCGCCGGGATGTGTGCCTCCCTAGCCCAGCTGCCCTTCCCTGCTCCATAGCCATAGCCTGGGTCGCAGGGCTTGGGGGAAGCTGGATCGTTTGATGGGAAACGTCAGCAAATATCGGCCGAATCCGACCAACGAACGAGTTTTCTTTGACGCAACGCTTAGACTCTCGAGACATGGGAGTTCCAAGCCCCGGAATCCTTGAACCAGTTTTTAAAGACATGTGTAAAATACATCCCCACTCACCTGTACATGAAAGCCATCATTGAGTTTCACCCACACATTGATCGCCCTTCCAGAGTCACAAGAGCCACAGAAACCAATCACCAGGGAAAAAACACATCTTTAAGGATCTCAGTATGATGCATAGCATGTTCACGCTGACTTCCACATTTTGACCCAAGGACCCATGAAAATCATCCTGCAAGAAACAACCGCCTGAGCGCTTCCTCGTGATCCTGAGAATCTGGGCTCCACACCACCGCCACCGCCACCGCCGCCTCTTCCCGACGGTCCATAGCCTCGCAGTTTCCGGCGGGCGCGGTTCAGGTGCAGTGGGCCACGTCGTTGTGGGCGGTTGTGAAAAGTTCTTCCAACGCCCAAAAGCGATCGTGGACGTTCTCCACGATCGCTTCCAGTTGGAGGTGTCGATGTGCAGGGTCGATGTGCCCGAACATTGCGCCCGAGAATCGATCGATCACGCCGCACTCTCGACAGGGACTCGTCGGCAGAAGAATGGCATGAGCCGTATGGGATCCTCAAAATTCATGGCACGTGTCGTCCTGGGGAGCGTCGCTCTCTTTCAAACCAACCAAAGTCATCGCCAGGAAGCGCCATGACGGCCCCAGAAAGGGTAAAATAGAACACATCGTGACCCAGCAAAAGACCGAACAGTATAGATCTCGATCTCCACTAAAAATGCAAAAGGAACAGCTTCTACGTATTTGAACCTGTATTTTCCACTCCCCATCTGGGATTTTCGGGTCGCTTCGCGACAACAACCGCCAGCCCCAGTGGTTCTCAAAGAAAGGGTAAAAGAAGTCTCTTTTATCACTCTATTTTTGGACCCTCTTGCAAATTGTTTAACCGTGTCTTACTTGCAATTTGCAAGCAGTGTTGGATCTACTTTTCGACCCCCTTGAAATAGTCGATAAATAGAATTACTATCTACAAAAACTAAAGACATTGGCAGGCTGAGACACCAATAAAACATACAGGTGGTGCCCACAGTAGATGAGTTGTGATTTCATTACCAGCCAGAAGAAGGGATATTTAAAAATATGCAAAGAACCTAAAACCGCTCCTACAATTGCATTCCCCAACCAAATTCTCCACATCACCTATCTCAAGTCCACCCTTCACCCATCCGTGCTCCACCAATTCCTTCCAAATACCCACACCCTTTCTTACAGTGATCGGCCAATCTTGCCATTCCAGCAAATTGAGCACCTCCTCGATTTCACCAGAGTTGACAGAAATGCACTTCCGCGAAACAATTTTGCTTTTGCGGGCCGTTGCCGAGAGCACTTCCGAATGTTCCGGTGTAAGTACGGTAATAGCCACTATGTTCGATGTGGGAGGCGTGGTCTGTGGTGGAGGCAAATGCCTTGAAGAGGCGAAAGGCGTGTGTGCAGGAACTCATCACCACTCCTTCCCCAACCACCTTTGCGGTACAGAAAACTACGGTAAACATAGGGTAAGCCGGTAAACTGTATTCCAATCTACAGCGAGTGGTCAAACACACACACACACACACACCAAAGGGCCCTGGTTCAGTAGGTTGTACAGAAACATCTTTCAGTTCGCAAGAGCTACTAGGCCTGATGTGGCTCGCTTCACTATTTCCTTATATAGAAGGAATGTCTTGACATGGGCTTGGCCGAGGATCAGGCACTCTCGTGCAGGCAGATTTTGGTCCAGGGGTCACTGAGAACAATGTAACTAGTGAATACTCCAAACCCATGGGGTGTCTCGCAGTACAAGTTGATCTCTAATCTGTGGTTGTCGTTTTTGCAAGCAAAGGCATCTGCCCCAGTTCAAGCGCCTTCATCATTCCAGCCACCTCCTCCGCCCTTGCTGCTGCCCTTGCCACCTGGACGGTCAAGCAACCTGCGAACACAATTTCTTGTTTTAAAGGTAACGAACCCTCATTCATTGATTGTTGTGTTATTTTTGGTTTAGCTGCTTAGTAAACACATTGAGGGAGCTAGGATGCTACCATGGAAGACATATGTCACATTTGGGCCAGAAACTTCCATTGGACCATCCAATCCAAGGATGGATGGATCACATGGGCAACATGGATCCTGTTTTGTGAGTTTTGAAGTTGTTTTCACAACTTGCTTTATCAAAGACAGTGTGTGAACCATCAGCTAATCCTCTAGTGACTGATATTCGAACATACTTGTTGCGGTCAGCATAATACATGACTGTCTATCCAACCAATCCCAGGCTCCATGTGAATCTCCCATAAATACTTGAACTAGACTCTCCGAACCTCCTTGACGAACTTGACTCTCACTCCAAGGGCTCCAAAAAGCCATCAACCAGGGACTACATAGATCGATGAGCTTGCCGACGGGTGTGCTTTGAGGTCTTTCTTGGAGTGCCGGAGTCACGCTCCAAAACCACGCTCCGACCCCATGGATCCATCCCACTGGGCACCTGCCTACCCACCCTGATTGGCACCAGACTCTTGATAACTAAAAACATCCCAGACATGAATTGTAACACCTCCGGTTATTGATCAACAGTCTACATTCCTAGGAACAAGAAGCTACTAGGTGGAGGCCATCGCTATTAGGTTGGAGGCCATTCCTACTATGGCAACAAGAAGCTACCAGTAACACGTTCTCTTGAAAAACACTTCGAACATTTCTTAATTCATCCCCCTGGGCGCTCCCCGCCACTCCCCCGCCGCTCCCACGCCTTCCCAGCCCCAGTCATCCCAATCGTCACGGCGATCACGCCACGTGTCGCGCATGTCGCGGCGATCGCCTCGGCGGGTTTGGTCTAGGCCGAAGACTGAGTCAACTTATTTGGAGCTTTCCCGAAAGAAGACATCCCAAACCCAACCTAATCCTCCGTGTCATGTACTACTAATAATTTGTTGCATGAATCACCCACACACCAAAATAGTAATTCTTATAAATCTTGGATTGGCTTAATTTCCAGGGATCGGGAATTCCAGGGATCTGGAACCAAATTATCCACTTTTGCTCACGAACTATGCAGTCTGTTGTCCTACAGCGATCATGAGATCTGTGTTCGTGACACTGCAAGAGGCGCGGTCAGACTTGATGTCGGGTGTGGGAGTCCTACAGAGCTGTCCAAGCCACCTTCCCCAACGGTCTTCCATGTGATATTTACCTACATTGACCCTCAAAACATCTTAAAACAACATAAAACAACCCAATGTAGACAAATACACTCCCTGAAATACTCATGGAAGTCAGCAAATTGCAAACGGCCCCTTGGATGGGATTGACCATTTTCTATCCGAATACCAAACAGGTGGTGCCATCCACTTCCACAATAATCATAATATTCCAGGACGTGTATACTGTATATGTATATATATAAATATATTAATTATATGTACTTGAAGTATCTTGAAGCACTCTGGTCCCACAGATCATTTCCACCCATGGATTATTGGCTTCGTTGCCTGAGCTTCCGGGCTCCACTCGTCGAACGCACGGCGCCTCTCGCCCTTGCCACCTTTGCCTCCGCCTGCCGAAGGGCGTTTGGGCTCAGGATGGCGAAGGGCGTGTGTCTTTCCATTGTGATTCTTGTTTCTAATAGCTTCTTGTTACTACTAGTAAGGCACTTGTTACTAGAAGCAATGCCCTTTGCTCCTAGTAGCTTCTTGTATTGTGATTCTGGTTTTTCTTGTCTTCTTCTCAGCTTTACAGATCGACTGGGCAGGTCGGGCCCATCCGAATCTTCGTCTCACGGAGCTCACGGTCTCAAGGATTTTCGTGGACTCAACGGACTCAACGGAGACTAAGCTAGACACCCTATAACAAGTACCTCAGCCGGATTCCAAAACTGGTTCTGACCACAGACAACGACTGCTCCGATCCGACACACCCCACAGCCCGAGTCTTCGACTCGTTTGGTATGTATCCCCAAAAGAAAGCGAGATCTACTCACCTTAAAATGACTTTTCAGGGCCCCCCAAATCGATATTACTTCCCCCAAAACGAAACACCGAAAGCCAGACATCAGAGTCGTCACTTTTTCCAGCGCTCCGCGGAGACCACGGTCCGCCTCGTTCACTGGACCAGTCCGAGCGGTTTGGGCCATCCCAGGCCTCGCACCGAGCCAATCTGAGGTGCCAAGGTATGGGGTCAGTCTGTAGTTGACTTCAACAAGTTGACTTAGACAAGTTGACTGTTGTGTATTGTTGTGTCCTTTCCAGGTGACGTGTCTTGTTTTCTCCTGAGTTGAGGTATCTTTGTTCGTGAGCCTTCTTCCAGGTCTGAGAGACAAGCTTGTTTCGAAGAACCATGTCAGGAGCCCCGAGCCCGAAGAGTGAGTCTGAGAAGGTATGGGATCAAAAGAACAGCTGGAAAGGATTTTGTTTTGGTGCAAGTGCATGGTCAATTTCATCTTCATTGCTTTGTTAGGGTTTTAGAAGGAGTTGACACAAGGTTTTGTGTGTCAAAAGGAAGTGTGGAGTTGATATTTCTCTTCTCCAGAAGCTATATAATACTTATAGACACCCTCAGTCAAATGATGTTTGGCAGCTTCTTTGGCTCATCTCTACTTGATCTTGCCGTCTTTGTGTTTCGACCTCCGGCCTTGGCCGTCCGCGTGCCTCCCCAAAAGTCCTCCGCGGTGCGAAGCCGGGTGTGGCCGGTCGGATGTGATGGGAGCTTTGGACTCAGCAATCGTTTTTATGTGTTCATTACATATTTCCCCAGATAGCAACAGCTATGGGGTTCTTACTTCAAATAACAATGAGCTGGCTGTGCGCGTAGTGGAGACAGATGGGGCCTATGCTGGTATAATTTTCTTTTTCATTGGCATGGGCAATGGGATGGCATGAGTAGATACCAAGATTGCGGGTCACTCTCCAAGCCTCATGACTCATTTTTGCTGGGAGCATCACTGACAAAGATGTCCACTACCACAAACAAAAAAAGCAACAAATCCACCAATCTGTGCTCAGGTTTTTCTTCATGCAGTGGATGTGGCATTTACTGATACAAGGCTGGATCCGGGGTCTCCGCTTTCTTCTTCAACCACGACCAAAACGGAGGGAAGTATTGTCGAAGAAACAAATGGTACACCAAAATACCTGTCTTCCTCCAACGTCTCAGCCCAAAGTGGGCCAAGTGAAGCCACCTCACGATTGGGCTTAACGCTGCTCAAGGTATCTGGGACCAACAACATTTAATGAAGTATGCTAAACATATTCGCTGGACACGAGGCTGAATTTTGCAGATGAACCTCAGAAAAGGACCCTGAAACCAGAACCGCTTCCCCGCGCGCAGGGCGCCGGCGCGCGGGGCGCCGATCCTCCTTTTGGGAGGCTCGTGTGGCACCGCGGCCGCGCACCGCTCGGACCTGGAGAAGAGGAAACGACCCGTGAGGAAACGACCTTCGAACAGAGCTATTTGCTCCTAGTAGTAAGGCCAGGAGCCCCGTTCGTAGCGTCCTTGCTCCTAGTAGCGATGCCCTTGCTCCTAGGAGCAAAAATAGAGGTCTAGTTTTAACTTTCAGCTACTACTCCAAAAAAATCCCAAAAAACCTCTTACTCATTTTGAGGTAGTTGGAGTTCTGAGGACAATGTTCAGACCAGGTCCTCTATGACACCTCTCAGGCAAAGACAAGTTGAAAGATTCCAGTGTAAAGCCATCCCAGAAATAGGACAGTCTGTGCACTCATGGTTTCCATCCATCCGAGCACTGTGTAGATGTGTAATGGAAGCCGCAGCCATGCACAAGTTATCACAAGCCGGTGAAGCTATTGGGAGGAGACACCGGACCACCGAACTATGATGGCACCACACTGAGGGATGTCCCATCTGTAAAGACACCTCCGGACATGGGATGCCCATCAGTCCTGGAAAATCTCAAGATCGGACGAGGCCAATCTTACAGCCACTGACAGTGGCAAGCCCCCGCCTGTGTTCGCGCAGATTGCTTGGTCTGCTTCCGAACCTGGGAATCTCCCGCCACGAAAGCTGCACTGCGGGTACTGCGGGGAGTGTGTCTTAAGAATGTCCAAGAATCAACGGCAACACCATGAGATGACATCTGGGAATCTGAAGGAACCCAAACCATCCATGGGACCGGCTGGCATATTTTTACCTACATTGGGGTGATTGAACAGAGGTCAACGTAGGTAAATAGTCAAGCATTACACAAGACCAGGAAGCGAACATTGAAGAGGTTCCGAACGTGATAAACAAAACAAAACAAAACACACCTTAAGCCTTTGGGACCGGCAGGACAGAGAAAAACACATAACGGAGATATCGTAAGACTATGATTTTTGTAGCAGTGCTTAGTTTCCACCCTAGTAGTGATGGCCTCCTAATAGTGATGGCCTCCAACCTAAGATCGATGGCCTGGGAGGTCCCGGACTGGGCCACCATGCCCAACGGCGCCAAGAGTGCAAAGGCAGGGCGGGATTTCACGTTGTTGCTGTTTTTTGGGCGGTTACGAGGGAGTGGCTCCTATTTTCCGATGTCATTTCAACCAAAGAAGACCATTGAACTAATTCAACATTGGAAGGATGCTCTTAAGCGGAAAAAACAACTCAACGAGTATCACCCAAAAGTTGGAATCAACTGGGATTGCACCCTGGAAGGTCCAAAGACCACAGCGGCTAGAGGCATCTTGTGGTGATAGAACACCCTCTGATTGACAGCTGCCGAAGAACGGTAGTTAATACATTGAACCACTATGACCTTTCTTTTGGAGGACCTAGCACTGAGACTAAAACAGTGCCTTTTCTGATCAAAACAAGTGTTCTATAGGTATTATACAGCGATTTAGCGGCTGAGACTGGGGTATGTCATGTGTTTCACAGCCTTTCTGAGAAGCGGGGTGACTCTAGGGTGCATTGCTCCGTCACTTCGGTGACTTCTCCCCCCTCTCCGTTGCTTCGCCACGCGGCTGCTCGAAACAACCCCACATCCTGCGGCCATGGCACCATCTGCCTTTGCGCCACCCTCTGGCGGAAACCTGGTGCCCCAGAAACCCTCCTCTCCCGGTGAGGCAAAGAGAGGTGGAAAGAAACGGGTGCCAAATTACAGTCTCCAGAACCACCTGGTGGTTGAGGGCTGACCAAATGTCAACCATCTGGCCGAAAATACCTGCGGGATCCGCAAACAGGGATGTGGCATGGGGGAAGCTTGAGAGCTTAAACAATTGACCAACAAACATGTGGAAGGGGGCCCTTCTGGCTGGTTCGGTTCATTCGGAACATTGCCTTCCCTCACCTTTCGTCGGAGTTTCTTGGTGGTTTCGGCAACTGTAGTTTGTGGTGGCTGAAGTCTAGCTGGTGACAAAATGATGCACTTTTCTTTCTTTCTTTCGTTCTCTCTCTCTCTCTCTCTAGGAGGTTTCCCTTCTTGCGCATTCTGCAAATAGAATTATGGTTGCCAACCCCTTTTCAACCACCCCAACTCGCAGGCAATCTGCAGTGCCATGGATTGTTTGGATCGAAACATAATGCAATTCCACACTGAGAAGCTAATATCTGCTTTATCGCACTCACTAAAGCCAACATGCTCCTTTTTGAAACGCTGCGCATTGCAGAGCTCTGATATGGCACAAACAAAACAATTGCCAATGGCGATTCAATCCAAAAACCACACACACACAACATCACGATACTATCACAATACTTGTGACCCCAAAAAGGCTCCCAGCATCTCCCAGCCTTCCCCCTCGGTTGAGCTTGTTTTTGGGTGGAAAGGGGGTTTAGGCGGTAGAAAGGTGTTCACCACCTCTTGCGAAATCGCTGGTCTGCCTCCGCGTCCTCGAAGTCCCGGAACTCGCTCACGCTTCATCTGAGTGCAGCGGAGTGCTTCGGTCGAGTGCAGTGGGAAAGAACGGGACATACTGTTTCTGGATGGTCTTAGGGTCTAAGCTTCGATGGAATGTACGATGCCAAGACTGCTGTGGAGTGCACATACCTGAGAATTGGAGTCTGGATGGACTGGTCGAGGGAGTGAGGTGCGTGCTTCAGACCAACATCTTCTGAGACCTATGAAAAACGGGCGAACGCACCTGGGCTGACCCGCTAAGCAGGTCCAGTCATCTCGTTGTGACACGCTGGACCGCACCAACGCCCATCACTCGGCCAGGCATCGAAATGTCTGCACCACCCAGCGCATGGTTCGCGCACGGTTCGCGCACGAAGGTGTCCGTAGCCCGGCAAAAGCACATGAAAGGAAACCGAAAACCCATCCGCAAATACCAAACTTTATTCTTAACCTGGAATGCAGTGGTTGAGGGCCTAGGTTTCCTTCACCATCCTTCCTTCACCCAAGAACTAACTACAACCAACCCAGCCGGATTTCTCGTGGATTTGGGTCAAACACTGAGACACGAAACTTCCATCTCTCCCTAAACCGGAGAGCCAAGACTTCCACATCCGTTTTTCAGGACCGTGCCATCCTCCCAGAGCGAGCTTGAAAGTCGTTTGTGAGCGCGCAGAGAGTTGTGATGTGGAACACCAATGAAACCATGGGCGCAAACACCGACGACGACGACACTCACGGCCTCTGCAAACACGGAAAATCTCACCGGTACCGACAGTACCGACCTTTAAGGGGACCGACCGACAGTACATCATCGAGTTGTTGAGGAAGAAGCACCAGCTGGCCCAGCACAAACATCCTATCCTGCAAGCTCCTCTCCTCTGAAAGGGCAGCAGTTCCGCCATCTTGAAACTTCCACATCTTGGGCCACCCCACATCACGAGGCTCTGTGACCTTCTTCTTCTTGGTATCCTGGTGCGGAAGAGAAACCCAGAAAGACTCTCGACCGCTCTCGGACCAGGGACCATCCATTTTCCGGAATTAACACCGTTCCCAAAATGAACGTCAAAAGTAAACTCCGTTCTCTCCGTTTCGAATTGGCCAGGTTCATCGCATTGTGAGCCTCATGAGCAAGCTGCAAGCTGGCTTGACACTAGCCACTAGCCGAAGGCGGCTAAGGAGGAGTGCTTGAAATAAATGAAAGCATCGACCGTGTCCGATGTTCGGAAATGAACAGCCGCTGACCGCGGACCGGCACCCGCCTGCACCCGGATCACGTCATCGAGAGTCATGCCCAGCTTATCATCCGTGCCGGCTGCGCCGCCGGGACCCTGACCAAGAAAAGCGATGTCTTGATACACCCCACCGACAGCAACATAAGGTTCATGTCATTTGATGACATAAAACATAGAAGGAGCCAGTTTTCATTGTGTTTGTTTTTGGTATTTTTTGTTCTGTTGTTCTTTCAAACATAGAAAGACCGAGTTTTCATATCCTCTGGCCGCCGTTGTGGCCCGACGTTCTGTCTCCCTAATCCTCCTGAATCTGAGAAAGGTCCATCTATATCCAGCGCCCATGACAGGCCATAAAGCCGGAAGATGTGACCAGTGTATATGTCTATCAGAATCAGGTTTGAAAAGACCTTGGAACTTGGGACATTTGCCCAACTCATCTAGCCACTAGTGCTGGGGATGACCCCGGCAGGGTGGTGTCAACTGGAGGGAGCTGGTGGTGTCATCACAGTACTGACAGCACAAACAAGGATGAACACGTACATGTAGGTGCCAACAATGGAGATTACATGAGATCACCATGTCCACATACGCATGGAGCTTCACTTGCAATCAGGAAACATGTTGCTTGAGACTCGAGACTGACAAGTTGAGAGACAATGCCTTGCATCTGGGTGCTTTCAGGAATCAACCAATAAAAGATCCAAACTGAAACACACTCGTGCGTGAAGCGCTTGAAGATCTTGAGATGCACCGACACTGTTTTCTCAGACACGCCCTTGGCACGGCCCTTGGAAAGAAACCGCGACATCGGCTGTGTCGCTGGTCAGCACCGGCAATTCTGGATTTTCGAGTCTTGTTGGGGACCCGGATTGACTGAGGTTGCCAGCCACTCGGTTTGTTCTGCAAGGGCCTCACTCCTTGCGTACAGATTCAGAACATCAAGGTCGGAAGGCGAAGAAGCGAGTGAACGCACCGCAGTGAACGCACCGCTGTGAAGCACGGTGAAGCGAGTCCACCATGAACAAAAGAGTTCATCCAGGGATACAAACCTGTCCGTGAAGTTTCTCATGGACGAGATATTTTGCCGGATATCTGTCGAAAACAAGGAAACCACCAAACGACCACCTACAGTTAATTGCCCTCGAACACAGGCATTTGGGAAGGAACACCTTCCACCCAAAGGAATCCACCGGTTTGGAACATCACTTTCCCACCGTCCTGGGCTGAGGGGGGTTCCGTCTCTGCCAGGCCCGCCGGGTGCCGTCCCCAGTGCCTTCGGAGCTTTGCCAGGTGTGATGGCCTTGGGGCTACTAGGAACAAGAAGCTACTAGGGGCTCCTGGCATCGCTACTAGGAGCAAGGACGCTACTAAGGGCTCGTGGCCTTACTACTAGGAACAAGAAGCTCCCGGATTGAGCGGGTGATCGGACGAGGCTTGGGCCAGGCTCGCCCTGTCGAGTGGAAGCCCCAGATTTGGAGCTGGTCCAAGAGAGCGTGGTGATGCTTGGTCAAATGACACCAAGTAAAGAGAAAAAAACACCGTTCCAAGGAATGATGTTCCCATAGTCTTACACCGGCCACAGCACACCGACATGGTCTTGACACGATTCTAGTGTACAGTGATAATTGTTCAATGTAATCACAGTATTGTCCCGAGCCTATATACAATAAATATGAAACATGACATGTTCAATGGATTTTTTCTATGCTGACAAACGTCGTGCACGCATGTAGGGACCGCCACTCATTCATGGTAGTTGGGCAGCGGACTCGGCAGGAAGTGCTACCAGGATCTCGCTGCAACATGGATGTTAGGCTCCACAAATCCGCTATCTTCAAGGAATTCACAAACGCAGTCCGCGATCAGCCACCTGATGTCATCAAAGTCATGCTGGAATGAACCGTACCGGACGGCTGGGAGCTAGTGACAATCGCCGAGACATTCCACGAGGCCCATGCTTTGGCCGATATGACTATGAAGGAGTTTGCTGGAGAATTGAGTGCTATCCAGTTGACTGACTCGGAAGCTGCCGGTGACGACCAGGAAGAAGCATGGGCTTTTCGCATGGACCGCCGTGAGCGCGGCGGAGAAAGCTGGGAAGTTGGAGCCAACCGAGGGCACCCAATGACGACGTGTCAGCTTTCCTTCGATCGCTCTGGGCCCTTGTTTCAACCGATTGGAAGGCTACACTGGGAACCGCAGAAGTGGTGCTCGTTTTCGCCGAAGTGGTCCATGAACTCTTTCAGGACTTGCACTTCTCCTTCCGACAAGTCTTCCGCACTTTGCGATGGTCCTGAGAAGCTTCGAATCAGCAGGTGCTGCAGCGAACACTTGCCCGAACTGCGCAGATCTACTAGTCTACCATAGACCATAGACCGATCCATGACGCGCTTTCTCTTTCTCGCTTTCTCTTCGCTTCTCACCACCGTGTGCTTCGGCCTCGCATCTCCCGCTCGTCCGAACCTTTGCACTACCGTTGTCACGATGCTGATGGCCGGTTGCTCGGTGTTTGCCAGGCTCGCGGGTGGCAGGCTCTGAACCCCTGGATGGATCGATCACACACATATATATATATATATATAGATGAATCGTTACAAATAAGCTGCAACAAGCTGTGTATATATACACATATGGACCGATCGATCATATATACCAAAAATAGACTGTTTAGCATTAAACCATTGAATATACAATATTGACACAATAAAATAAGATTACGAATCTATCATAGAAACACACACACACACATGCACTGGCTTGGAAAGACCACCACCATGCAACAAACAGAACAAGACACAGCTTCTGGAAAGGCAGGTTTCCTCTGGACACCCCTTTCGTCGACCGTCTGACTGTGTTGCGTCGGGCGTCCCGGACGGGGATGACTGGCTTGGTCGGCTTTGCCTCCTTCCCATCCTTGGCATCCTGTGGAAGAAGGAGACCCACTTGGTCCGGTTTTTCCAGAGAGTAGGTCCTTCGACACAGATTGAGACCGATTGCATATGATTGAATAAACCATGACAGTGTAGTGTAGGGTATTCAATTTTTGACTGAGCAAGGTTGAGGTGGGGGATATCCTTGTGTGGATCCTGTAAGATGAAACACGCACGGGCTGCCATACCTTCACATGATGACTGGCATGAACCAGTTTGGGGTCCTGCCACCCAGTCATGCCAAAAAAGGCTATTTCATGCAATACTCTGGAACGATGCTCCCAGTTTTAGTGTGCTTTGACCGCTGGATCCAACTTCGATACGCCACATGCCAAGACGGAACGTCCTTGTCTTTGGAGGCCTTCGCCTGGTGACAACTGAACTGTCACAATGGGGACAGCACAGAACTCATCATCAATCGAAAAAAACATGGTTGATGACACCCTGTTCCTTTTGAAGGGTGCGGGTATGGGGTACATGGCAGGTGAAGAAATGGACCATTTGACCTCCACAGCCACACACCCAAAAGATCGCCCAACACCTTCTCAAGGGGATATTCAAGAGGGGTGTGTGTACATATATATATATATATGTAGATCATTGTAGATCCCTACAAGAATCTACAAGAGACAACTACGTGATACTACCTGGTCCCATCATCACTCAACAAATCCGCTACATCCAGTAGCCTACCAGGCGGTGTTTTGCCAAACTCCCTGGATCACTCCTTGGCTCGGAAAGACAGTTGTTAGTGGTCAACTACTCCTTTTGGGCTACAACCAGCCTAGGCCTAGTGGGATCCACCTATTACAAATTACATCCAATTACTAAAGGTCATACATGTGCTACTTCTGCCAAATCCCCTCAAGGATCGTTCCCCGCCTTCGACGCTGCCGGTGCAGGTTTCGAGGCCTCGGTTCGGTCGCAAGGCCACGGATGTGTCGTCATTGGTGTGCCCTCCTAGAAACCGAGCATGGCGTGTTCATAGAAAGAATTCGTGCCTATATATATGTTTGGTAGACTCAGTTTATCCATGCTCACCCTCTGGCTCAAATTCACAATAGCTTCAATAAATACAAATAGCCCCTTTCAGAGGTTTCAGAGAAACCATAAATTGGTCGACTTCAACCCATGGTGAATGCTAGCATATCCTCGAGGTTTCCACAGACCATTGACACCTCAGGTCTGGAAAACACATGTCTCCGAATTGAGCAAAAACGAGGTCTCACCGAATGGTTCCCGTCCCGTCCCATTTCTGGACATGGTTCTTGTCCCGTCGGACTCTCTTCGGTGTTCAAGACAATTCTCCGCACCATCGGTGCCGGTCAGCCGGTCCATCCCGATGCGACTGCAGACGGTCCACGGGCACGTCGCCCCCAACCATCCTTCCAGCCCACACCCCATTTGGATTGTCCAAGCTCTTCATATGGGAGGGTTTGTTCATCAGCCGTCTACATTACTGTTAGATTAGAATGTCCCCACCCCCACATCCACACACACAACACAGCTAATGATTCGGAGTTTGGGCAATTGCTCATGTGCATTCGCACAAAGAGTGACCTTTGGGGATTGTCCGAGCGAGATGCTGCTGCTGCCGCAGCCGCGGCCGCCTGAGCGTGGCAAACACAACAAGAGAATCTGCCCATGTGCATGGTGCAAATAAAGGCGAGGACGAAGCACAATTGGCGTGATAAATGTTATATGCTGGTGACATCTGGTGACTATGATGGTGGTAATATATAATTCCTAGTGGTCTGATGTCCAACGAAAACGGCAACTACTTCGCGAGCATTCGACAGCTATTTCTCTATGTTTCTTGTCTAGTAATGTCATGTAATACCATCCCTGTGTGGGAGGACCTCGTGTGGTGTTGAACCTCTTTGCCAGTGGCGCTTGGAGTTTACAGTCTGAAATCGCCCAGATTGACATTTCAACGACAAGATGTCCTTTTGGGAAGAATAGAGGGGTTGAATTAGTATAATATACTTATTGGTTGTTCATGGGTATCTCCATATCCCTCTATGAATCAACCAATCAACCAAGGGCCATCCATGGTTTCCAACACCCAGGTCTCAGGACTGAGGCTTTGGTGGCCTTTTCGGTGACCCCCAGGTCTCAGTCCCGACTTGACTCGGAAACAGCTGGTGGCTGGTGCGACGCCACGGGTCCCCACCCGGCGTGGCGCGCAAAACCCCGCAGGGGGGGGTTGCCCAGCGCCCCAACCGGCCTTCAACGCAGGTGCCAGGCCGGCAGTGGCGGTCTTGCTCTTGGGGCGCCTTGGAGGTGAAAAACTCGATGGTCGTCAAATGTCGTCAATCATCACTTGGAGACGGTCTGAATGGTATCATATCCCAACAGCACTCGACCCAACTCGACCCAACTCCAAAAGACTTTGGGGATGACTGGAGCAACCGGGAGAACATCCCTACCGACAATTCCCTGCAAGACAACTGACAAAGGACACAGTTGATTTTGTGTTCAGTCATTTGAAGTGGCTTCAAAACAAACTGGGTCCTGGTCCAAACCCAGCCGAAGGATGCCTAAGGCCCATTCAACAAAGAATGCAGCCGAGGAGATGGAGCAGAATTTGTTTTCCATTGGTTGCACATTGTCAAACATCCTCAGAAGGCAGGATTAAGGTGATTGACCACTTCATGCAATCTATTCCAAACCCGCTTGCTTCTCCGGTTTCGGGGGTGCAAACCAAGCCACCGAACGAGCGTCAGTAACTGGGACTTCTTCAACGGTCGGAGTGGAGACGGGATCCAACGAGCGACCCACACGTCTCGACCCACACGACGGGCGGGTCGAGCCCCTGGGGCGTCTCACTCGGTGTTTTGAACCTGCCAACGGTGCCACGGTCGACGGGCCACGAGCGAATCGCGGAGAGGTGGACCGGTGAGTCGCGACTCCGGAGACGTGGGAGAGTGGAAGAAGAGTCCGGTGAGTCCATGAGCCAGGACTCTTCATGAAACCAAATGGCTGAGAGTGTAGTGGAACTGGGGATGGCTCCTTCCTACTTATTGATGTAAACAAACTATAGCGCCATAAGGAGTGGTTAGTGGTCACCTCTTACTTAACCACTAAGGAGCTATGGTTAGACACCCCCTTTAGGTGGGCTGTGCCCGGGCCTTGTGGGGCTTTAGGACGGCATGTGTTTTGTGTTACGACCTCTCACCGCTCTAAAGACCTCCATGCCACGCTGCCCTAAACCAACATATAAACCAACAAAAGCAACATCCCTACCCTTTCCTGAGGGATGTCAAAAAATGCAAGTTACCATAAGGGGGTAGGGATAAAGTAACTCTCGATGGTGTTCGACCGCAAAAATGCTGCGATCCACTTTGGCCGGCCTCTTTTCGACCTGTCGAACAATAGCTCGAACGAACTTCTCGGTCTCCGTTCGTGGTCCCACCACTGGCGGTCCCACCAAACAAATCGAAGCAGTGCATCGGTTCTTAGGTGGCCATCGCTAATGGGTGGAGGCCATCACTAGTGGGTTGGATGCCTCGCTATTAGGTTCCTTTTGCTATTAGGTTTCTTTGTGTTTGTGAGTATTCCCTAAGAGCTATTAGGTGGAGGCCGTTGCTCGCGGTCGACGGCGTTCCTTCGGGCAAGTGGCTTTGCTCGCTGGTCAAATAAGACTGAGCCAACTTGTGTTTCAATTGGTGTTTCACCAGTGCACTTTTTGTTTGCACTTCTTTAGCCATTTGGTCTAGCCAGTCGCCCGTGTTTCAACTCAAAAAGACTCGATGGCTTTCTAATCAAGAAGCGGACCTTTCGTATCATTTCGTGGTATTTTCTGGGGTCGATCACCAAAACGACACGCAAGTCGTTGAACCACCAGGTTTCGCACGTCGTGCCGCTCGTGCCGCTCGCGCCGCCCACTGTGGTGCCTTCTTCACCCCGTTGCTTGGTGCCTGGCCGACGTGTGGAGAACGAAGGACGTCCACGTTGCTCGGTGTTGACTGGACGACCCCCATGGTTTAATGACTCGAAGATCTGTGTCTTGAGAGGACTCTCAACTTGGGTATTTACCGATGATTTGTTGGTGAACTTGGTGGTGAAGGATGCATGAAGAGATACGCTTTAGGACTCTGGAAAGCCATTTGTGATGAGGAAAGCCACCGTATTTACGGTGCAACATGACGTTGTAAGTCAGTGTTGTTTAGACTTATTCCTTCAAAGGCAATGGAATGTCCTCGGCCGGGAGCCCAGTATAGTGTGATGTTGGAGTTTCCACACAGTGACAATCGACTCTGTTTACCACAGGGACTTTCCCAAGCTGACCTGGCCAATCAACATTTCCTTGTACTGATTTGTCTCAAGCTAACTTTTTTCATACTGTCCACGGTAGCCTCTTGATTATCATTGCTCAACATTGCACTTAAGAATGTTGGACGTTTACACAAAAACATCAAACCAAAGAGGGACTTTGGGTGAACACACAGGGGACAATGTACAGCATATGACATGCAGCACTTCAATTAATTCACCTGGTCAGCCATTAAAGCAAACACCACTTCTCAATCTGGTTGTTGGAACACGGAAACTACTGTACTTGTTGATTTGCACTGGACTGGCACTGGCAGGAATTTTGCGTTGCTTGCAAGACCTTCTCTAGAACGCCTCTTTGTCAAAGGGCAGTGGAGGACCATCCCAAGCAGCTTCATGTTGCTCAAACTTCAACGAAACAAGGGCAGTGGCATATGATGAATGCACACGTGGCCCCAAAAACCTGCCCATACCTGCCGAGTCAAGACGGAACGGTTCCGCCCCGACCGGTCGGGGCGGAAGACACCGTATGTCCCAATCTGCTTTGCTGTTTTGGTTTTCTGGGCTTCTTCCAGGCCTCCCAAAGCTCTCCGTTGCACGATAAAGACTTGTCTTGAGACAGGGCCAACATGAGATTTAGATTTATGCGCTTGCAGTGTGTGTGCGCGCGCTCTGAACTTGGTTGAGCTTTTGTGTCACGGTGTAGTGTGGAACCGGTGCTACACACATTTGCCCAGCGGCATGGGTATTGACGGGTATTGTTGGTGTGCTCTATTCTAGCAACAAGACATCGACTCAATTGATGAAATACTGCATCCTTCAATGACATGTCGGGGTGCTATTTTTGGAGGAAAGGGCTGAAATCCCTTCCGATATGGACCTGGTCTTATTAATTGGTTGCTCTCTGCGTCCAGGAAGTCTCTTTGACGTCTCCTCCAATCATGCTCCCCACCTTCCCAGCACGTGCGGCTCGCTTGCTGTTGCCGCCTCAGCACGCCAGCTGCTTGCGGCCGAAACGGTGACCGGGCATCACCAGCGCGGCGGCAAAATCCAAGGATTTGGTTTTAAAGACCAGTGTTCTTCCAGCAAAGGGCTTTCCTACAGAATGCAATTTTACAAGCATGTTCTTGAGTGTTTTCTTGTTTTCTTTCTTTCAATTCTCTCTCTCTCTCTCTCTCGCACTCCGCTGGGCTAGGTGCTCCTTTCAAAAGCTTAAACATATATAAGACAAAAGCCCTTTTCAATGGTTTTCGAAGGTTTTCGATGTTGGCAATTCACGGCAACCCACAAAATGGGAGTGAATGTACGTGAATGTCACATTTAAAGACTAATTGAAGGCCAGAGTCCATTCCAATTCACACGATAGACAAATTGAACCCTGAGCCAACAATCCCTCAGTTAATCCTAATTAATCTGGTGCTTCATACTACTTGTTGGGAATCCCAAGAGGCAATTCTCAGCAAAACAAACAACACACTATCAGAAAACCAGCTGGTGCAGCTCTGTATCAAGCATGTTCACAAACAAAGAGTAAGCTAAGAAAGAACACATCGCAACATCAAGAGCACATACAGGCCAACACATTGACAAATAGTTACTAAATACCAGTGCCACTCCATCCAGTTCTGTCCAGGTGTCATTCCCCATGTCACGACGGCATGACAACTGCATGGACTTGAGCCAGTCCCGACCGTTTTCGCGCCGGTCGTACGACCAAGAATCCCACCGACCTCGTCGACCGTCGTGTCTCACCGCGCCTTTCGACTTGATCACGTCCTCCAAGGACATGTCCTGGGCATGAGCGATGCTCGCACCGACGTGCAGCACGGGTACCGAGGAGCGGAGAAAGCCAGCATTTCGGTTCGGTTCAGCGATGAAAAAGGTGCTTTCCTTTGGTTTTGGTCGTTTTCCTGAACAAAAAAAACAATGCAGGAAGGATCAGTTAAAGCAGTTTTTTCGTTGTACAAGTGAAAGAGTTGCCATGTTCACGCACACATATTGGGGCGACGGAATGCCAAGAGTATCAATAAGGGCTTTTGGCTCAAGGACCCTGCCTGCATGGCAGATTCAAATCCAAGCAGTGCATAATCTGATTGGGTCATGTCAAGAACAGGTTTTGGTTCCCTTTCCACAAAGAGCTAAGAGATGCTAAGGGCCATTTAAAACGATCATTGACCATGACGTTGACCTTGTGAATTCCAGGCCCAGACTCGCAGGTCCAGAGCAGACAACGAGCCAAAGACTGGCGAAGGTGAATGACTGTATGCAGTAGTTTTTACCATAATGTGTACAATTATGTATATATATAATTTATACACACTCAAAACAATACGATAAACACAGTTTTAAAGAGGCTGAACAGGACACACAAACGGAGTTCTATCGATTTCGTAGATTCAGCCTGTGGTCATGCTTGGTGCCAGAACCAATCCCCACTGCTGGGCAACCAAAGCTGCAATCCTTCAAATTAGACAAGTGAGCTGATCAGTCTAACGCAAAAACACCGCACGACTTGTTTTCTTTGATACAACAGCCATATCTGGAATGTGATCACTCAGTTCTGAGCAGCAAGAGAATCCAATCTGGAATTGTTGATACAAACGCACAAACAGTCAGGATCCCAACAAGTGCACAATGATATTCAATGGATCTGTCACTATCAGAACAGTTTCCTTGCCATGTCTGGAGATCCGGGGGACGTGCCGATGCCGGTCTGGCCGATGCCGGTGTCTCCGGTGTCTCTGAGCTCTCAGCCAGCGCCGACATGATTCCGGCGCCGGTAATGGGCCTTCAACGATGGGTGAAATCACCGACAGCTAAACATGGACTGGAATGTCAGCATACTTGTTCACAAACAATAAGCTACTAGTAACAAGTGCCTTACTACTAGTAACAATGTTTGCTATTAGAAACAAGAAGCTTCTAGTAACAGGCGCATCGCTAGTAGTAACAAGTGCCTTACTAGTAGTAACAATAAGCAAGAAGCCATTAGAAACAAGAAGCTATTAGAAATCCGTGGAGACTTCACGGTGTCTTTCTGGGCGCGCCATCCACTGTCCGATAGTAACACCCCCACCAGGCAACACGGAATTTTCCAGCTTCTAGGGTGGTCCCGGGTGGGTGGGAGGGATGGAATATGTACAAATATGTGTTCATTATGTTCATCTATGCAGTATTACTTATAGGTTCACCTAAGCCCCCACAACAGAAATATGCCCTAGGCCCTATCCCTTGTTCCAGCAAGCTCTTTTGGGAAGAAAGGTCACTCTCTTCATTTTGTGTAAGTCAATACGACACCCAACAGCTTCCAACTCCCAACACGACCGGAAGACGCAACGTCATCTTGTGCCCTGACTGCAATGGAAACTCCACAGCCACATCACTGACCCGGTGGCAGCGCGGTGGCAGCAGTAGGCCTCCACTGTGGCCGTCTAGGTATTGAAGCTCTTCTCCACTCAAGTCACCCTTGAGCCCTTTGAAGCAACGGATCAACCACTGCCACTCTGTGCAAACAGTTGGCCACGGTGTCGGTGTCCGTTGATGTCCGGTTCAAGACGTCCCAAAGAATAACTATAACAATAACACTTGAGTCCCACTGTCCCACTATATAATAACAACTATAACAAAGAATGCCTCTATATATATATATACCAGTATTATATAACAACACTTATAACATCTTATAACCACATATGACACCGATAACTCACTTGAGTTGGAATAGTGTGTCCGGCTACTTCGGTTCAGATGGGCTCCACCGGATGACCGGCCGTCGAGTTCCAGTCCAAGGCGAAACGGTGGATCCACTGCGCACGCCAGCATGGCTGTGTTTTGGTGTCTTTTTCATGTCTATAGACATTCCCAAAGTGAAATTCCCGGAGCGAAAGTCAGAACCAATCCCATCGGACTCCTGGGAATGCTGCCCTGCCCTTTTTGCTCTCAATCCGTCACCGTCTGACCGCGCGGTGTCCCGTCTGATGCCATCGACGCCACGCGGCCGTCGCGAACCGCGTCGCGAACCGCGTCGCGAACCGCGTCACGCGGAGAGCGACGTGCATCGATGGATCACGGAACCCGTCGCGGAATAATACACTAGGCCGAGAATGAAAGGCGGCGCCCAGATCGGCTTTAAGAAAACTCATGGAAATCAACCATCTGAAGTAAATCATTAGAGGATGTGATGCTTTTGACCCAGTAAATCGAGAAAGGATGCCGCGATTGTATATTCAACATATATAGGTAAGCAGCGGTAAGCAGGATCTAGTGGACACACCTCTGCCTTGCATACCACATTTAGGGATCGGATTTCTACTCTACTTCCAGCAGTGGTGAGAACCTCCAAAAGAATGGATCACCATGAGCCATGGGGGTACAAAGCAACTTCAATACCTTCAGTACTGGATCTGAGGGTCTGAGGGTTCTATGGCTCCAAATTCAGGGAGATCATCACTGGATCTTTGGAAGATTCAGAGATGTGATGTTCAGGTATCCAAAGGTATCCATGTACCGTCAGATGGGTTTTGAATCTTCCGGACTTCTGCTGTTGCTGTTGGGTGTCTGGTGGGTCACGGACTGCATGTTGAACATGGGGGGACTACACCGGCCGAGGCGGAAGGGGGCGGGTTCCTGCATCCAGGTTTCCCCTGGTCTCCTGACTTCAAACAAACGCCCAACCCTGGGGGCATGTCAAGGTTTTGGGGCGTTTTGATTTTGTAATATGTGTGGCTTCTCACATTTTCTCCCCTTAATGAATGTCGTTGGTCCACATCTTTCCACTACTTCCCATGGTGAGGGGTTTCAGGCAACACCCACTTGTCAGCATTCTTCCTGCGGCCAGCTGGGGCATTGGAGAGACCAATCAGAAACAAGGACGTCGCTTTTCTTTTTGCGGCGGAACTTCGATTCTATTTCGCCTTGCTGGATATGGTCATGTCACAGCAGCTATTGACTGAAGTACTTTGCTGACGCTGTTAGTCTGAGAGCTACCCTCCGCTATAGCTACACTCCCGGCTGTCGATGTGAAAATCCAACATCATGAATCATGATTAATAGGACATACGAGTCTTGGAGTGTTGTCGCCAAATGCACTTACTCTTCGAAGCCTGTGCCTCAAGAGAGGCCTCACATCAAGGCTCGTGCACAGAGACGTAAATGGTTTGGCCGTTCAGTTCCCCACGATCGAAGGTCTGCACCGCCTCGTCGAGACATGTCTGGTCTGACAGATGAAACATGGTCTGTATGGCAAGAGATGTTAGAGATGTGTATGGAATCTTGTACAGTTGTACAGTCATCAATTGAGGTAGATGTCTATATCTAGTATCACCATGTATCACGGTCTGGGATCCAAACCAAACAGTTGTCACCGTGAAGCAAAAAGCGGTAGTTGATGGTAGTTGCTTCAGTGATTGTTTACATCCCAAATCAATCCAAATGGTCCAACACAGGGGGAACCATCACTGGCCGAACAACCGAGGTTTCCGAAAACGATTCGAATCGAATCGAATCCTTTCGTGACAAGGAGATCGGATGATTGGTTGTCCTGGTTCTTTGCTACTCGAAGGCCATTTCAGGGCCCCCTCGGATGGTTCAGGCGCCAACACGGCCGAACATGCCCGGACTTGTCGGCTGGTAAACCCGGAAGCTGGAACCCAGAAGCTGAATCCGAAACTGAAACCCAACCACATCTTCCCAGTCCTGTGGTGGCCACCCAGTTCAACGATCCCAAACGTCTTGAACATGAAACACTTAAGAATCCGACCCTCCAAGAGCAGACCCTCCACAGGTGTCCGGACCCTCAAAACACTTTCCGACCCTGGCGACCCTTTGAGGGACCGAAATCATGCACAGGACTCCCTGGTTTTCACGATCCTTGTGCACGCGTGCCTCGGACCGGAACAACGGTGGTGACCGTTGGCGAAACGCCAACGGAAACGGGAAACACTGTAGAAGCCAAGCAGGTCTCGTGTGGCTGGAGCCTTTCGAATCCGAATCCAATTCGGACCAAAAACCCGTTCTTGTGAGGCTGCTAGGTATCACAACGCCCAGCCGCTAGGAACTAGTAGACACGTCGCAGGCTGCACGGGTATTAAGGGGCGGCCTGATTTGCCAACGACTCCGGGCCACAGCAACGAACGTAATTACATAGCAAAGCATAGCAAAGCTACGGATTGGAAGGTACAGAAGCACCAACAAGTTGTCTTGACCATGGTGTGCCAGTTCTGGGTGTCCCAAAATGCGGTGCGGTCACATGTCGTGCACACCTAGTACCGCTTTTGTTTAATTGCTTTTTGATCCGTTTCGTGATCCAACACTCCGTGACCGTCCGGTCCGTTCGAGCTCGCTCCGTCCTTCTTGGCGTGTGAGGAGTTGGCGAAGGTGATGATGGCAACTCCGTGCTCCACCTGACAGCTGCGCTCTTTCCTTCTTCGCACAACGGTTGGATGTACCCAGAAGTTCGGTCGTTTATCGTGTCCATTTCCTGCCTTTGGAACCAGGCTTCGGAAAAGGAAACAACATCTGGGTCCACAAAAAAGCCGAGGACCCCAAGGGGCGCTGCAAGCCACGAGATGTTCGAGAAAAGGGTTTGAACCAGCCCCCACATGGCCGTGGGTCAAAAACCACCGTGGTTGACTGTGGGTGAAATGAACAGGTTCCTCAAAAAGGGGATGTCCAGCGTGCACCTATAGTTCATGAACGTGGCAAAACTTCTCTCTTGACTGAACCCCCTGGTTTTCACTCCAAAAAGGCAGTATAGATCTCTTTGATGAAACACCTTCACCTGTCTAATCCCGGCAAAAAAGCTGCCAAAACAATTCATCTTCCTCCCCAAACTTGTTTCACTACAATATTGCAGATTTCAAGTCTACATCTCTCCTGCCCATTCTCTCCCCCTGGCCAACACACATGGATTCCAAAACATGGCCACCAAACTGGCCACCAAACTTCCCAACAGAACCACCATGTTCTCCCACCGTGTCTGACGTCCCGTCACTTCTCCGGACACGTGTCCGGAGGAAAGGAGCTAAGAGCGTTCGCCACGCGCGTCCTCCGTGAGCCTCGCATTTGGTGACGCGGCCAATATCCTCAAAGGCTTTCTTAATATCTCTGTCTTCCAGGTTCTTCGGCACCTCAGAAAGAGGTTGGGGTGTGGTTAGTAGAGAGACAAACTCAAAATTAAGCACGGGGCTCGGAATTGACCGCCCGTTGTCTCATCATGGGTGACCCTTTTCGTCAGCATGCAATGCAGGCAGCCACTGGTCTTGGGTGAAGAAGCGGCTGGCACATCATTTGATATCTAAGACATGAACGGAAATATTGAACTCCAAAAAGCCAAGCTCACGCAAGCTACCTGGCAAAGTGATGCTGTCCAGGTAGCTGGGGTCTAAGGCAGGACCGCAGGTCAAAGTATGCAGGCTGCTGGGCAAGGTGACCCCATCCAAGCTCTGGTTGAAATCATCGCCAAAGGTCAAAGTCTGCAGGCTACTTGGCAACGTGACACCATCCAAGCTCTGGTTGAAATCATCGCCAAAGGTCAAAGTCTGCAGGCTGCTTGGCAACGTGACACCATCCAAGCTCTGGTTGAAAGCATCGCCAAAGGTCAAAGTCTGCAGGCTACTTGGCAAAGTGACACCATCCAAACTCTGGTTGAATTCACTGCCGAAGGTCAACGTCTGCAGGCTGCTTGGCAAAGTGACAGAATCAAAGCTCTGGTTGAAATCATGTCCAAAGATCAATGTCTGCAAGCTGCTTGGCAATGCGAGACCTTCCAAGCTCTGGTCGAACTTGTCGCCGAAGGTCAAAGCCTGCAGGCTGTTTGGGAAGTTGACACCTTTCAAGCTCTGGTTAAAGTCATGGCCGAATGTCAAAGTCTGCAGGCTGCTCGGCAAGGCGACACCTTCCAAGCTCCGGTTAAACCCATTGCCGAGTGTTAAAGTGTGCAGGCTGTTTGGCAAGGAGACGCCTTCCAAGCTCTGGTTGAACTTCTCGCCGAAGGTCAAAGTGTGGAGGCTGCTAGGTAAAGTTGCACCTTCCAAAATCTCGGTGAAACTGTCTCCGAAGCTCAGGGTTTGTAGACTGCTTGACAAGGTGACACCTTCCAAGCTCCGGTAAAACATAGTATTGAGGTTCAAAGTCTGCAGGCTTCTTGGCAAGTTGAGGCTTTCCCACATCTGGTTGAAGTACCAGCCGACGGTCAAAATCTGCAAGCTGGTTGGAAAGGTGACGCCTTCCAAGCTCTGGTTGAACTTGTCGCCAAAGGCCAAAGTCTGCAAGCTGCTTGGTAATGTGACACCTTCCAGGCTCTGGTTAAACTTGTCGTCAAAGGCCAAAGTCTGCAGACTGCTTGGCAACGTTACACCTTGGAAGCTGTGGTTGAACTCGTAGCCAAAGGCCAAACTCTGCAGGCTGCTTGGCAAAGTGACACTTTCCAAGCTCTGGTTGTACTTGAAACCGAAGGTCAAAGTCTGCAGGCTGCTTGGCAAAGTGACACTTTCCAAGCTCTGGTCGTAAGTGAACCCGAAGGTCAAAGTCTGCAGATTCTTTGGCAAGGTGACACCTTCCAAGCTCTGGTCGAAATCATCGCCAAAGGCCAATGTGTGAAGGCTGCTTGGCAAGTTGACACCTTTCAAACTCTGGTTAAAATATTTTCCAAAGGTCACCGTTCGCAAACTGCTTGGCAAGTTGACACCTTCCAAGCTCTGGTTATAAAAAGTGCCGAAGGTCAAAGTCTGCAGGCTTCTTGGTAAGGTGACACGTTGCAAGCTCTGGTTGAAGGCCCAGCCGAGGGTCAAAGAATGCAGGCTGGTTGGCAAGGCGACACCTTCCAAACTTTCTTTAAATAATGAGCCGAGTGTCAAAGTTTGCAAACTGCTTGGAAAAGTGACACTCTCCAAGCTCTGGTTGAACTCGAAACCAAAGGTCAAACTCTGCAGGTTCTTTGGCAAGGTGACACCTTCCAAGCTCTGGTCGAACTCATCGCCGAAGGTCAATGAGGCAATCGCATCTGTCGCGGTGGCATGGGTGTGGTCTCTCGTTCCGATTGCAAGGGCACGGTGGAATCCGATCGCCGCCTCCTGTGCTCCAACCTGGCTAACGACGTACGACATTGCTCCTCTGCACACATCGGCCAAGGGCTTGGACACGTCTAGGATTTCATCGTCAGCCAAGAGAAGAAGTCTTCCACCAGCTTTCATGCCAACTCTCGTTGCAAGGATCTCACAGAATTCACCCACCTGATTCAGGAGACGGGAAGTCAACCGTTTTGGAAAACCACATAGAGTCAAAACCCTGCAATATATTATGAGGCAAGTTCCTGTTAACTCTGTGGGATGACATAGGGGACAAACAACGAAGCTGGCACTCAAACCGGAAGTTTCAGGTAAATTCCCAGAAAAAAGTGGTAAACACTTTGGGATCATCTGCCGATGTTGATGGCAACTTTGTGACTCCAGGTGGGACCTTCTCAACCTTGTGTCCATGGACAAGGCTTGCTGCAAACTGCCAAATAGATCTCAAAAAAGATTACAGTGGCTTGAGAGTAGATGGCACACTTCAGCCGTACATGTTTGTCGTACATTAGCAATACATTAGCAGTCCGTCGCTGCTGTTTGTCTCCGGCTTTCAGCATTCTTCAGCCGGTTCAGCAGTTGGAATCCTTTGGTTGTCATTCCTTGGGGAGGCGTTGTCCGGACAAATTCTCAAATCGGAATCTGGGCATTGTTAGTTCCCCATTCACGGGAATGAACACATCAACCGTACAGAAACCATTTGGGACGCAACTCCGCCGATCTGCTCAGCGCCCAAGGTGGCTGCTCAGCCGAGCCGCTGTGGGCGTGCCCGTCTCACTCATGGGGATCTCAAGGATGGTTCCATCGAGGCCCGTGACCGTCCGGTGCTCGGTGCTTCCGCACGGCGTCCGCATCGTCCGGCAGTGACACGGTGCGACACGTGGTGGGGTGCGCGAGTGCCACGGACCGGATGGAACTGAGAAACAAACAAATGGGAACCGCTGAGGATACAAAGGTTTGACATGTTGCGCTTAACTTGCAAAAAGAACTGATTTCAGTGCCTAGAAAAGGAATACTGTATCATCCAATGAAACTTATGAGCTAATCATATTTAGATTCAGATTTCTCTCTTCCCCTTTGTCAACAGTGTCTTCTCATCAAAAAGGGGTACCATTATGATATATTGTACCATAATGTACCATTACAATATATGTTATAGGATATATGATATATATATATAATATAATGTATACAGTATACTGTATATGGAATTGTATTGAAATAGGGGACAACAACTGATGGTTTGGTCTATTTTTACTCTTCCAGGGGTCTTTGGGGGGTATATATCCCTGTCTCAATACATATAAATATATAGAAGGTAATGACACATAAAGCAAATCCTATAGACTCTGTAGACTTTCTCATGTATCCAATTGTCAACCTGTTGGATTTACACAACAGGGGATGCAAGCCGAAGCAACCAGCGGCGAAACATGGACAACTGCACAGACCCTGCAAGGGTCGACCGTTCTTGGAGGATTGGCATTCTCATCACAAGCAGAAAAAAAACAACAATGATAACACAATCAGATAATACACTCAATCTGGATTGTGTTTCTGATCTTGGAGGATTGGTGCCAGATCAGATAACGCAATTATACGCAATCTGATTCAGATATTCTCAACCGCCTCAACCTTAGCGGGCATCATCTACACCCGGATTCAGTTGCCATGGTTGGCCGGTATAAACCCAAACCTTACCAAACTTGAGTGACACAGCGCCCACTCCGAAGTAGTCCCAAACCTCTGCCGTGTTTGTGCCACAGGCGCGTTGCAGACCCGGATGGTCTTCCGGACCTTCTCCGTGACCTTTTCCGCCCGATCCACCTCCGTCGGGTTCCACGGCTACGAACTGGGCCGGCTACGAGTGGAGGCGAGAGGACCGACCGCTGCGAAGGGTGCCATGCGAAGGGTGCCAGGGTTCAGAAGCGGAAGAAGCACCGTTGGCACCGACCTTTTTAACCATTGATCTTCGGTGGAAGAAGGGTCCGCCGGCTGGTCTGGACCTTCCTAAACTAAGTAGGGGTCGGAGGAGTCCGGACCCTCAAGGTAGCCTTATGGTTTTGAGGGACCGGTTGGGCTGTTTGGAGCGTTTGGGCCGTAGAAAACCATCTCTCAGCTTTACACAACACTTCTTTTTAACTGCGGGAGGTTCTATCGACACAAATGGCATCTCTCCCCTTCCAGTTATACATCCATCCTGACTGTAGATCGAACATGAAGCAACCCATCCCAATAACAGTTTAACAGTTAATCACCCAAACGCTCATCGGCCCTCATATGGAGGGGTCTGGGGTCTCAAATCCCTACGTTTTGAGGGACCAAGGGCTGTTTGGAGCGTCTGGGCAGTTGTTCTATTGCTTTTGGGATTTCCATGGACTTCCCTATGACTTCCGACACTGACTCAGAAATCTGAGGTAGCCCGGTCACACTTTGGGACATTCGGTGATCCGAAGATCAAGAGATCCAGCGATGTCTTTTTCTAGACAAAACACATCTGTTTAATCCCGCCTATAGGTACTCCCCAGCGCTCAATTTGCTCTCATAGCCAACCAACGTTCCTTGAGCACCTCTCAAACGTTCTCGGTCGCCCAGGCCCCCAACCTCTCTCTCTCTGGGCTTCCCGAGCGCGCTCCCGCTCGCGCGGCACCAGGCGCTCGCGCTCCCGCTCCGCGGGCCGTTCGCGGGGCGCGAGCCGCTCGGTGAAGCGCTCGCGGCGCTCGTCGCCGAAGCGCCGGTCGTCGCCGAAGCGCCGGTCGTCGCGTGCTCCGAAGACCTCGGTAGGGACGTCGGGTTCACGGCCACTGGGATTGGGTGGACGATTGGTCCTCCCTTTTCCGTTTAGCCCAAAGGGATTAGCCAAGACTGAGTTTTGGCATAACCAAAACAGGAAGTTTCGGTGGTACAGTATCCCAAACAACAATGTTTCATGTCTCCTACGTATAATTTACTTGAATTGGATTGATATGGAGTATCCAAAAGTTTGGCAGTTGGGCCCGGGCCTGGTTCGTCGATCAACAAACACGGCTCCAGGGAGTTTGCCATCGACCCCTCGATGGACCCAAACATTGTATGATAAGATGACCATTGCCCGTCCACAATTTTTTCTCTGGGCTAGCCTTCCACACGGCCTACACTGCACTAGACTTAAGATCTACAAGACTTGTAGATCTTTGCAGGAATTCTCAAGTACGTAGATAGCATCAAGAAGATTGAACAAATAAAGTTGCGATGGAACCTATATCGTTTCTTCTTCAGGATTATGCCTGGAGAGCCAGCAAAAACGGAGCGGTCAGCTCATCCAAACGTCGTCCTCAGGCGTCCTGTCGTTTCCTCCAACATCGTTTCCTCGGTCTTAGCCTCATCGCAGCCTGGTGTGGAGGTGCATCCGCATCTACACACCACCGGGTTCCGGGGCTTCAAGCAGCCCTCCAGCTTCGCAGGATGTTCCACCCAAACCACACAAACGCAGGTCGTTCCCTCCATTGCCATCCTGGGACTTTGGGGGATGTTGGATGAGGCCTGATGGGCCTTCTATGATTAGCTTCAACGAGCAGCTTGCAGAGACCAAACAGTTGTAAGGCAAGGTTTCCTGATCCAGGGATATATGACAAGCAACCCTGCAAGGGTTCCTTCAAAGAGCTTTGTAGGGGAGTGTACTGCCTGGCATTGTCCAAGCTCGAAGCCCGCGACACTACCCAACTGGGAGTCTCCCACTCGCTGCGTAGGAGCAGCAGGTGGGGACCACCCCCTGGCAGGATGAATGCGTGAAGCAACGAAGAAAGACGGTTCCACCCACAACGTGACTCATCCCCTTTTAGAGAGCCTTTACTTAAAGTGATGCATATACAGTATATGTATATATATATATATATGCATCTGTATATATATAATAAAAATACATGTGTGAGGAATGTATATACACATAAAGCCAACACAAATCAACACAAAGGATGATGGTGATCGCCAGCACAAAGGTGGAGCAGCAACACTGGCACCTGTTGGGAGATACAAACTCCTTCAACTTTGCCCTGAAAGAACACACCGCAGAGTGGAGCCCAAACATCGTGTCCACGCCACGAGTGGTCCGAGGGTGGCCTGTCATCCGATGTCGAGCGACCCGGAAAGAAGAAAGAACCTGGAAAGAGCGATACCAAGATGTGGCTTACACATATATACCTGGACCTTCAAAGGGTGGTCAATGGAGAGCCACAAGTAGCCAAGGTGTATCTGATCAGATCTTATCAGCCGTTCTGCAGCCAGCCAGTCCGAGTCCTGGTTGGAATCAAAACGAACCAACAGTCCAACAGGATCGAGATGAACCGTTCATCGAACAACAGCGGTCGTTGTGTGATCGATGCTGGATGCCGCCGCATGCGGAGCGCGGACCGCGTGACTTGTCGGGCCTACGGGAACCACGTCCAACACGCCTACGGTCACCCGAGACCACCCAGAGAGGCGCCTGTCGCAATGCTGCGTTTCAGGCCTGTGGCCAGGAGTCCACAAGAAGCAAATTGGATGAGGGCCAGCTGCGACAGACTGTAAAGTAAGAAGGTAGCATATGGTAGCATTGCTTGTCATCTCTTGTTTTGCTTGTTGCTCGTGACTGTTAGGACAGGAAGACGAAAGCTTCGGTCTAAAACGACCGCAGAAAAAGCTCGGTCAGACCCCACACCGCGCGCTCCCCCGTGTTCCTCGTGCGCGCGAAAAGGCGTTTGTTCTCTGGGGCCCCAGGCCGCCGGTACGGTGTGGGTCGACCCCAGTTGGATGGAGCACTCTCCCAAAAGGCCTCAAGCCCGAAGACTCGAACCACAACGAAGACCGTCCGGAGGACAAACACTTCGAGCTCCATTCGTGTCTCACGGTCGACCGGCCAAGTGGAGGGGTCGAGGAGGGGTTGGAGTCGGGTCGGTCAAGGTCAACTTCGCTGTTTTTGGGAGGTGAAGAGGAGGATCTTGGGAGGGCCCTGACTTCGGATCCACTTTCACGGCACGGATGAAAGGGCTTTTGGAGAGGCGGACGGACAAAGCCTCGGGTAAGTGCGACTTGGAAGCACTCATTGACGGTGATCTTTCAAAATACCTCCCAGCCCGGACCGTGTGCTGGAATCGGCTCCAAAAGACAAATGCTTGACCTTGACTGTCAGTACTTCATGATGTGCCACGAAAACTAGCCGAGGCTAGCCTTACTTCCTTAGAAGCCACGAGGCAAAGGCAAACGCAATCCACGCAAAACGCTCCATTCACAGGCCAACCGGTCCCTCCAAACCTCCACATGACGGGTCCATGAGCGCCATGTTCAAAAACCTGGAGATCCCAAGAACCCCAAGAACCACTCTACGATGGACCTATCGGGCAGTGGCGGCTGTCTGGGGGGCAGTGTCTTGGGGGGTTGGACTCTCAAGATGCCCAAAAGCTGTCTTGAATTGAACACGAACACACTAAAAAAGAACACTAGTTTTTGTGGTTTATGGTGGTTTCCCAACTATACTGTCAGAGCCGCCAAACAGGCGACCAAGATTCAGAACGATTGATTCGACGGGGGGATGGAGCTCCACTTGATTCTCGCTGTCCTCGGGTAGTCCAAGTTCTTGGGGACGCGAGTGCGGCGCGTCTGCCGTCGCCTGGTTGCCCCAGCTCCCTTTTCCTCCTCCATAACCATAGCCTGGGGAGCTGCGATGAGCAAGGGAGGGAAGATGTTGGCTGAATGTCATCCTTCAAAGTGACTTCATAAGGACCTTCGTTGTGCAAAGTGCCACTTTGAAGATCTTTGAAGTCTATCCTTCTTGAAGAGTCTCCTCCAAGTGTCATCTTGTGCGCGTTTCCTCCGCTCTGAGCCCGTGGCCACCACCTCTTGCCCAAGGTCCATAATAACCTTGTGCCGCCCAGGTCACACGGCCGGGTTCGGAGCGGGTTCGGAGCCGGTCACATCCCTTCCAACCGAAGAGTTCTATCACTAAAGCCGCATAGACTGGCCACCGTGCCGGCGGAATCAGCTTGGAGACATGTTACTACATACCACCGCCACGCTGGGGTGTCTATTCATAGCCCCCTGAAGCGTTGGGCAGTGGTTGACTCTGGCTGTGCACGGTTCCCTAGGCAAAATGGACTGAGCCAACAACTAGTGAGCTAACCACCGTATAGACCTAGAACCAGAATCTTCTTAATTTTGGATCACTAAAAACATTTTTTTTTCTGTCAACACAGGGGTCAAATGGGTTCTAGGTATCACCGTGTATCACCACACACATGCACATATCGTGAAAAAATGCATTCAAATGGTGTTTTGCCCAAGACAGTGGCCATCTCGCGTATTCCGGAAAACATGTGTCCAAACAATTCATGATGGGCCAGGATGGCGATACCGTCGCGAAACAAGTACCCTCCCTGAAAAACAATTATGGAAGTGGAATACAGCCTGTTCGTTGAGGAAAACCATTTTCCAAGGGGCCATCTTCCACTTCCATGGACCAGTTGGATGGAGGGTATATGATCATCATCAGTAGTTAATTGCAACATCCAGGAATCCAAAGGTATGGTTTGCCAGTGAGTGAACGGATGTGAACGGATGTGCAACCAAGTCCATGCCAAACACGTGTGATGTTCGCTCCAAAAAGCAGAAGAAACACCTCATCACCTCTGAGTCCAAACACAAAAGGAAAATGGTTCAAATGGTCAGACATCAATGACTTTTTTCCTTGCAATGGAGGCCTTTGGCGTGGTAACACCCTAGCAACCTGCACAAGCCTTTACTCCTGAACACGCTGAAAATCATCTGGTCCTGAAATCGAACCTCATCCCCAGGTTCTGAACAGATCTGGGTGTGTAATAGGGAGACCTCTCAGTTCACTCTGGAAGGTTTGGAAAATAGAGTCTACCCAGGGGGAAAGGGGGGTCTTCCGGACCTCCGCCAGGGTGATCCATTTCTCGGTCCGTCGCTGGGCGTCTGGCCTCCGTCACGCCAGCCATTGCCTTTGCCATTGCCTTTGGAGGGACCTCGCCGATTTGGGCCAGTTTGACTTGAGAGTTGGAAGCGAAGTAGCGGACAGGAACTGCTTCAGTCAACCCTGAATACTTCTTTCTGATCCAGAGTTTAGGCGTGGATCTCGCTGTTTTGGAATCTCCAAACAGTTGTGATGCGCATGTGGACGAAACCATGCTACAGCGCAAGTGCATCACATCACAAGACTTGGCCTAAATGTCCTGTCGGAGAATGTCATTTGGATGTGCTGAAACAATGGATTTCGAACATCCTGTTTGAGTCTGCACAACATGTTGTTGCTACATGTCCGGATTCAAGAGCCAATCATCAGTGCCTCAGTCATTTATCCTGAGATCCTCAGAACACCCCTTTTCACAAGTGTATATAGTAAGTTGCCAGCACTTACGTAGAATATAAAGTAATTCAGATTTCTTGAATTAGTCATATTCTAAGTGCATCCCGAAAAAGAGTCACTGCTAAATGCAACGAACCCTCATAGAATACAAACGATACCTGCAGTTCGAATGTAAACTTGTTTGCTTGCTTGCTTCCTTGCTTGCTTCCTTGCTTGCTGCATTGTTTGCAACAAATGGCTGAACAATGGCTAGTTTGGTGCGCCAGCACAGTTGGCTGCCAGAGTTTGCTTATGTTCCTTGATACATACACACATGCATACATAGATTATGTTCTTTAGTTCTTTACTATACGCAGTGTATGTTCCAAGATTCTAAGTGCATATCCTCGTATTCTAACTGCATGCCACACTGCATGCCCATATGCTAACTGCATGCGGCCAAAAACGAATTACTTTTTGCTGTGGTTGACGTATTCTACCTGCAAGTAATAGTTGTTCTGAGCAGATTCTAAGTGCTAACAACTTACTATATAATCTATATCTATATCTATATATATATATACATAGATACATTCAAATTGGAAAAATCCTCCTGCCAAAAGACCTATAAGGGGGGTGTGGTGTGTGAATCCCGTATGAGGTGGTTGACTTCTCCACCCGCTCGTCACTAATTGAAGTCTTTGGTGACTCGTCTGCTGAGTGCTCCATCACCAGGTGACTGAGAGGTGCACCCATTTAAGGTGTGCTGAACAGGTGTCTTTCCCAGCAGCCCAGAACGTCTCACCCTGCTACCTGCTACACATTGCAAACAAATAGAACAATTGGGTTGGTTTTGGGCATTGGACATGTAATCGCCCACCCTTGGATGTTCATTATTGCCATATGTTGCCACCCCACAAATCACAGCTGACTTTATTGTATCCCTCCCAAACTGAATGTTTACCGTGTTCTCGGGATGCCTTTTCAACTCGAACATGAAACATCACATCAAACTGCTGCGTCGCTCTCATGGTGAACTCTCTTTTTCCAGGGTGCTCTGTTCCCGTGGCCCAGCAAGACCCAAAGCTGACCATGAGACTGCTTTGTGTCAAGTCCGGGTGTCAAGTCCGCTGCTCCACCTCCCCAGCTCCGGTCGTCCCAGTCGTTGCTCCACTCACGCTTGGGGGCGCCTCGGTGTTGCGGTTTGGGACAGTCGGAAGCAATGAGCCCCACAGACCAAGAATCTGAAAATATCAGAACAATTGGGTCATTGCCAGGAGGTTTTCTATTACTGTTTTCTGAAAAACTTCGACATCAAAGCAGTTCAGGTCAATCATTTTCATCTAGGTCCGCCCACGTTCACGCCCGTGGTTGCCCGCCAGGTCCGCGGTCTGCCAAGAAACCGAGCCGCCAGCCGTCCATCACGCAGACTTCCGTCTGCCCGTCGCTCTGGTTTTACGATAGTCAGGGCGACGGCGACGCCCGTGTGGCGGCCGGCCACCAGCCGCTTGTCATCCGCCACAGCATCTCTGTTCCTAGGCACCTTCGGTGTCGAAGCTAACGCAGAAACCAGGACGCCAATGTCTCCAACGCACATGTGCCTCCTCAGAGCAACGTGGCTTAGTAGTTTAGCCGTGTAGGAAGCGCCTGGCAACCGGGCGGCCGTCCTGCAAAAAAGGACCTGAAGCGTTCTGCGCAAGAACTTGGGCGGCAAACCGCCACAGCGTGCCCTTCAAGCTTCACACCCACTCGGACCATCAGCACGATCGAGTTGAGTTGAGTTCATGGAAGTCGAAACCATACGAGCTCGGAAGTGAGTTGTGAATTGTGGACACTGACCCATTTCTGACATTTCGAAACTGCCCAGGTTCCAGCTGTAGCATGGCCGTTTTTATTTTTTGGGTGCCCGGGGTGGTTCCAAGGGTTGGTGGTGCGAGTTATGCCACCCAAGATACCTTGCATCTTGCTCACCTTTCCCCTCTTCCTGACAGAACAACAAACGCAACAACAAACGCAACAACAACAACAACAACAACAACAGCCACAGCCACAGCCACAGCCACAGCCACAGCCACAGCCACCACCATCACAACAACAACGTGCTCTGACATGTTGTGTCCTGCATTCTGACATTTGCTCGGGCGTCACGACTGATAAGTGCTCCGACATTTGTTCTGATGTGTTCTAGCATGTGCTCGGGCATGTATGTATTCTGACATTTTTTCTAACATTCATCTGGCTAGTGTTCGATCACTTGTTCTCAGATGCGTTCTGGCTTGTGTTTTTGCATGTGTTCGGGCATGTATTTGGACATCCGTTCCGGCATTTGTCTGAAGAGTGGTCCGTTTGGACAAATGCTTACCGATGTGCTGTGTAGGATTTGTCCTGGTATGAAACACGGCGAAACAAGGCCGCGGGTATCGAAACAAACCGTAGCGTCCTTGCTACTAGTAGTAGTAGTAGTAGTAGTAGTAGTAGTAGTAGTAGTAGTAGTAGTAGTAGTAGTAATGCCCTTGTTACGTTCGTAGCTTCTTGTTACGTTCGTAGCGATGGCCTCCACCTAGCTGAGGTTCCGGGCCCCAATCGTCGCGGCGCCACGCGTTGCCCTTGGTGCCTTTTTGGCCCTTGCCATCGCCTCCGGCTCTTCGAGCTGCGCGGCAGACGCGCGCAGAGGGGCGAGCTGCGGGGGAAGTTTGAAGGGACGATGAGGATTTGGGGGCAAACGCCAAATCGTGTTACAACGTTACAAGCTCATTGACAAATCATGTGATTTTTGGGGCAGCAAACTTATATCACCGTAAATACGTCCAACCTGATGACTGAAGTTTGACAAGATCATGAACCAAGGGCCCTACCAGCAGTTCCAAAGGAATTGTCTCTATATAGTCCCCCATCCCAGTGGATGGGCGCCCCTCTGTCAGAATGGCACCCCGACATGGAACTGGTGCAGCTTCCGACCCGCTGGTTGTGTGGCACATCCTTCAGATCTCTGGGGTAGGATCAACGTGTCGGATTATGCTGGATGGTCTTCATGGCCTTTCCAACAAGCTCAGAGTTGTGTCCATATGTCGTCGCTACCTTGCCAACCTGCAAAACTTCACCCACTGGAGCAGAGGAGAGAGGAAGGACAACCACCGTCAGAAAAACCACCGCCCCACCGTCCCCACCCCACACATATGTCATGTGAGGGGGAAAAACCAAAGACACATGCCCAAACCACATGCCAGATCGGCCAGTGACCTTTGGTCGTTCCAAACATCGGTTTTTGGGACCGTGGAGAGCGAAGCACGGAGTGAAGAAGCAAGGTCTTCCCAGTCGTGCGCAACTGATGCAACTGGGGGGCATCAATTCTAGTCAATGATGTGTCAAACAGTTACATCAACTCGAGTTCTCAGCAGTTTCCAAAGGGGTGCCAAACTTGGAGGAAAGGAGTGCTCAGTATCCACTCACTTAGGGGAAAAAACAATGCCTGGTCCTTTGGAACTGCTGGTCATTTGATTTCGGAAGTTGGGATAGGAGTTCTCAAACTGGGCATAATTTTAGGTTTGACCAACTCGTGATCTACGGGTCAAAGCAAATAGCTTGGCCAGTGTGTTGGCCGCGGTCCTTTTATAAACCAAATTTGTCTATATATCAGTGTCTATCAACCTATGTGGATATAAGAGTAGTGCTTTCGGGAAATACTCCAGGGATTCTCAACAGAGTCCGCGGGAAAAGCAACTCCGCTAGCCCAATGACACCTTTCTCACATGCAGAAGGCATCTGACGCAAACATCTTATTCATCAAAGCCAATCAGATTCAACATGCAAAAAGAAGCAACACTAACAACACAAACAATACAGTGGCATCTACCCAATACCAATAAACCAATACCCAATACCCAATACTACAAATAACCAACAAACAAACAAACCAACAAACATCAATACTACACATCTCCAACAACACAGTGGCATGGAATGCCGAAATGTTTGCACGTTTGGACATGTGGCGCCTTTCGTTTGGATCACGTCCTCCAAGGACATGTCCTAGGCATCAGATCAGGACGGACATGTTGGAGTCGGCATGTGGGTGTGTATATTCATAGGAAGACCCCCTGGCCCGGTAGACTGGTCTATTTTATTTTTTCGGAGCCGAACTGGGAGTTCTCCCTATGTCATTATACACCATGTTATACACCATGTATGTTCCGAACGGTCAAGAGTTATCCACGTGTTTGGGCAAAAAACACATGTTCCACATATTCCAGCCATTTCCAGCCCTTTCCCCAAACTCAGGGCCTTCGACTGCCAAACATGTTGGGACGAGCTGTTCCTCTGCAAGCCTGTGGAGTGCAGGGACACTCAATCAAGCCGTGTTCCCATCCCTGACATTCCATGTAGTGTCCCATTTGGGTGGTGGGGGAAAAACATTCAGTCCCATCCGTCAGTCCCCACCGTGGTTCGTACGTACTCCATCTTTTCAGGAACCACTGATCAACCTTCACCACCTGAGAAGCTGACTGCTTCGATTTTCACATCGCGCCCGTGTTTTCTTCGGTCATCGCCGCGGTTCTTTTGGTCGTTTCGTCTGAGTCCCCACCAGCGCCCACGACATGATTCCGGCGCTGGAGGACCTGACGGACAAACAGTGTGTCGACATGTGTCGACATGGTCGTCCTTTTGTCGACAGGATCAAGGAGTCTTTTAGGGTCTCCTTGTTTCAATACAATGCACATCATAGAACAAACACCTCAACTAGCTTCTTGTACGTGACATTTTTGGAGTCTCCAGGCATGTTCGAGGGCTCAGTGACCTTGGACTGGGCTTTCAAATTGCTCATCCGTGAGAAGCTGGAAGACCCTTGGCCCATCAAGTGGGGATTTAAATTCCAATTCCCTCATCTATCTATTCCAGGATGAACTTAACTCCAGATCTGGAGGTGTTCTCCCAGTTTCTATGTTAGGTTTTGATGGGGTGATAGTCCCTGGGAATAGATTCACCACTGCTTCAGCCCTAAATGAAAGCTTCTGTTGCCAGTGATTCTTTCTCATGGTTTGGTCTGCAGTCTGGGGAAGGCCTGAGGTGAAGTCATTGATGTTGTCCCATTGAAAAACCAGCTATAAACTGCTCACCTAGCTAATTCGTTCTTGGTCTCAACCCTCAAAACGGAGGACCCGAACCAGCTAGTCCCAGCATTCCAGTTGCCTTAAAGCAGCCACTTAATATCCCTCAAAACACTTGGAAAGAACCAGCTGACCGAGGAATGTGATCGGTCGACCCCCCGAGAAAAGCAGGAACGAATAGCAACCCTCTTCAGATGTTCGTACAAGTTGTTCAGCTAGACATCGACCACAAAAGGTGTTCTCAATGTTCTGAAGGCCACCTTCCTCTACCAAAGGGGGAGAAAAGACCAAGCACCGGCTTTCTGATCACCCCGCACACCCGTCGCCGTCCATGGCGGGAGTCCATGGCCTCCGTCGCCGTGGAAGTGTGGGCGCTTTCGTCGCTTCACTCAAGTCGCGCTTGAGCCCTTGAAGTTTATCGCGGAAAGGCAACGCTGAAGCGCTGGGCATGCCCCAGCTCCCCCTCAATTGAGGGGCTCGGGATTCGCTGGACGAATCTAGCGTGATCAGGGACCAAGAGTGTGACCATCAGTGATCAACTTATCAGTCTTCAGTCTTCCACCATCTTCGACCCACCAAGCTTCACCTTAATCCATAGGCCCATTCACTGCTGTAACAGAAGAAAACCACAAGAAACGACTTCCGGACGTCGAAATCGGGGCGACAGACTTGGCCCAGTTTGCCATGGAATGCCATAAGGTCGACCCAGGTCCCAGTGACTCCAGTCGCCCAGCATTGGAAGATGTGTTTGAAGCTTGAAACTATACACTCTGACCCACCTAACATGGACCGAAGTGGATGGCATGGCCCCTTCGAAGACGGCTTTCCTTGACGAATACGGGGGTGTTCCATCCATGTGAATGACTCGGAGTGTACCAAATGAACCACTTGACAGCTTCAGCACCCACTCCCTTTTCATCGCTCGCAGGAGTGACAATGCATTGGACCAGCAATGACATGGAAGAGTTCGACGTATGAATGCGCAAGGGGTGGGTTCAATTGGTATCAATTGGTGCTTGGAGGGTTGGAGCCCTCCATTTTCTCCTCTCACTTAAAGAGCCTGCTGACAGTTACAAAGCTGATCAAACAAGTCTCTCCACCATGGCCATACCACCTGTTATGACTCTTTTGCGGCACCTAATATGTGCACTGTCTTCCGGGAAATGTGAACAACTCCAAACATCTAGATTCCTATGTGCTCAAAATGATAGAGGACGTGTTCCTTTTCCGCTTCCAAGTTGGTGGAAGAGAGGGTGCTACCCTCGGAGTCAGGCTTGTTTCTGATCGGCAACATGGAAACCGAATGCATGGAGTCCAACCACATGTGGTCATGAGACTCGACGCCATGAGCTGGGTGAACAACATCCGCAACGACGTCCTTACCGCAACGACATGAGAGGCAAACAACGCGCACAAAAAAACAGTAAAGACCATATTTGTACGTGTGTGTGTATATATAATATAGCATGTAAGTTATTGTGATCATGCACCCACTTTTAGTGATAAATTTGTGGACACTTCTCGACGTTCTCAATTGTCCGCATTAATAGGTCAGGCTGGTTGAACATTGCCGCCAGAAGAACAAATCATGTCAGCTCATGCTCACATGTGGAAGCTCCATCTCCAGTTCTGTGGCCAGGTCATTGCTCGCCCTGAAATGATGTCGTCGTGCCAGCAATTACTGGCACTCCTGCAAAAGCAGAAGGCTTTCGGTACATTTACAGGGCTTTAAAAACCCATTGAATCTATCCAGCCAAACGCCCAGGTGAACACCCCCTTTCTGCCGCCAACTCCAAGGGGTTCCACATGAAACTGTGACCGCCCCCAGCAGCTTCCACGTGACGTCTTCCGTGTTTTGCGCCGATCAAACATGGGCCTCACTGTGCCAGATGCTGTGTTCCCATGCTAGAACATGTGAGGCCTAACTGTGTGTTCACCATATCACATGTTCTGCCAGGCTCCTGGGAACGTGAGATTTTCTGGGGACGTGTCCATGTTGTCCAAGTGTTGCGCTGATGGAAGGTCTTCCCAAACACTCCATGGGACTGGCAGACTTATATACCATTATTACCTACAACATTGGGGCGAGGGATCAATGGAACCCTATCCATGCCTGGCCCCCCAGGCCCCCAGGGTGGTTCGGCAATAAGTAGACACCCCGAAACAAAGGGGCCCACACATGTAGTGTCTGGGATTGAAGAGGATTGAAGATGTTTCTTTCACCAGGGCTCCCCCGGTCACCTGGGCTCCTTTCTCTGGCCACTTGAGACAGGTCAGGTCAATGGGGACCGGTTTTTGGACGACTGGCTGTAGATGCCAAAAAGAGCCGGTTTAGGTCTGGACCGTCCCTCTGTGATGACAGAGGGACTCTGACCGCCCCTCTTGATTCGTTCTATGGGTTTTCGACACTTGGGACTTGAGTCGTTTTCTGTTTGCGTGTGTTTTCGGATCCACACCAGGCACTGGCTGGGCGGAGTCGCAGCTGGCCCGGCACCGGCTGGGAGACGAAGGAGACGAAGTGGCAGGTTTCTTTCCGACGGCACTCGTGGCATGTAGACTCGTGGCACTCCTGGCATTCATACCACCCCGAAGATTTGGATGGTACCACCTTGCTGCGGGGGAGTTTGTAAACAATCAAGAGTCTTCATTCTACGCTCATCTGAAATCCCCTATTCGGGTGTGAGTCTTTGGCATCAGTGATGAGAGATACAGACGGTCAGCGGAAGCTTGTCATTGGAACATACGGACCAACAAAAACATGGCCCGACCTTCCCGACGGCCCGACGTCCGTTCTTCACCTGGAAAAGCTAAATTATCTCGGCAAGAGACCCCAAACAGTGTGACTTACCGTAAGAACCCCTAGTGAGTCCACACTGTTTGGGGAAAAGCTCGATTTGGGTCCTTCAGGGTCTTGGAAATCCGTTCTTCACGGTTTCTGTGTCTCACACCGCCGGTACCTCAAGGCCAAACGATGCTGCTGGACACCGTTGCTTTGAAGCGGTCCATTGTCGACGCCGTTTTTAAGGCGTTTTCTAGGCATCTTTGGCATATACTTCCGACTCACTCGCTTTGCTGTGGTTCCTCGCCAGTCTTCTCCTAAACAGGCCAAAAGTGCCCGGGCGAAGAGTGGTAGTCTGGAAGACTGACATAGACCCTCACGTCCTGGCCCCCTGGAAGAGTGTTTTCCTCTACCAACCAGTGGTTTTCAGGGTCCATATTAGTCTTCCAGGGTGTAAAAGTGGGAGTGAGAGGTATTTTACAAGCCAAACGATCGGTTGCATTTGATCGATCATATACCGTACCGCATTGGTCTTTCAATGTAACGCCGAGAACCGAAACATCAAAAGTTTGGAAAACAAGCAAGTGGCTATTTCATGTTATTTCAGTGCCCTCTATTCAAAGGCTTCAATGATAGACCCTGAACCGATGGTGCTACCATCAACAGCCCTCCAACAGCCCTCTCAAGCCGCCAAAGTGATAGCAGGTATCACAAACACTTTGTCACTTCTTTGTTCCCATTCAGTGTGACAAGCAAAATGACGAGAATCCTGTCAAGATTCCTTTTTACATGCGCTGGAACACATCTGGTAGTCCAACGGAACTGCTTCTCATCCCCTACTCATTGACACTGAAGCCATTGACTACAGTGGCTATGCGGCTATGCTGTGTTTCAGAACCATGACCCAAATAGGGGTACAGCCTGTGCAGGACTTACTCTTTCCTCAGCGGTGTCCATGGTAGTACCATGCTACACCCCAAAACACACTGCGAGCGCAAAGGCCGTCAGAAAAAGCGAAGATGGAGCCCCCAAAGGGGCAGAACTTCTGTGGCAGGACTTCGACATTGCCATAGTCAGTTGGCGGTGAATGCTTGCCCAAAAGCAGTCAAGAAACAGGTCTGGAAGACTTCTGATAGTGTGCATGGTCCAATCTGACGATAGGTTTGGGGTTCAAAACATATTCTGAGAATCTCTGAGAACAACATCAATTGCCGCACAATAGGACGGTTTCTGGAGGACTAGGACTCCCAACTTCCTGAGCTTTGTTGTTTGTGTTGGTTGTCTTTGGGATGGTTCGGGAAAGCCAACAGTTGAATAGAAGCACATTGTTGAATTCGACAGCTTAAGCAGGGATTGAAAGCCACTTCCAACCTGTAGATTCTGGAATGGGTTGATTGGAATATGGATGAATATAGGAACCCCACCCACAGCACAACCTCCTCAACTTGACCCCTTAATTTTTCCATGTTTTTCCGGATACGGACTGCAAGACTAGGGCCCCGCACGAGGAGTCCCTCGCCAAGCAGTCCTAGCCAGGAAGACTGAGACTCGCCAAGGGCAAAGAGGGGCTGGATGACGAGTCGTCCACGGAGAGGAGGATGGATTACAGGATCAAAGCTGAATCACTGCATGGGCAGGTGAACATACCCGGTCAACGTCCTCTTCACTGCTGAAAATGCTACACTCAACCTGGCTCCAATAGATCCCAGCAACCATGCAACTCATTGGCTTTGCGCCACAAACGTCTACACATCTTGGATGAGCGACCCTTGCACCCCATCTTCGCCGCCGCGAAGAGTAGCCGCCCAGATGCCTTGAATTCGGGCTCTGCTGGTTCGCACTCCCCGTAACAGACCTCAGCGAAGCAGCTGGGTCCCATGGCCGCGGTTGATGGAAGAGTTAAACACGTGTCTCGTCATCACACGACCAAAAGCCCATTGTCTCAGAGTGAACAAAAACATGGGTTGTTTCGGGAGAACATATACACTGATGACCCATCACTCCTAGATCAAAAGAGTTGAACCCTGACCTGGGGAGATCTGTTCCCCATCTCTGACCATCAGCTGCTCAGCTGCTCCCCCACAAAGTCAGTCCACTGCACCAAAGCAATGTTTCAGGACCAAGGCGTTCTGAGAAATCTATATATAGTAGATAGTGGGGGATATTCCCCATGACCAGATATGACCAGGGCCCTCCTCGATGACTGGATGATGGCTCTGTTTCAGGCCCTTTTCTAAAAGAGATAGAATTTTTGAACGACGGTTTCTGCTTTACTGGGACATACCCTAGATCCACAATTGTTGGGAAACCCAAATCGATGATACCCCATGTTGAAACACCTGAGCTCCACCGGTGTAGTTCAGCTATTGAGCCAAACCATCTGGGGAGGTCCACGTAGCCGGCAGGAGCAAAAGTTGTAAAGCCAAGTTGGGAGCTTGATCAACATCCACAACAAGAATCCCAAGGTCACGTAGGCATTCTTCACACGGATGTCCGGAAAACTGACAGTACTGGTTCATCAACCCAGGCTGTGCAACCGGTGGCATCGGCTCCGCTAACAACATCGGACTTTGTATTTTATATGAGCTCATTGGCATGCGGAACAAGGACTCACCGCATCAACAAACAAACTCAGAACACTGGATTTTGGAACACATGAAAACACCGTGAAATATAGCATCTTCAGCTGAGCTGGGCTCTCCGGGCCGATTCCAGATACTCATCCGTGTACTCATTCCCTTGCGTTGCCTGGAGGCGGAAGGCAGCGGACTGAAGAGCATTAAAACGAAGTGAAAAGACACAATGCAGAACCAAGAAACCAGGCAAACCTTCATGGTTTGTACATTGATACACAAACAGCTTGTCTTTACTCGGAGAAGTACAAGATGGGATACTACTTAGGCACTAGCGGAAAGGGCTTCATCTGCGACACACGCACTCGGGGGATCTCGGGGGGGACACATGGGCATACTGGTCCAAGGATCAGGATAAGCAGGCACTGGTACTAAGGATGCTCCTAGTAGCGATGCCAGGAGCCCCTAGTAGCGAACATAGCTCCTATAGTAGTAAGGCGAGGAGCCCCTAGTAGCGTCCTTGGACCTGCTTATACTTTTCACAATCACGTCCCTTTTTATACTTTTCACATCAGTATGGCACACGATGGTCGTGCATTGGCACGAGGGTCTGGGTGGGGGGTGGGGCCAACAATCACATCCATTTTGGGTGCATTTCACATCACTGGCCTTGCACACACTGCGTGCCCCAAACCGGCGCGCCACAAAGGAGCCCCACCGTCCCCGCGCCGTCTTTCGGTGCCACCAACGGCGCCGAGGTGGGACACAATGGGCTTCCCCCGAACGACCCTGTTAGGTGGCTGTGCATTGCCATGTTTACCGTGCACGTACGTGCGTCTTCATGTCGTCACCTCTGATCATACATGTGTATGGTATATTGGCAGGTCAAGGGTTTATTGACTTTCTTGGCATTGGGTATTGATGCTCTTGCTGGTCAAAGAACCTTTCAGGATTGGCAAGTAGGCAAGAGGAGCGGTCCACATCTGCTCTAGCACCTCCTAGCTGATGACTTGGTGGAATTTTTCATCCGTCCGGCCGAGCATTTGGTCAGAACATGTCAGAACACGTGAACTGGACGCCAGGAGTCCAGTCGTCACCCTACGAGTACCGATCCCTGGACCCCAAACCATCCCCAAATCCGAAGTCCAAATCCTTGGACCACAGTGACATCACATATCGAATAAGGATGCATGCTCCGATGTAGGTGACGAATCATGCGGGATATATAGGGATTGCTTTCTGTTCTGTTCCATCCATCCTGTCCGTCCTTTCTGCAATTCAACTCGAACGGAAGCAAACCCATACAGCATGCAAAACTCTACTGTAGACTCTAGATCGACACACATTCATTTCCCGCCCTGTCACATTGCGACATTTGCAGTGCTCCTCATTCCAAATGCATCCAACATGCGTAGATCTTTCCCGGACATGTGTTTCCAGGAGCCCGGGCTTTTTTCATTCCGGACTGGAAACCCAATGGTTTCAAGCGTTGCATGACTTGAAACCAGCCACAAAATCAGCCCTTCCAGCCTTGTAAAACCAATCTTGCCCTTCCGAATCTTTGCCTCAGAGCCGCACGGACGACGGTTTCGTCCCGTTAAGCCGTGTCCAAGGACCGCCGCCCGTGTCCGGTTGGAAACGACGAAAGACCGCTCGAACGGCTCGGGCTTGGGTGCGGCACCTTCCGCTTTAGGCTGCCACTCAGAGCATCTGAAGAAAGAGTATGGTGAGTGGAAAGCAAGCAGTATACTGTATACGTCGAAGGTCCATTCGACTTAATTAGAGTGATGGAAGATGGAGTTATTGTGGTATAACTGCAACCGCGGAATTTAAATGAATTTAGCCTACCAGGTAAGAAGATCAGCCAGGCTCCTTGACACCCCCGCGACGGTGTTTCCATCCCCCATCGACTGATTGCCTGGGTCCTGGGTACATGTGTTTCGGCCATCAGGAGTATGAACGTTGTCATGACCCCATTCAGATGGATGGCATGAACGCAGAGGAAGATCCACAACTTTCCATCCACTCAAGGCCGATGTCATGGTCAGGTCTTTTTTCAAGGGAACTACAAGGATAACTGTTGTCTAGTCGAAGGGTCAATGGAGATGCTCAGGCTCACGTATTCACGGTGAAAGGTCAATTGTTTGTTGTTCAGCACTGGGAGTCACACATACAACCACTTACACGTGATAGGTCCAGGACAAAGGTAGCTAGATGTAGCTAGCAGTTCTTGATCTGTCGTTACCCTTCATGGTTTCCAGTTCCTCACAAAAAGTCAGAAAAATACTGGGACAGCAGCGCAGCAAGGCGCTGCCACACGCACTGGGCATTGCACTGTAATAGACCCAACGCTTCTTTTGGTTGTAATACCTGTCCTTGGATCGCATCAGGTGGAACAGCTCCGACGCATGACGCGTTGAAAGACACACATCCTCCTAGATCATCCTAGGTCCAACAGCTGACCCTGCGTGACACCCCCGAACCTGGAGGTCCCTGGAACCAGCACCAGCCACTAGTGCAAACAGCTGCGACCACCGGCTGCTGTTGTTTCAAAAGAAAGAAACCGGAGAAGTTCCACAAGATTTCCAAGGGAAGAATAATGAAGAGTATCTGACCCAGCACAGAGGTGATCTTGGACTGACCCGTAAAATGTGGGGTCTTCCTGAATTCCCCCATTCCCCCAAGTCAATGTGACAACAGATCGAAAAAACACACACTATGAAACGTAATACTGCTAGTAAGGAGGCATGAAGTGAACTGGCCAGGGGGGCCAGAAGACCGGTCTGACCAGAAGTTAGGCCATGGGCGGTGTGGACACCCAGAAGTATTTTTCTTCATCCAATAACCATCCAAACTGGCTGGTGCTGGTTCATTGCTGTTGCTTCTGCTTCACTTGTGTTTCATTGTTGTCACGGGTTCCACTGGTGTGTTCCTCACGCTGGGTGGCTTTCTGCTTATTGCCTATCGGAAGGCTTTCAAACCTTATCAACTATAAGCGAACAGGCCAATGATATTGCTAGAGTTCTTTAAGTCCGTCTGTCATCTGTTCTATCAGGAAATATCTTACGTTTCTGCCTATGAGCCCGAGCCCCTGTGTCAACCACAGGCTAGGATTTCACTATCCAATTAGTGTTCACTTCACAGCAGCCATCCTCTGCATCAATCCCCTACAAATCCCACAGAACCAGCTTCTTGGCTTCAAACCACCCAGGGTGCCCTGAAGGTCGTAAACCCTAAGTGGGTCGAACGAAAAGGAACTCACTTTATGGACCATCCTGATAGCTGTAACAAACTCTGAAGACCATTCAGGTCGATTGGGCGCCTGCCGCAGAAGACGACATATCTGTGGTTTTATCTCAAGACTATGAACTACAATGTTGCCTGAGAACCAGTCCTTGCTGCCTTTTTCAGTCCTCGGCCCAGTCCGTCCCGTCCCGCCGGGCGTCGTAGTAGGTCTCGGTGGCGCGCCGTGTGGGCATCTCCACCCAGCGCAGCGGCAGCATGGTCTCCTTGCGGTCGTAAAGCCGAATCCTGCGGCGTCTCCAGCGACTGAAGTGTTCCGATGCTTCACCAATGTTTCGATTGGCATTACGAATCGGTTGAAAAGGGGTCGGCTGAGTCGGCGTTTTTGTTAATATGGATGGTCTGGGATAGCTGGCATTTGAGGATGAACACATGTGAACAGTGTGGCAAGAAAGCACCAGCTCCCCCTACATAGACCCCGGTGGCAAAGACTGGTGGAATCCAAACAAGTTCCGTCTGAACGTCGTGGCCTCTGGTCTCAGACGGTCCCATCTTCGACCGAAGACGGTCTCCTCCGCGCGAGGAGTTACCACTGTCGAGACGGACTGTCCAGACAACGCACGTAGACAACGCACGTATTCCCCAAACAGTTCGTGTGTGACACACGTCACGTGTATAAGAATACAGTATGCATATATATATAATATATATATATATATATATATTATATATATACACGTTATTTCTATAATTATCTAATGGGCAAAACTTCTGCCCATTATGGGTAAAAGTGCCTTTGCGTGTACTCAGGCGACGTTGACCGCTCAAACAAATAAGGATCCACCCATATTGGTTGCAGAGACTCCCATAGCGATGATGAGCACCATGATATGCAGGGTGTGAAGTGTGAAGTACGGTATAAGGAATTCCAAATGACGCTCACTTTGGGATCTTTGATAGTGACATCGGCCGTTTGGGGGGAGTGAGTGCAATGGCATGCTTTGGACCAGGGGAGCGAGGTGTCAACACGTCAGGAGGCAGAACTGCCTCCCGTACCGTCAGAATGCCTGTGACTGTGCATCAGCGTTTTTGACTTTCGAGGCCGCAGCTTGGGGGCTCTTAGCGACAACAAGCAGAGTGATCTACCAAAATGAAGGGCAAACGTTGTTGCCGAACGAGGGTGTAGGTACTTTACAGGGTGCTTTGAGGGATGAATGTAGGCATCCAATCATCAAACCACCGAAGAGTCTGGGTTCTGTTCCTTCGATCGCGCCCCTGTCACGAGGGGTGCCCCACCCGATGGGACTCCGTTGGATTTCTGCAGCGAAGCACAACTTCTGCAGAAAAAGACTTGTGTCGTTCTCATTCCATGAGTGAGGTGGCTGTACAGAAATTAAAAACTTGAAAGAAGATCAACATAGATCAACATATCAAACTCTAGCCGTGTCAGTTTCATCGGCAGTACACCACCAAAGCGACAAGTGGATCCAAGGCTGCTATGTGGAGGGCCCCTTTCCCGGTACTCAGGAGCCTTACTACTTTATAGGAACAAGGACGCTACGAACGGGGCGCTCCTGGGAATTTGATGGGTACTGGAATGGGGTCGTCTTGCCGGCCCGGCCGCGCCAAATGCGGCCGAACCGTTCGACTGGGTACCCCGACCGGTACTTCCGCTCTCCTGACCTGTGCAACGAGCAACGCCACACGCTGGAAGATATGCTGCCCCATTGACCCCTTTTCAACCACCCCAATCTAGCCAATGGCTCTATACACCCCAATCAACCACCCCTTTATTCTATACATGGAGTGTTTGGGACAAAGACTGGGTGTGTCAAATTGGTCGTGGATCCAAAGAACATGTTGTTCCAAGTGACACCGCTGTCACAGCTAGGACCTATTCTAGTCGGCAGGTCAGCTTTATGAGGGCACAGCCCTCCATGGAGCATGAAAAAACCTTTAATAACAAAAAAGACCGACTCAAAGCAGGTATTGGTGAGCTGGTCTTGTCGGCTGCAAGCAAACAAAAATGCAAGCAATGGGATGAACCATACAATCACTTGGAAGGGGCTACTGAGGTAAATCGGGATGAGCATACTTATGAAACTTTTGAGTTAAAAACCATACTGTACAGATTGCATACATCGGACTTTTGACCACTCATCAAAGCGGGATCATGCCTTAAAGTAAGCCTGGTAAGTACTCGTCTCTCCCAGGTGGCACCAGGTTTTCGTTTGTCGTCCGGTGTCTTGTTTCATTCAACATGGAACCCTTCCCCAAACTGCTGCAAAGGTGTAGTTCTTATAGTTAAAAATCCACAGCCTGCGGAGCTAGATGGGGAAATTCTTTACTCTTTGAGCTCTTTGTGTGGACTATCCTGGCAAGCAAACAAATACCCATAATCTGAGGCACTGGCGTGGAACCCTCAAGTGGCCCTGCATCTTCCACCTGCAAAGGAAATGCACGTGTGGCCACAGAACCTGTTGTGGGTGTTTTGCCAAGTCCTTGATGGGCAACAAGTCAAAACTTGATACTATACACCCTGTTACTATAGAACTAGTAATGGGTTCAACACTATATATACACCTGTACACTATACAACCGACTAGTCGGGAACGCAAGCAAAACATAACAACACATCTAGTCTGAGTCTGAGTGGTGTTCCCTTCATGGCCGATCGTCTGCCACCGACCAAAAGAACGCACGATTGACCGATGGGAGGGACCGATCCAAACGGTTCCTCTGACTCGGAGTTAGGGAATTTAATTCTACTAGCCTCTTGTTACTACTAGTAAGGCACTTGTTACTACTAGCGAGGCACTTGTTACTAGTAGCATTTCAAGGCCGAAACGGGCCGAAGGATACCCTTAATGTACTGTATACCGTACTGCATACCCTCAAATGTTTTGGATTGGCCCTGTGAGCTCGTCCGGGGGGGATGCGGATCGCCCATTTTCGAGCAAAATCCAAACCAAAAACCGCCAGGGGAATTCTAAGCTTCGAGGACACTGCGGGACCCTCAAGGCGTTTGAGGATGTGAACAGACTGGATCATACTGGATCCAAAACCACTAAACCATACTAAACCTGTGGACTTTCGTGCCGAGTCCATGGCTCGCCCGCTACCGAGTCAACACCGGCCGTTGTCCGACAAACGAGCGCCGTTGCCTTGATGTTGAGGACGTTCCAAACCTCGGTCTGAAACAGCGTCAAACGGACGACGCAACGAAAAGAGACTGAAGAAAGCACCATCAAAGACCAACCACTTCCCAAACAGCAACACGAAAACCAAGGCAGGCGAGTTGAAGCCCAGAAACAACGAGGTGTGGCGTTTTTTCGGACCAACATAATCCGGCAAATGGAATTGCAGTTCTAGGTAATACTGTACATGCAGATATATAGACATATACATATATATATATACGTATATGTATAATTATGTAATATATATATCTGCATGTGCAGTATGATAACACTTATGATAACACTTATGATAACATGATAACCCAAATTAGACCCAACCCTGGCGCACGGAGACAAGTCAGCGGAAGATGGTATACCTGGTTCTGCAAACGAATGGAATGGATTGAATGACGATGAAATGGAATGGAATTGATGAACAGTAAACACACTTTTCTTTCCGCAACCAATATCTGAAAGTGACACTGTTCGTCATAAACGAATCAAACACATGGAGCATACAACATGTTGGGTAAACGGCCCGGAAAGCAACATGCAAAGGGCTACGCGCACCGTGTGTTTTTTAGGTGTTTTTTGCCTTTCGGGCCACTCAAGTCCTCGTCTTGGAGTTCATGAACTCCAAGGCGATGACTTGAGTGGATTTTCAAGACACCATCATCAGCTCATCCTACGCATCATGCCCGTAACGAATCAGCGCATCACTCGCGTAGGGCATCAGCTCATCATCCGCATCATGCACGTAGTGCATCAGCTCATCATCCGCAGCATCATCATCATCATCGTCATCATCATCATCAGCGAAGTGGATCATCCCACCAGAAAGGTTGCCTTTCCGGGCACCCCACCCCCGTTGACCCAACATAGTTACCGGACAGCACTGCCGGAACTTTCAACACTGCAATCAAATGCAATCAAATTAGTTGGGTTCTTTGACTGTTGAGTTTCATCTGGCATGATCGTTTTCTTGAATGCTAGGACTGCTCGGACTCCTCGATGGACAGTCGGCTCCCGCTGGCCGTCGACAAAGATGCGGGCTTTCTGTCAGACGGCAACCAAGGACCAATGACTGTTAACTATGTTCGCTACTAGGAACAAGTGCATCCCTACTAGTAACAAGTGCCTTACTAGTAGTAACAAGAAGCTAGTAGAAACAATAAATCCCCGTCGGCCAGATTCTCATCGTCCTGACCTGTCCACGCTGGCTAAACGTGCTAGCCATCGGCACGGAAGTGTTTAGAATTTATCCTGCCTGTTCACCAGTCAAGTACCCTTTTCACACTCCATAGCACGGCGACCTACAACCACCTTTTTTTCTTCATGAACTCTGTCGATGTCTGCTGCAATGCTGCACACCTTCTCAATCCCACTCGCACTCGCCTAGAAAGATACACATGGTCTGTAGCTTCCCCAATCGTCTCAATCCGTGCTTCAGGAATCGCAATCGCTTCAATCGTCTCCCATCCAAACCGACGCAACGAAGCGGCGTTTCCAACGTCCGAAGCGGAGTGAGCTGCCTGCTTCCAGACTCTTCCAGCACCAGAAAGCCAACAAAAACAAAGCATGACAAAGCAAACTACTAGCGTCCTTGTTACTACTAGTAAGGCACTTGTTACTAGTAGCTTTATTGAGACAAAGCAAACACGTTTGTCTTTTTGAACAGTTTCCTGTCCCTGTCACAGAAAATCAAATTAATTACTGCTTCCTTTCACAGCTAAATCCAATCGAGCAATTCGGTGGCTTCAGATGAGTTTTGGTTTAGTTTTGGCTACCATTGAGTTTATAAAGCTAGCCTTCCATAAAAACAACACTTATGTTTATACTTGATATGGTCTCTGGGCCATTGTTGCGCACTATTGTGCATGTAGAGCCCTTTTTGAAGGCTATTCAACAGCCAACAGCAATCTCAAAACAATCTGAACAGTCTTTCCAAATGTTGACAACACAGATCCTATTGTAATATCCTATTGTTATATTTTGACGCCCGGATTTCAGAATGATAGTATTTGTTTGTCAAACAGAGAACCATTTCCCAACAATATTATACTGGATCTTCAAATGGCCGATTTTTGACTGGACGCATTTTGTCAGCGCAAATCACACTGTTGCAAACAAGGGATCAAACTCCAAAGACGTGGAAAAGCAACATTTGAATGTCCAACAAGCCGTTTGGACGCCAAGAGAATCATTATTGGTTTTGATTTCCACCTTGTCACCACGAAGCGTGCCATCTTTAGAATAAATATGTGGCGAAGGCATTTGCTGTTGTGAAAAAGGCACGTATTTGCGTCATTTGACGGTCTTTACTATAGGCATGGAAGGTCCGGCTACTTGCAATTGTTCTCCTCAGGCTGCCCCAGTTGCTTCTCTTGGTGCAAAGCAAATTCGCAGGTTATTCAGCGCGACTGGGGAAGCCTGTATAGAAAGGGTCAACAAATCTACCGGTACGATAGTTTTGATGATATAGACCAGCACCACCCAGTTCGGGTGGTTTCTCAAAAGCATTTGTCATGGATGCTCGTGTTTGAATATACCGGTTTCAGTTAACTGCCATCGGATCATCTGGTTTTGGGGACATGTGACAATTGAGTGTGTTTTTTTAAAGATGAAACGCCCTGAAAAGGGGGTGAAACTCACCCTCCACACAGACATCCACAGACCAACATCCGCATCCGCCCTCATCCGCCCAGAAATCGGCCCACATCGTCCAAGAGGCTCTGGACTTCATTCTGCAAGCGTCCGAGATCTCACACTCAAAGCGGATCTCGGGAGGTCGGCGGATCGGCGGATCTCGGGGGGCGGTGTTGGAAGTGGGGAAAGCGATGAAAAGAGGTGTTTGTGGAGGGAAAGAAGGCTCGAGGGAAAATGGTGATGCTCAAATCTTGGGTGATGCATTGTGATACTCTGTGGAGTGGATTCCCAGTGACCACTCTATGACAGCATCGTGCAGATTGGATGGTGATTGGTAAACACATGGTGCGGGGGTTCGTAACCAACCCGAACAGGGTGGTGCTGGTAAGGAGTCCCGCACCAAGCAAATTAAACTGTAACAACGTTTGATCGTTCCAAACGTCTTGAGATGTGTCTTGGGGCCACCAATTTTCGCAAACGTTGTTTATCTTTTCGTCGTCAGTGAAGGTTCGCGTGGCCACTCGGAAGTCGGTGTGCGATTCGGGAGGTGGAAAAGCATCTGATTGGAGTTTGACCGGGGAGAATTCTACAGCTGCCGAGTGGTCAGGGCCGATCGGCAAAGGTTGCAAGTTCGGTGTTAGGATGTGTTGGATATCTACTTGTGGGGTGTTAATTATGCACATTTAGCTGCTGTTTGATGGATGTTCATGTTTACATATTTTACACAAATTGCGCTTCTCATGTCTTCTTATGTCTGAACAACCCCCATGCTGGAACGGTGAGAGGAGCTGTCTTTCTCCTCGGTGTTGTGTCTTCCTCGCATCGTTGCGACCAAGTTGAGACCCAGGACGCTATTGCCGCCGATGTAGAGGTTCACGCGCGGGTTCCTGAGCTCGATCGAACGGCTGGACGGGTTTGGGGCGGAGTTGGGCAGGACTCTTCACTGGATGGGTGTTAAAGGGATGAATCATGTCAAGATTCATAAACTACCCCTAAAACATAAAGGTAAAGGTGGTTCCCAAAGGACAAACAACACATAAACGTCTTCGTGATGTCTGTTCTCTCCCACTCTTTTCGTCTGTGAGTGATGTTGCCATTCAATGTTGGTAGGTTTCGTTTGGAATTTGCTTAACTTTCTTCTGATTTGCTGATTCTTAAGGAGATGTCGGCTGTCACAACTGTTCCATTGATGTTCACAGCTTCCAAACCTTTTGGAGGAAAACCAACAATTGAGAAGGTCAACCTGTGAAGAGTGAAGAGTGCAAAAAGCCACCAAACTCTACATAACTTTGACTCCAAACAAAGTTATAAAGTAAGGACAGGTTGCTGCATTCGTTAAAGAATATATTGTGTTTGCTTAATCCAATCCATCACTGACTCCAAGAATACTCCCCTGCTTGATTCGTTCCTTTCTCAATCCAATACAAATCTCCTTCTATTTCCATTGCAGAATCGGAAAGTCCTCCTCCCCAATACTAACCTCCCTTCATCCCAGCTCCAAATCCACCTCTCCGATACCAATCACCTTTCATCTCCATTCTAGAAGTATCCTCCCCTCTCCAATACTTGTATCGTGTTAGTTTTGTCTTTTATATAGATTCTTTAACTATATTCAGGATACTTGTGAGCACCGGCCGCCCCTGTTGTATTAATCCAAACATTCTATCAAGGCGGACGCTATGCTGGATGCGGCGGAGTCGAACCAGCGGGGCATTGTGAACTGATCACAGCCAAAGCCATCCGTTCCCGAAGGAAGTTCAGTGAATCCAACAAAAGAGCATCCACACGCTGGATGCCTGATGTTTTGCCAATCCTCGCACCCCTTAAGATACGGATCATGGAAAAAGGATCCTGACTCAAACCATCCAGGAACTTTTTAAACCCTGCACCAACACCGAACAAGCGAGCACCCAAGCATCATAAGGAGCAGTGCAAGAGCAATCTAGTGTATAGTGTATACATTATACACTGTAATGTTTATTGATTCATGTCAATTCTGCATGTATGTTGGTATGGTATGGTATGGTATGGTATGGTATAGCATGTTCAAGGTCCAACAGGCGGCATGCAAATCAATGCCAAGTTACACTGCTCTGGTGAATCCTTAATAAAGTCACCAATGATGGTCTCCAGGCACCAATTCATTTCAGCTGGTTCGGAAGCCGTCATTTCAATAAAACACATCTTCCCTTCTTGATTCACCCAGGTTCGGAATCAAAAAACATCTTCAGCAACACCAGGTCAGGTGACCCCCAAGAAGACCCCCACTGAAGGATGCTGAAGTCCCTTGGCAGGTGAGGTGTTGCACTCGGCCAAGGGACCCCCAAGAAACGTCTTCCACCTTCACACGTCGCCCGTTGAGGTAGACGGATCGGCCTGGCGCGTCATCGCGAAGGTGCCCCAAAGCCGCACCCCCGGTGCGCCATGTTTTGGACAGGGGTTGCGGTGTTTCCTCAACATGGTGAGGAAACAATGACAGGTGTTTCAACTCTTCGACAAATCCAAATTGAAGACATGTGGGCCTTGTCTCTGGTCTTTTTCCTGGTCTGGTCCTTGAACAGGTCGGACAGGTCCGGATGTGAATTGTCTGTGAGACCAGGTCATGGTCTTTTTCCTGCGAACAGCCACTGGTCACTGGGCGCATGGTCCACTGGTCAGGTCCAGTGAGAACCTTCTGGACGCTGACGCGGACGCTGTGCATGTATGCTGTGCATGTATGATGTTTTACCAGTGTACCGAGTCTACCCTGCAAGCAAACAGTTGTTTGTGTCTTGGTTGCAGTTTGCTAGACATACTTATTGGAGTCATGTGGAATCTCCCAGCAACATGAACTGGGGGCATGCACCAGCAGAAGGCGTCTCTAAGTCCAACCGTTGGCGATCGACCAGCATTAACTCCTTCAGATCTCCCAGTAGGTCGTTGGACCTTCAGGTCTGGTCGAATGCTCACATGACCTGGTCGAACGACATGACCTGGTCGAAGCATCACCGCCCCGAACAATCCAGCATGATTGACGAGATTGACGCCTGTGGTCGTCCACTGATTCACCACCACTTGGTAGAGTCCTGCGGAAACCCTGGCTGGGGTGTGACCTGGTTCATGGGGCGAGTCGTTCAAATACCACAGGCCGTAAAGGTTCGGAGTCATCTTGAGATTTGCGGGTGATTGAACTAGATTTTAGATTTTGTCCTCGGATTGTGTTGTGAGACAGATCCACTTGCCTTCATTCAAGGTCTTGTGATTCTTCCCTGAACTTCCTCTCACATTCTCCGTTCCTCTATATAAATGAAGATATTTGTCACCTTGCTGGGATTCAGGATTTTTCTTGATGGCTGTGCCTCAAAGCCTGACTGAAAGCCCCAAAATGAGGCATTTTGGTGATAGGATGTGGCCAGGATGGCTGCGCATAACGGCGATACTATACTTCTCTCAAACACATTAAATTATATATATATGTACTGGACTCAGCTCCACACTCTGTTGTGTTGGAAAACATTGCTATGTTGAAGTGTGCCCGTCCAAGGACCAAATACCCAGATGAGCAGTTGAAAAGAGCAAACAGGCTCCTTTGCCTCCAGCGAACAGTCCCTTATCATTGATCACTAAAACAATAGGGTGTGGACATGAAAATAGAATGAACACAATATATATATATATATATAAACAGCAATCATAACATGCATTAACAATCATTAACATAACATGTAACGGTACATAACATGTAAAGCACATCAATATTCAACGATTTCCAGCCTGTGGCTGGCAGATCCCATAAGTCTACAAAGACCCTTGCCGATTGATGAACAAATGTGACAGAACATCAATGAAACATAAAGACGCATTAGAAACACTGTCTGCTGTCCACGATCTACACAAGTGAAACGGACGCCGGGTCAGGTAACCCTTCAACCCTCCCAACGAAAGGGAGTATGCCTCGAAGTTCAAGCACAAAACTTCGTCTGACTGACTGACCCAATTGTCCAACTACCCGCGATCTCATCATCTTACCGACCCGACCCGACCCGACCCGCCCACCCATCACCCCATCACCCGCCCGCTGCGCCGACCGCCCACGCGCGCGTGCCGCGGACGCGGGGCCCCACCAGGCGGGACGTTCTTGAAGCTGATGGTTTCCGGTCCACGGCCATTTTCTGGGCGAGCTGCGGGTCACGGTCGATGTCAGACATCGATCCGAACGGAAACTCTGCGGACGATGCGCTGGAATAGATTTGGTGAACGGAATCAGCTGGGTATTTGGAACCAAAGAGCTGGCTGTCCAATGGGAATTCCCCGCTGGCTGGAGCCCAAACCAATGTGCCTTAAAACCTAGTGGTACTTGGTGCGAGGGTCTGCGCGTCCGCGCGTCCGAGGGACTTCAGGCTTCGTCTGGATCTCAACCACAATGGGTCCATGTCGGTCAGTGGGTCCAACTGGTTTCTGAGGATGTAAATCAGATGTACTGTCAGCAATGGGAGTTCCAAGAATATTCCGACAAATGATGAACACCTCAAGCAACATTCCATCCATGGGAGAGGTTCCACCCAGGTCAAGGTGTTGGCGTGGGTTTGCCGCATTTGCGAACGCTCCGCGAAGGCTACTCTAATGCCCGGAACTTAGCAGAACGCCATTCACAGCCAATGATCAGCAACCACTCAACCACTTGTCAGCATGCGTGCTTCCACGTGTTTTGTTTTGGCGGCGGGCATCATGTTTCATCTATGTCCGCCATCCCTCAACATGGTGGCAGCAACTACAAACATGCACCACATGATATCAACCAACACTATGGTATATATAGAGTAATTGCAGTAGTTTGTTTTTTTGTTTGGTTTCTCTATGTTTGTCTTCCTTCCATGCGACCGAACAAAACAACATGTATTGAATTTTTAAAATTTAGCACTGGAAGTTCTGAAGAAACCTTCGGTGTTCCCACTCCAGGAGTTTTGCCAGGAGACGTTCGTCCACATCCAGCACCATGTAGTGCTTGCTGTTCCAGTCCTGACGCTGTACAACGAATGCTGTGACGAACAACCATGGTATTCCATGATTTGTCTCATGGAAAGCGCAGCTCGTTCGTCCAACACACCATGACGAACGACCAGTTCTCGTTCGTCCAACACGGCTGTGCCTCACAAGGCCTGACCGTGCATCAGCTACGCATTCGGCGAAGCATTCCATCACAGAAGCTTCTGGTTGCGAACGGAAACAAGAAGTTTACCTGTTGGCCTGGGGGTGTCCTGAACATGGTTTTGTCACGTGTTTCTTTATGTTTTTTGTAATTAGATAGACTTAATGGACTTACACCCTAGTTTCAACACCCAAAAGAGCACCTCACATTTTGCAAAGTCATGCATCTTCCGTTGCAAAAGAGCTTCAAACAACTCATTAGCACCCTGTGATCCGCGGCTTGATGGATCGCTCATCTTCCTTTCGGGAAAACTGGCACAAAGACTCTCATGGGCGATAAGGATGTTAGGGGTGTCCCAGGAAACCTGCAACTGTCGTCAAAAGGTCTTATCGCTATTTTAAAGAAAGGCCTGCAACTGAACCATCATCATCCCACTGTTGCAGGGAATGTACCCAATGAAGATAATCATAAAGTGATTCCAACCGCAACTCCCTCTCCATAAAACCACTTCTCATCACCCCTCCATGGCTAGTACCTCCGCATTCCATGGACACGATGCAGGAAGAGACAGTGGCATTCGCTAAGAAAACACACACGCACTTCCACAATTTGATGATGATGACGAGATAGGATTGGGATGGATAAGGTCAGGATCAGAAAGGAGATGGCAGCCATGACTCGAGTTCAGAAGTTGCGTCTATCTTGTCATCGAGAACACTTGTAGCCCATACAATTGCTTCAAAATCTTGATCCCATGTTTTGTTTTTTAATCCCCCCACATCTCGCTGAGGTTTTTCCTTCACTCCCTCACCGAGAGGAAGAACTTTGGAACGATCGCCGGGTTTTGCGCCGCAATGCCTAGGGTTTTGAGCCGCCCAAAAACCGCCACGACGACCTTTACAAAGGGAAGAACACCAACGACATCAGGGTCCCAGCTCGACCAACTGTTGGGTCCTGGGTCCCAGTGGGTCCCAGTCGAACAACTTGTGACTAGGAAGGAACAAAGGGCATCGCGACGAACGGAGCAAGCTACGAACGGGGCGCTCCTGGCATTACTACTAACTACTAGCAACTTGACTCCATTCGATATGACAGAGGTTCTTGAATATGGTTTTGCTAAAAAAGGAACTGGGAACGATGTTCTCACAGAATACATACTAAAAGTAACTGAGACAAACATTTTAAGGTGTTCTGTGACTTTCCTGGTTCTGCCATGTCAAAAGTAGAGGCTGCCCTCCAGCTTGGCATGGGAACTGCTTGCAGGTTCGCTCACTAGGAAACATAAGGGGAACTCACAGAGTGGCAGTGACGACTCTTTCTTTT
>CAXAMN010022250.1:2418776-2431142 GCA_963970005.1 Durusdinium trenchii | reverse complement strand
ATATTTATATTAATTATTTAATTAAATCGATTATTTTAAATTATATATAATATAAATAATATTTAAATTAAATTCCTTCGAATATAATTAAAAAATCTTAATTTAAATCAATTTCTATCGATTATAAATCAATATATGTTATAATTAAAGAAAAATTAATTCAATATATAATAATTCATCTATTATATTATATATATTTATAAATTCTTTACCAATTTGTTTCCTATATATCCATTAAATCTTTAAATATCTTAAAAAATAATCATTTTATAATTAGCCGTTATAATTAAATCCTTAATATATTTGTATTTAACATTCTTTCATATCCATATCATTTGTATCCACATTCGGGAATAAGCCCTAGAAAATTACCCAAACATAATTCTTTAAGTAATAATACCTAGCCATTTTATAAAAAGGATATCCTCAACGATTATGCAGGAATTCTAGGCTAGCTAATCTAACTAGGAATGGCAAGGGAAATAATCTGGGAAGAGGAGGCTAGAACATGGAGAGAAGATGGGAGAAAGAAGAGGAAGGCTAGGAAATATTAGGAAGAACTAGGGGGGTACCTAAAAATCAAATCGTCACCCCTAGCCATTTTACAGAGAGGAAACCCTCTACGATTATACAGGGTTCTAGACTAAGGGAATTGAGCTAGGAAGAGGAGGCTCGAACATGGGCAGAAGATGGGAGAAGGAAGCCAAGGGTAAGAATGCTAGGAAGAGCTAGGGGAATAGGTAAAAATAGTTCTCCAGAAAACACACCTAGCCATTTTATAGAGAGGAAACCCTCTACGACTATACAGGGATTCCAGGCTAGCTGGATCTAGATGGGAATGCCAAGGGAAATGACCTGGGAAGAGGAGGCTGGAACATGGGGAGAGGAAAAGGAAGGCTAGGAAATGCTAAGAAGAGGCTTGAAAATGGCTCTCCAGGGGGTCAACGCTAGCCGTTTTATAGAGATGAATCCCTCCACGACTATGCAGGGTTCTAGGCTAAAAGGAAGGCTGGTATTCGACGGGTTGGCAAATCCCGTTTTACATTGTATTTCCAATCTCTGATTTAATATTTTTATCCATATGTTTCTTGTGTTTGATCACGGCTTTGCTGGCTCTCTGCTTTGAATCACAAACATTGGATTGCAAAAATTGTCACAGTTTCACAACAAACACAAAATCAACACGTTTCCTCTATAAATCACGTCCTGACCCCCCTCATCAGGGGTACCATAAAATGTTTTATGAGAGGGGATAACCCCCCCAATGTCATTTCAATCATTAATTATCAATTAACAAATCATACACTATATTCATAATATATATCTTGCCCCAGTTCAGCAGTTCGGTAGTCGTGTTCCGTAGTAAAAAAATGACATCAAATGAATCTCTCCAGTCATTGATGGAGTGGGTCGTTGATACGGAAAATCCTTCAGATTCAAATGCATGCAAGGCGGTCGCCCTCGTCAAAGAGCAGCGGGGAATGCCCACTGAACTTGCTGGAAGGGCCACACAGTACGGTGGTGCTTCGCAAGGCTGTTGCAAACAGAAATTGCTGGACACAAAAGTCGGAGGCCATCGCTATTAGGTTGGAGGCCATTACTACTAGTAACAAGAAGCTACTTGTAGCAAGAAGCTAGTAGGTAAGAAAGCCACTTGCAAAGCACCACAAACGGCCATTGATTTCTTCCTGTGACACGCCGCCAACCAAGGAAGGTGAACTGGTCCGGCAAGGTACAGGTGTGGAAGACAAACCTCATGACCGTGCACCAGCGCGCTCGCATTGCCCCATCCTCTTGCATTTCCACACAAAAAAATGAACAACCCAATCGATATGACTTAGAGTTTGTTCGATCAAGTCTCTTGTGCTGTGCAACTCATGTTGCGTCACCGGACCAAAAAGGCCCAAATGGTCTTTGTCGCTGCCAATTTGCTTCCCGACACATATTTAGTTCAACGTTCGGTTCATCTTCTGCTGGTAGTCCTTCCCGGTGCATCCAAGAGGCCGAGATCTGGTGTCGGCGTCTATCTCCCTACGCCAACGGAGAGCTCTCGAGGTTGTTCTGTCCTGGCACCCGGCGGTGCAACAGTGAAGCGGGACCATTGTCCAACGGGGGATGGAAGGTCCAACGGGGGTCCAATTGTATTGCGTAGAGAACTTATTTTGGTTGTTGTGTGACATGAACGCCCGAGATGTCTTCCTCTGAAGCATCCTTTCCAAATGTTGAGGGCACCTCTAACACTTGGCAACGGACAAGACTTGAACATCCAGTGAGGGTTCGGAGGTCCTGCCATGTCATGTTCTGACACTGTAGCCTCAATGTTTGATTGCCTTGGAAGAGGCCTCTGCTTTCCTCCTAGGCCTTCGGGCACTTCTTCTAGACCCAACATCCACGACCACTGCGACACAGGTGCTTTCTTCAAGAATCCAAAGACCCAAGGGCGCAGATTGCTGCGAGTGGGGGGCTGGAGGGTCAAACCTACTGGAGCGGTAACAAGGCAAAGGATGGCCAAGGGGGCAACCCATTTAACATTGTTATTGATACATTCCACATCATTCCACATATCGAGAGTTTGAGTTTGCACCCTTCATTCCAGAAAAATATGGCTGGCCCTGCACTGCAGGAAAGTGACTGGAAGACTGAGTGAACCAAAAAAGTGGCAGTTGAAACGTCCGAGAGTAGGGAAAATGAACACCCATGTGGTTGGGTAACAAAGGATGTTTGAGATAACACTTGTGGAGAAGGCTCTGTGTGCTGGGCACTGGTTTTCTCCATCCGTTCCACCTCGCCTCTCCAACCTCAAGGCTCTGCAATCCAGCTCCCCGCATGCACTGTCCTGGCCACCAAAGGCCAGATTGAACATGTGAACACAGGATAGGAGTCCAAAGGTCAATCTGAATCTCCAACCCACTAGCAATGGCCTCCAACCTAATAGCATCTAATAGCGATGGCCTCCAACCTAGCAGCCTCACTGTACTTTAGTCCAAATTCTCGATCGACTCCAGTGCCTTTGAGTCAAAGGATTCAGCTTCCATTCGACACCGCTTGTATGGCAAGGAGTCCTCAGATGCGGCGAGCCAAGTCGGCCACTTCCTGCTCCCTTCACTCATGTCCAAAAGGCTGGGCCTGGAGACCTGAAACGCGTATGTCACCTTTGGTTGGTTGCTATCACTTGGAGGAACATGTCTGATCCATTGATCTCTCCAAGGCTTTTGGGAGGGATGGGTAGGAGCATTCTGATCTGCCAAAATAATACATATAAATGTCACTGTGATCATGAATCTCTTTTGCTCATACCTCGTCAGAATTTCTGGTTCAATTCCAAGAACCTCTTCTGAGACCTGACAAAACTCCTACAATGATTGTGTTCTTCAAGCCTTTAAGGGGCGATGCGACATGCTGCTTAGCCACGGCCAGCGAATCCCAGAGGTGTAACTGCTTCGACAGCTTGCTGACAGCAGACTGCCTGGTTGACCAAGGCTGATCTGGATGTCGATACTGCAGCGAACCGGTTGGATGTTCAGATGGTTTGCACCGGTGGTCGGATGGCACAATGCCGGAGAACCTCCTAACCAGGACGGCCATGATTGGATGTTCTCAATGGATCAGCTGTAAGAACAGAAGGGCATTATCCAAGCAAGAACCTTTCAATATCTTTCAATCACACTCCCACAACAACTGAATCAGGTGCTATTGCAAAAAATCATCTGGCTACATATTATGACCGACGTGCAACACCTCTTATGTGTTGTAGTGCGCACTCTTCTCAACGTTATCGTTTTTCCGTGAACCTTATCGTTCCTGAGGGTTTGGACACACCTAACAACATGTACAAAAACCTTATCGTTCCTTAAGGTTTCACTCACTTTACTTACTTAGTCTTCACTGTAGTGATGCCGCCTTCATCGCAGGGTTTGGCGCTCGTTTTTCACATTGGTCCCTTTTTTGGGGAAGGGCGGGTGTTAGTGGTGGACAACTCACTATGATTAATATCTATACATAATAAATATATGCTAGGTTATGCAGTAGTCCCACTAGTAGTCTCTTCTGCGAGGCAAGGTCATTGCACTGTAGGAACTTAAAAGGCCCTCGAAGCACGTTCTACTGCGACAAAACCTTCTGGCACCTGTCAATTCCAATTCCATGGTTCATAGAAGCAGGATTTGCCTCCATTAATGCTTGCAAACCTCCCCCAGCTCATTGCATGTTACATGTGACTGCTACAGCCAAATCACCAGTGAAGCAACTGATGTAGAAAGTGGTAGATTACCCCGGCCAGAAGAACTTCATCATCCCAATCTGAAGAGTTTCCATGTTTGCCTATGACAAAGAGTAGTGTACGCGCAAAAGCGGTAGTATGTAAAAGCCTCGGGAAGTACAGAGCGATCGGCGATGACCTTTACCTTTCAGCATGCTGGCGCACGGAGCTAGACATGATTCTTACATATTCTTACTGTGTATAACTTTCTTTCACACAGCCACGATGGAGTTCGGACATACGCTGCATGATGTTCGAAAGTCAGGACAGCTTTTCTCCCAGGGCTCCCGGTCGTCTTGCTCAAAACACGTCACCTTTTTGAAGGGCTAAAGCAATAGTTGTTGACACCACATGAATCACCTGCGTATGATCTGTCAGAACTCCTGCTTGTAGCTGCGGGTGGTTCAAGGGAAATCTGTACCAGTGCAAAAGAAGCACAACATCCGATGGGACATGATGGGACTCTGCGAAAAGATTGGAACACTCAACCGTGCCTATGATGGATTTGGATGGGTTTGGTATCGCTCCACACGCACACGGGCGTATCAAGACTTGCTACCCTGTATGAATCCTTTTTTGATCTTCCAGAGCGTTGAAGCCTCAAGGCTATGGAAGGCAAAAGGTGTGGCAGGATGCCAGTCTCCCAGAGCTCCAATGAAAGCCCAAAGCGCTTGGTGATTGCTCGGCTGAGCACGGAGAGTTCCACCGCAGCCGAGCAAAAGAACTGCAAACTGGGACTGGTCCAGGTATCTCGACAATCACCTTCAGCTCCATGCCCCCCAGTCAGTAGCATCAAGGGACCCATTTGGGCCACGCAATGGCAATATCGAGGGGTCCAGGGCGCAGTGTGACGAGTCCAGGAGACAGAGCTTTCCTTCAGGAGGCCCTGCCATAGGGTGTTGTGATGTGTTTCGCCGTCAAATCCACCCATCAGTATCAGCTGCCCATCCACGCAATGTAAGGACGCTCCACTAAGGGCTGGCGGTCGAAGTCGCCCGTTCACAAAGAGCTCTGACCAAGTGAGGCCAGCATCAGGGCTCATCCACAAATCATCCAAACAACCATCTTCACCTCTACCACCAGCCAAGAGTATTAGTCCACCTGTGGCCACAGTGGCTGCAGCCGCACGCGGAGCAAAGGGGGCAGAAGTCACCAAGGACCAGGTTTCACCGTGGTCGTCACTGCGCCAAACGTCGTTTAGGAATCGACCCAGCCCCACACCTGCCAGCAGGATCAATGCTTCCTCGCCTGAATCCAGCAACACTAAAGAGTGGCCATAGCGTGGAGGCCATGGCCCTGAGCTGGAGACCTCGCTGTGCCAAAAAGTCTGAAAGAGTTTCAACCTCCACCAAACTATCCCAAAAGAACACCAAAAGTAAAGTACCCCAAATCCATCTCAAGAGTTGTGCCTCCGTCCATTCAGTTCCAATCCCATCTGCACACTTCCATACATCGCCACAAAGGCCTCGACGCCCAACGCCGCCCAGCAGCAGCACCTGGCCGTTCCACGTGATCGCCGCATGCCCCGAGCGCGCAGACCAAGGAGCCGCAGCGATGCTACAGTGCCAGGTGACGCCAGCGTCTGCACTGTGCCAAACATCTTGAAGCGCCCAACGACCACGGGCGACACCCCCCATAAGCAAGACATGCTGCTCCTCCGAGTAGCAGCAAGTAACACACCATGCCAGCGAGTTTAGGAAGTATGTTCATAACAGTTCAAGAAATTCAACCAGCCGAAGTTTGTAGGGAGGTTCAGCACCTTCTGTGTGCACATTGTGTAACCATGGCGTCTCTTTTGGTCCAAGTTTGCATCTCCCACAAACAGCTGATGGCATATGGCACAAGTCGTGTTGCCCCCCACAAAACACTTGCTCAACAACTCTTTACGAATCGTGCAGGGTTTCATTGTGAGACTAATCTTCAAAGTGCTTCTGGGCCATGCTGAGAAGCCATGCTGAGCTCTGCAGGCTCCAAAAGCATGAGATCCGTGGTGAACAGAATGGGATTTGTTCATCTCCCAAGATTCGCTCCTTTGGAAGGACCACCATCGCATGGTCACATCGTGCAGGCCAGCTGGCTTCCGTTTGGCCCGCTGAGGCCCACTGGAGGCCGAGGCTGTCGTCAACGGCACACATGGAAGGCTGGAAGGCTGGGAGTGTGCCAATGTCCTTCAACCAGCTGCACATCAACCAAGCAAAGCAAGTGCGTCGATGCTGGCTATCATTTGTCTTGAGAAAAGGAATAAAGCATGGTCATACAGAGGGCAAACTAACCATAAGTAGTAATATATACACAAACGTGTCACTAGATGTGTTTGTATGTTTTTGTTTGTTTTAGGATGTTGACAAAATATTGATGCCTTGTGATGCACATGTCGCCCCTGCTAGAGACTCACACTCGTAAGCCCATCGCAATGTTGTATACAAAAAAAGTGATAGATGCAAGCCAATCAACCTTTCTTCAGCCTTGATTCTGAGTCCACTCCTATCTGGTGATGATAGACCCTGGGACAAAAGGTCCAACTCGTGAAGCATGGAATGAGCGCAACTCAGTCCCTGGAGTGACAGTTTCACAGGCAATTTCACTCCAAATATATCACGCTATGCATTTTGATCTGTCACTAAGTCCACGTTGAGCCAAAACCTGCAACTCTGGTTCTTCAGATGATCACACCTTCTTCGGCTGCGAACCCCAAATCCAAAACACAAATACTAAATGATGATTCTCCGGCCTTCCTTGCTATGTTTAAAAAATCTTATTACAGTAATTCCTTCGGCATTGCATGCGGAGAGCTTTGACCCTGAAATATAGAATATACCAGAAACAATTAGAAACAATGGGGCCTATTGCGCTCGAAACATTGCAGTATCCTCATGCATCCTCCAAAAGCCAGCCAACACACCTGAGGAATCCCAAGGAATCCTGATCTTGGTGGGTCCAATCCTTCACCGTCTTGCAAAGAGGGGAGAGGGAGCTTTTGATGGTTTTCCAGTGGATCTTGGCTACAGGATCTTGTGGATCAACCAAATCAGTTGCACCTCGAGCCTCCAGAACTCTCTCACCGTACCTCTCTATCCGGAACTCGCCCGCCTCTGTTCCAGTCGCCAGGCCGAGCAAAGCTTTCCTTTCCGAGCTCTGGATGAGCTGCCCAAGGCCTGGATGAGCTGGAAGGGAAAGGGAATGAGCTGGATGATGAAAGGCAAGTCATTTCAGAACTCTTCGATGTCATAGAGTGTTTTCCGGTCCTTTGTTGACTCTTGGTTGACTCCCCCTTTCTGTCTGGGACCATTTGTGTCTCCAAAGAGAGGGCGGCGAGGACCCACCTCCAGGAGTAAGATGCTGTCAGCTGCACCGGCAGCCTTGGAAGCAAGCGAGCATAAGGTCGATTCCTAATAGTAGCGATGGGCTCCAACCTAAAGAGGGCATACAAATCCTATTGTACTGAACCTTCGTCAAGGAGGGCTCACTGCCTCTTCTGCGAGGGAGAAGGTTGGAAAAATGGTTGGATTCGTTGAATTTCCTTGCGACATGCTTGCTCCTAGCTTGATGTGCCCTAGGAAGTATAAAAATCGACCTAGGACATGATGTACTTTCCTTGAAAGCCACGTCTATTATATCCAATGCGAGTCGTGGAGAAACCCTAGTCGCAGTTGGTTTCCGAACACGGCACTCCATTGATCGATGCTGCCATCTTAAGCAGAATCGGAATAGGAGTACAAACATCCACGTCCACACCCTACCTAAGGCTACATGAGCGTCTGCCAGTCCAACGTAGCGTCAAGTAGAGAACATGATTCAGTAAGGTTATCGCTTTAAAGCGAGCAGCCTATGGTTTGGCCCCAGGAGTTCAACATAGCAGGAACATATCCAAGGCCCCTGCGGCAACATAAGGGGGAACTATCACGCAGGCGTAGGCGTGCGACAGCCTCACAATGCCTCACATATATAGATCCGGCCAAGACAATTACGCCAGCCACAATCTGAGTCCCACACCGCCATCAGCACACTCACTGCTTCCGAATGCTCTCGGGCTGTCAGCCCCTGCCACTCCGATAATCAACATGAACAGGGAATTCCCGTGCTCTAAAGCCAAATAAGTGGGATGAATCAGCACACCAATGTGTTTGGATTGGATCAGGTTATGGAATCGCTACAACAAAGTAAGGCCACGCTAGCAAATAAATACAGTGATGCAGTCCAAGAACCCTATCACAAACACGAGAAAGCTCTGGTTGGCAAATTTGAGAACAGCAAAATCTCTAAATTCCCTACAGTAGGCTTCTCATTAGCAATGTGACCATCTTGGTGAATGCAGCCTTCCAACCCCAAAGTTCTCGACCATATGGCGTCGTGGCATGGAGGCTTCATGTATGACATCAAGCCGGTCCACGATTCCATGCTCCGACGCTCTGAGCCGGTGGTCGACCTCTGCGTTTCCGGAATCACGGACGCCCAGGAGGTAGTAGGCCGTACCACCGCCTCACGCTGAGGCGAATGATCGGCGGTCGGCCAGGCAGATCAAAAAACAGTTATTGTGCCGCTGATTCTATTTTGCTTTGAACAACATGTGGGAAAGAATAATCATATACTGACAGTTTTGTTTGTTGCATGGTGTTTAGGGTTTAGGGTTCCCCACAACCTGAAAAAGTTACTCTCCTTCGCAGCAGCATGGACATGAAAAGCATTTAATTGACGGAACATCATTCTTTCCAATGAAATCAAAGCCTGTTGTCCATGTCTTTCTGAACACAACACATAAAGCCGACTTGTGAGCGATGTGATTCGGTAGATGGTAGGAGGATGGACCGTTGCAGTAACTGATGGCAATCCTGGGTTGCCACATCACGCCTTCTGCCAAACGGAACTTCATTTGAGTCCTTTGCGACGCCCAGGCGCTCGATTGGTGGAGTTCTTTGTTGCAATGCAACCATACCATTTCATGAATTGTGGTAAGTAACGATGACTATATGAATCAACATGTTTGCTCAAGTAATCTCAGGTGTATATATATATATTAGTATATATATATATATTTCGGCTGAGTTCAGTATATTGAGCGTCTCTGCCCATTCAAAAAACTAGGACACATACCATGGTTGACATGAACGACCATGACTATAAATGCAGGAATAACGGATGCATTGGATGCCAAGAAAACACCTTCAGTCAACCTACAGAAAGTGGCCCATGACATTGTGCTTCACAGAATGGATATCTCAAAGGATCAATGGTCACCTATTTCTTCACACATCACTTGGCTGTTGCCCCTGGAATCATGCCGCTTGTGGTGTACAGTCCCCCACCACCACATAGCCAGTATGGGGGCACGTCCTTCCTTCACATGCCGTCCCTTCGGACTAGCTCAGATTGTTTTCTTTCCGGTGGAGCGGACGATGAAAACGCCATGCTTTGCCAAAAACACATAAACCGTGCATCATCCCTAAGTATCCAATCTGGATGAGCCATAAAAACACCACACCAGGAGTCTCAAATGATCAAAAGCTAGCTATTTGGTTGGTGGATCTGAAGGTGACCTTTTGTGGATCATTAAACATACAGTACGTCATGAAGATGAAATAATCATCTACTTTGTCATCGTCATCTTCATGAGGTCAAATCGACCGCTTTACCCGACAAGAAACAAATGGGTGCCACAAAAAAACAGCAGGGTTTTACCACCTCAATCAGCACTTGCTTTCAAAAATTGGTTCATTGCGCTATGTAGGGTCAAAACTTGGAGCACCAGCACCAGCTTGATCTTCCAGGTAGGTCAAGCGGTCGGTCTACTGGTGCTATGACCCACAGGCTATATTACACAACCCTGCTGTTTTGGGAGCCTAAGCCCCCATCCACAAAGAACCCCGATCTGGGTGCTCCGAGCGCGAGACGTTCCACCCGCCTCCGGCTGCTCCGCCCCCAGTGGTGCGGGTATACATCCAACCGCTCACTGCTCGTTACGTGGTTTCAACCCACTTGGGGATCCATCATCTCCAAGCAGAGGTTGAAACATCGAAGATATCTGAAACCACCACCCAGATGGGATATAAGATGATTTAAGGGTGGTCCATTGAGCTTTTGTCGGAATTGATCACCTGAATGTCCAGTTTTGATCTTCTTTTCACCCGAAAAAGTGCCCAAAAACCATGGAACTCTGAACCCACCGATTTCACCCTCGTTTCAACGGGCGCCCAAATGGAGAACCGAAACCAACGGGGGATCCTCCCCCGCTGAAAACCGAACACCAACGAAACACCGAGCCGTTGCAGTACCTTTAGGGTTGGGGAGTGACGAGGCCTTTTTGGGGCGATTGATGGCTATGGTTTAGGGGAATTGGCATCATCTTTGGGCAAACAATATGCAGGGGTGTTGTGTGTTTTTCGCATGGAGCCGGGCTTTGTCGATTGAGATGCATAAGGGTACTGGATTAAACATGGGACTTGACTGGGCGTGACTTTCATTCTTGCGGTCCCTGACATCGTGGAAGTTTCTTCCGACTGGAACGAGAACCTCAAAGGAAGTGTCTTGCCTCCCACTTTACGCTCAAACTTGGAGTCGCCTGTTCAGCTTGTGTATCTATCTATAAAAAGCAAAACATGATGCAGCCTGACACATTGAAGTACACAGAACTCAAAGGTCGCAGATCATTCTTTTGGTTTATCAGGCCTTGGTGCCACCTTGGTGCCCCTCAACATGCTACAGTTATTAATCACCTCCTGTAGCGTAGCTTATGGTCTTGTGCTGGATGAAACACTAATAAATATGCAGGAAGATACATACGACTTGTCTTGATTCTTGTGAGCTTGATTCTCTGCTCCGTCGGCATTGCTTCTCCGGAACGCTCTCTATCAACCCTCCGGAACCCGGCACACTCCGGACGACGCGGAGTGGGCCGACGCGCTCGGGCCTATGGGTATGCTCTGGACCCAGCCGCCACTTGTACTCCACGCAGCCTCGAAACGGGGTGAAGCAAGCGCTCCCAACAGCTTCAACAGCTTCCATCACAGATAGCAGCAGGTGGCTCTCACGACCCGTAGCGTTCGCATAGAAAGACCATGGATGTTGGAACCTGGAAACTCTTATAGTTCGCCATAGAGTTGCCGACACATCACTGGTATGCATGAGAGAACTCTTCTTGGAGTGGGGTCTGCCCAAGAATCGTTCAGATGATCAGTATCAGTAGCACAAGTTTGGGCTCAAAGAGTCTGAAGGGTTAGATGTGCCGATTAGATAGGATCAAATGACGAGAGATTTTAGGGAAATTGAGGGCACAAGCACTCATTAGGCCAGATCGTTTTGGGGGCGTTGTGTGGCGTTCTGTGGGTGGTATCTCAACTTGTTCGTCGCTTGCACATGCAGGACTTGACCCCAAACAAGCATGAGGGTGAGTTGTGGTTCCAGTCGCAAAAGAAATAACACTGACAGGCTGCATGAGACGGGCATAGACTGCGTTCATCCTTCTATCTCCTTTTAAGGCCATAAAATTACTATAGATTCCTTGAGCTTTGTATAGGTATCTTTCAACTAGCATATACTTATATATATATGTATATATATATCATACGTATATATATGTTGTATGATTCATATTGTATGTATATACTATATATATTATAACTATAATATATTATATTTGGTCCGTTCCTTCCAGCACCCATCCGCTCTTTGGTCCGTTAAATTCATCCTCTTTGCACCGAGCATTCTCCCGGCCAAACCCGTCCTTCGTCGCATTCTGGCGGCAAGTCATCCCACTCCATACATTGTCCTGCACCGGTGTGGCGCTGAACTTCGACTCAGGAAGCAGCAAACTCCGGTTGAGACAAAGCAGTCGAAACCCATGTAAAAGCAAAAGCGCTTCCAACTGTAACATGCAAAGCTGTTCCAACTGTAACACCCAAGGCCGAGATCTGAACGGAAGTTGCTGCAAGCATCGTTCAAGACTCGATCCATCGCAGCTCAACAATCGACTCGATCGATCCCCAGGACAAGTCGGAGACTCGTAGCAAGGCAGCGAAATGGACGGACCGCTTGTAATCAGAAGGAACCTTCCACTAGTAGTAAGAATGCTCCTAGTAGCGATGCCAGGAGCCCCTAGTAGCTTCTTGCTCCTA
>CAXAMN010022250.1:2280983-2418766 GCA_963970005.1 Durusdinium trenchii | reverse complement strand
CCTAGTAGCGATGCCAGGAGCCCCTAGTAGCTTCTTGCTCCTAGTAGTAAGGCCAGGAGCCCCTAGTAGCTTCTTGTTACTAGTAGTAGGAATGCTCCTAGTAGCACCAAGCCCATCTTCTTTGGGGACATTGCCCGTTCATTCTACCATATTCTACCCTGGCTGCTCTCCGTTTCCATGCCCCCTTTCATGCAGTCCCACACTAGGTGGGCAAGGTATGCACTCAAGATGTTCCAGGACACTTGATGAGCAAAGTCACGTGATGGACCTTCCTTGCCAGCCAATATGATGGATATACCTTCGGTATGCACTCAACCTCTTCCAACACTGTTCTTCACGCCCTCCATCTCGCCATACTCTGAAAGGCTCCAGAGCTCCGAAAGGGACTGACCCAGGCCTTTTTCGTTGTTCCATCCGATGGACACCGCGGTGCCAGTCCGTCCGATCGACGCCGCTCCTTCCAGCATGGCCGCCAGTTTGGGGGAAAAGTCATCTTCATCCTGGAGAGCTGCCGACGGGCTTCGGAGCTGCCGATTCTGCTGCCGATTCGGAGACTGGCTTCAAGGTTCTTTTGTTGTATCGTTTTTCCTTTGTATGTGTCTTGTCTATAACTATATAATGTATATCAATATTGTGATTTTGTGATTCATTAGAGTTAGCTTTAATCCAGGTCATAACACGAGACCATGCAGGGCTTTGGATGGAATCAAGGAGCTGCATCACAGTTCCCCAAGACTCTCAGAGCACACACCAGGGGCGACCTGGTACCAGTGCTGTTGGTGTTGAGCCACACAAATGTTTGAAAGTTTGAACCATGCATTGGGCCAAGAGTGAAACACGACCAGTTGAAATGGTCAGCGCTGTTTTCGGAATCTTTTGAAACACACACACACACAAACAAACCGCATATGACGGCGTCTCGCAAAAAAGTTACAATAGAACCACACCAAAAACGCCTGGATCATAAATGGGGTAAATGCATAACTATTCATCACTATTCCATACATAGATGGTCTGGGATAGTTCTACCCTTGAACACCTAAGGGGCTTCATGACTTTCCATGCTTCGACCACCGGTGCATGCGTTCCCCCCAGTCGAGTCCACCCACCAGTGTACGCCTCGGTAGTGCGGAGACAAAAGGCATCCAACACATCCGGCAAGTCCGCCATCGATCAGCACAGCTGCTCAGCTCCGTCCGAAGCAAGGGCTCCGGTGGAGGGAGCTGAAGAAGTGTCGCAGACGGGGCAAAAGATTCATGAAAGCCATGAGGATATGATATGACTAGGGTTCTTATGATATCAAATGGATGAGATATGAGGGATGTTTAGATCTTAGACCAACAACTTCACAGAACCTTGAGCCAAGCAGCCAAGGCAGCCAAGGTGATGGTACAAGCTTCAGATGTGATCCCTTTTCGATTTGAGATGAACCATGGTGAAACAGAATCCCCCCTACGTCTTTTTGCTTGAGCTCCAACCCCTCCAGGGTCACCAGGGCTTGGCATCGACCACAGCCATGCAGCCTCACGCCAGCATCTTTTGTGCATCTCCCGCTTCTAGGTGGCGTCCATGGAGAGAATGCAGTTGAGCCAGACTCGATACTTGGCATCGAGCATCTGCACGTCAGGACTTCTTAGAAAAAGATTCAAACGAACTTACCGCTCCGGCTGAACTCTTGTTTTCTCAATTCTTCATCTCAATCTAGTGTGAACAAAAACTACAAATGACACTGTTTCTGCTCCCCCGACACACGGGACCTCTCAGGATTATCCTCTCTGTGGCAGACTTGGCAGCTGAGGACCTCAACCAGGCAAAGACTGCGAAGATTATCCAGAACTACCTAGACTCCTACACCATCTGTCGGTAGCAACCGGAATCGTACTGTCCACACGCTCTTTTCACTGCGAAAGCGAGCACGGTATAGCTCAAGGGCCCTAGGAGCCAAACGGCGGCAGACACAACATAGTGTGACAACCTGGCTCAACAGAGTGAGATCCTACCTCAAATTCACACTCAACCTGTTCTACAGGTGTCACACGGCTATACATTGAAACTCTTGTGTCTTCCTAAGGCATTGGAGAAATCTACTTCTGCTTCTGTACAGTGTAGTGGCACTCTTTCAGCACTCGAAGTAGCAGATCTGGCTTCATGGACTTCGTCAGACAGTCCGACACCATCGTACTGGTGGCGATCCAGATCAACTTGTCTCCTCCATTCTCGAAAGCAATCCATGTTGGTCTTCCTTCTTGCCACAAATTCTCATGGATTCCTTGCAACTCGATACCAAGGCGCTTGTCACTCACCTTGGCCAGGACTTCCTGATTGAGGTGGTCAGAAAGCGAACGGCAATCAGTCATCGCCAAATGCGGAATGCATTCACGGGCATCATCTTCCCATGTCTTCAAACTGCGAATCTTGCCCTTGATCTCCGCAATCACACCTCTCAGCTTGTCACCTGTCTCAAGTCCGTTCTGGAGGGAATACGTTTCGGCCTGGAGAGTGCTGCGGCAGACTCTCTTAATCGTCGTGGATCCAAAAGACAATGGCATCACCTTATAGGTGGTCGTCTTGTCATCCTTGATCTCCTTGAGATCACCCAGAAAATGGATCCTGCCCTGTTGCGACTTGTAGTTCTTCTCGTTGGAGAAGGAGGCATCTGTGACCGTGATCACACCAACTTCACTCCATTGGAGATGAGCCGCAGGAAAACACAATGCCACATCGTGACCTTTGTGTGCCAGGACAACGACTGCATTAGCGTCTGCCAACGTGGACACAGTTGCATCTTTAATGCTAGACTGCAAACGGCTTACCCTGTAACCAAGGTCAGGCCTGGTCTGTCTCGAGATCCAGGCGAGCGATCCGGTGATCGATCTGAGCTTCGTGATGTCTCCTTGCTGAAGACGCTCACTGCCTAGCCTAGATCCAACATCTGCTCCATGAATCTTCCTAGTGTTATCTGCTGTGTCGACTTTGATGACCTTGTCATCTCCTCGCACGAACTGCTTCCCACAATATCGAAAGCTGTTAGTGTCTGAGCTGCCGACACTGAACTTGGCAAGAAAAGACTTCATCACTTCCTCGCCTTCCGGAAGAAAACTATAAAGCAAGTCGTCCACGTGAGTGCACATGAGGGCACAAGCATCTCCTCCCTGCTCACCTGGGAGGTAGTACAATCCTGGGAAAAACTGGCTTGCCTTCAGGCCGCTCTTACGTGCATCGGCATCCAAACGCAACCAAAAGCCTCTTCCTGAGTCCGTGATTCCGTATACAGGGACCCTCACGAGAAAAAGGACATTGGGTTCTACACCTGGCAAACCTCCTCTTGGCTGACGCATGAGAAGGACGCGATCCAATGGTCGTCCCTGGAAATACGCCGAGGTGATATCAGCTGAATGGATGTCGGCCTGATGACAGGCTGCCCAACTGCAGACGAGACAGTGCATCTCGACATCGGCCGTTGGACTATCTGACCTCAAACCCTCTGTCATTTCAAAGTTCCCGCACGAAACTAGTCTGCTTTTATACATGGGCTTGTAGTCAGGGTCTCTCCCCTTCTTATACTCTGCTTTGTCTACATCCACCCATTTGGATGGAATACATTGGTGCCCTTCGTCAATGAGCTCTTGCGCTTGTTCTGGGGTCAATGCCACTACTGCTCCGAAATCTTCAAATTTGGACCATTCCTTTTGCCTTGTTTCCTGCAGGGCTTTCTGCACTTCTGGAGGCGCAGACTCATAGTGAATGCTCTTTAGAACCTTCTTACCTAGCTCTGCTTCATCCTCAGTCTGGGCAAGAAAACTAGTCCACATGGCATGTGCTTCTTCTCGATCTTGCTCTGGTAGCTCTCCGTCTCTCTGGCGTGCTCTCTCAAAATGTTCTCGTAGAGAAGATGGCAAGTCGTTCAAATGGTCATACACATTAGGCCATGCATGTGGAGCACTCGTGGACTCCCTGCGGGATGGTTGCAATGAGGTACCGCGTTCACTCTCCGGTTCGGCGACACGGGGCCTCACATTGCGGCTGTGCTCATTTCCTGTGTCAGGGAACGGACGTGAAACGGAGCTAGCGGACCTACTCAACTCTTCAAGCGCATCTTCACCTTCGGATTGGTCTTCATCAAAGAAATCCGGTCTGATCCCTACATCTAATTCATCATCTTCTGGAACAGGGGGTAGTGAACCAGCATCCGGAAATTGGGGTTCGGTTTCTTGAGATTCGATGTGTATTGAGGATCCGGGTTCGCTCGGATCTGCACGTGCATCAAGGAAAGACTGCTGAACACCTTCCTTGACAACGTTTTCGGGAAAAACAGGCTCACCATGCAAAACAGCATGAGCTAGTGCTTCGGTCGGCGTAGCAATCTTCACCTTTTGATTGGCGACCAACACTGGAACATTTCCACACAACAACCACAAATTCCTTTCACCTTCATGGCCTATCACCCGACTAGTGGGACTCCATGTGGTGCCCCCCTTTTGATTGTCTCGACGAAAGGTCACTAGATCACCTACTGCATACTCGAGGAAGACTGGAAGCATTGCGAGTAAGCGCACGAGACACCATTGACGAACAATCTAGGTGAACAAATGCTTTCTGAGCTTCCTGCCTGGCCATGTGCTGTAAGGCGAAAATGCTCTCTGGGTTGTGACGGGCTTCAATAGCTCCAAGCTCGGCAAACCGTTCTTCAGACAATGGGCTCGGATCTGATCGGGGTCCTTTTCCAAGTACCCATTGACTAGGCGAGAAACCTCCGACTCTACTGGAGTTGTTCTTAGTAGCTACTACCTCGAGCAGTACCTGCTCAACCTGTTCTCTGCCAACAGCGCCTGTCTCTTTGCAAACCTTCCTAAAGAGTGACTTGACAATGCCTCCATGACGTTCTACACGACCAAGATTCTCCGGGCTTTCCAGAGGGGTGTGGTACACTTGGATTCCATGTTCATCCATGTACTTCTTCATGACACCTCGGTTGCGCAGACCTCTGTCACATGCAATGTTCACAGGATGGCCACACCATGAGAACCAACGCTTCCTCAGTGCTTTCAGACATTCGGCAGAAGACGGTTGACCAGCACCAAAACGAACAACCTCACATAGCTGAAAAGTAGTACCCAAACAAACCATGTTCAACACTTGGAACTTGTCACCTGAAATGTCGTGAACTTCAAACACATCAATTCCTACAGTGTGGTTGAACGAGTAGTTGTTAGGCAATGCTGTCTTATGCGTGGCCTTCTTCTGGGATGTTGCTTCACAAGTTTCGCATCTGTGGATCCTGACAGCATCAATGAATTCCTTTCGAACCTTTGCTGCACGAAGGAGATGGATCATCGTCTGTTTGGGGACGTGTCCAAATTGCCTATGCAATCTTCTCACACCAATCCTCACACGTGCAGGCAACTTGCGCCACATCCGGCGTCGTTCGGCTTCATCTGCTGGCAGGCCTGGGATGTCTACTTCATCGACCAGTGTCTCTTCCGAGATCAGGTCTTCTACTGGGTTCACCTGAGCACGATCATCATCATCCCAGATGGCATCGAACTGCTGTTCATCGTCCATCACCTCTTCCTGCAGTTCACCAACAAATGCAATAGACATCTCATCATCCAAAGTTGTATCATTGGTCCATTCACCTAACCAATCAACAAACTGCCAAGACAAAACGTCATTCATGGTCTGTCCTCGAAACCACGATTCGAAAAGCTCAGTCCACTTGGGATCATTGCAGGTGAATGCCAAGTCATGGTCGTTGATATGGGGAATCTGTGGAAACTCATGTTCCTCCCATCTCGGGGTAGTTGCAACGTCAATGTGCAAAAACCGGCTACCACTCATGTCACAATGGGATTCTACTTCACCCAAAATCTTTCCATGTCTCAAAGAATCTGTACTCCGTTCATACTCGATGGCAATGACGATGTTCTTGTAGTCTTGCAAAACATCATACCAAATCTTGGAGTCCTCCTCAGGATTGAGGTACTCAGCTCCCACACCGACGTCAAAAACGTCTGCAACACCATCTGCTGCTTGAAGCTCCTGAAAGATGCGGGGATGCGAAGTAATGACCAAGGTTGGAGGCTCAGAAACTGGGACGTCCTTCAGACCAATGCTGGATTTGACCAATGCATCTTGATGGTTCAATCGGTCAATGCCCTCCAAGACTGCCCTCCTATGCTTCTTACCCATGGTGGTTCTCTCATTGGGGTCAATTTGCAATGGAATGGACAAGACTCCTGAACTACTTGGCTGTGCATTGGGATCTGGAGGGACTTCCGAATCGGTTTCATTGCTATCTTCCAAGTTGATCTCAACCTGTTCTCTCCTATCGAGGTCCCATGCCATGTGTGCTACTGGCTCGTAACTTGCAGACTCTGTGGATACGGGACTGGTTGGCGATTGTGGCTCAGACTCTGGACGAACAGTTTGAGAAATAATGGACCCTTCTGGTGTTCTTGTGTCCTCGGAACCTGACGTCTTGGATGATTCCCTAAGTCTTCTTGGCTTTGGGGGAGTTGGCGGAACGGAAGAACGAACATCGATCTTTGGGGCCGAGGCCAAAACCACGCTCTGCTGCAGCGCCATATATACCTGCGGGCTTCGATGGGTGAAACAGATGACATCCGACCATGGATCTCGGATGCTGGCCAGAGCTTGTACAGGCGCTCCATTCTGGATGCGCTCCCAGGTGGCACCTGCTTCACGCCTTCGAGCGTATACAGTCTTGAGCCAACCCCACTTCTTCATCCAGCCTGCCTTTGTGGTTGCTGTATTGTAAACACCTGCCCTGACCTTGATGTCAACTCGAACTCCAAACCATTGTTGGTCTTTGGCTGGCAGATTGCGATTCACAAGCCACAAAGTGCGGTCACGGTTTCCCCAATCTGCAGCCGCGCCAGCTAGGGCGCGAAGGAGCTCTGGATCTACCTGGTCAACTTTCGGCTCACCATCATCTGTCAAAAGCGGCCATAGCTCATCCTCCAAGTCAACGCGTTGAGACTCATCATATCTCGTCTTGTTCAAAAGCCTCGGTGGCGGGCCAGGAGGTGGAGGATGATCAGGCGTATGAGGGCTCAAAATCACGGGTGAAGTCGATGGGCTCTCTGGCTTCTTCGGAGCAGCTGCACTTTTTGCCTTTGTCGATCGAACTGGACTCCTCGACCTTGCTGGCCTGGCCCTTGGAGATCTCGGCCTAGGCTCAGCTGCACGCGACGTTTTCTTCCTCCTCAATGGGCTTCTGGATCTCGTGCTGCGGCTTGCAAAAGTCGTCACAAAATCGGTCAACTTCTTAAGTGCTTGCAAGATCTCACGATTGTCATTCGAATTGTCAACTGCCGGGTCTTCAGCAATCGTCTCTTCTTCACCACCTTCGACGTTCACGCCATCATCATCTGCCTGCTCAACTACTCTGACGTCATCCTCATCTTCACTGTCATCATCAAACTCCGGTACCGGGCGAGCTGAGGCCGATGCGGCAGATGATCTCGGGGCTGCTGTCGACTTTGGGCCGGACTTCTGTTTGGGTTCCAATGTAGGAGGCATAGCCTTCGGCGGATGTCTCCAAGGTGCACCCTTGTCCGATGAAGTGGTTGTTGCAACTGGGACTGATCGAATGCTTGAAGTCTGGTTCGGGGTCAAGACAATAGGAGTTGAAACGGCTTCTGGATGACCTGGACCACACAAACTGCACCTGCCTCCACAGCTCATCTGGGCCCACTCTGGACTGTGCTGGTGGATGATCTTGCAAGAAATGCCTTTGGCCTTCAAATGTCTGTATATGATGATCGAACCACCAACGCTCCGATGCCTTCCACTCTTGCACTTCAAGTCGATCACACCACGATCCTCCTCATCACAAAACCTGTCGACCTTTCGAAGAATCGTGTCCAGCGATCTCTTGCCTCGAAGAAGTCCTTGAACAATCTCAGGATGGCGGCCTACGTGGCCTCTCAGGCTCACGTTCTGTTCCGGATCATGAAAATCCTTCGCGTTCAACTCCAGGATCGGATACGAATTGCTTCGAAAGTTGATGCGATCCGGAAACCTCTCGCCACCAGTAATGATCAAGAACTCTCGCGGTTGCAGGCTCGATACCATGGTGTCCAATGCTTTGCTGACTTCGGTCGCAGAATTGGCCTGAAAACCTCTCTCGCCATTCCATCCGCGTTCCATCGCGGGATACGCAGTGCGAAAACGTCTGTGGCACTTAGGGATCACTTGAAGTTCTGAGGTTTGTCGGAAATTCTGGATCAACTGTTGTGGGGTGACTGCCAACATCATGAGACCTGTGTGAACACATCGGTATACCTTGAGATGGTTGCCATCTATGCTGACAATTCCATTCTTGAGGTCTTTCACCAATCCTAAATGCGTTTGTGCATGAAGAGACAAAAGCAGCGGAGAACGACCTTTCGAAAGCTGGTGGGACTCGAGGATACCATGCACGGGTTTGCCTGTCTCGAAATGCAACGAAAATGGCAACGTGCGGGATCCCTCTGTGGTGGTCCCATTTTCACCTAAACCGGCAAAATTCTTCGATGTCGTGGTCGAAAAAGGGAAGTCGTATCCTAGCTTCTTCAACTTGGCCTCAACAACGTCTCCCCAGTGCTTCGAATGGCAGGTGGAATTACATCCCTCGTCGAGCACGATGTAGATGTTTCTGTCGTCTGGGTTGTACATGTCTCTGGATTCGTGAAAGATATGCACCAGACCGTCCGTCATGCGGGCAGGTTCCTCCCCATGAAAACAAATGCCGATCCCTGCAAAAGGGTCTGGATCTTCGGTGTAATCAATCATGGTGAACGAGTCTCCTTTGCTCTCTTCGATGGACTGGTGGAGGAGCTCGTGCAGCTTGATCGAAGTCACTGCCTCGGTTTCGGCTGCCAACGCGACTTGGGCGGCAAATTCAGTCAAAATCTTCTCTAGCATCTCGGGGGTGTGTCCTTCTTCGGGTTCCTCTTCAACCAAACGTTCAATCATTGGGATCCTATCGAGCGGTGCGTTGACGACTTTCTCAGAGGCTGCCTTCCTAGTCTTTTGGAGCTCCATCGGAGTCTCATCCAAAAACGAACAACAAAGCTTGCAATACACACGGTGAACAGACCTGGAAGAACCTCGAAAATCGGTGTCCGAGTGCGGGCAATCGTCGTATGCAAACTTCGGGGCTTGATCTCTACGCTCGGTGGTGGAGTTCCCACAGACAAGGCATGTCTTCTTGATGGTGTATGCTGTGCTCCCTTGTTTGGTGAACTCGGAACAATTCTTGCATTTCTCTTTCGGTGGATATGGTGGTTTCTTCCTTGAGGACCCTTTTGGGATTGGCTGCAATGACGATGAAGAAGAAGCACCACCAACCTTCCTGAAAACTGAAGCTCCCCTGTATTCAAAATGCTGATCAACCCACGTGACGAAAGCCGAAGCGATTGGACTCTTGCCATTCTTGATGGCCCACTGATGGTAGTCAGGATGTTCATGAAGGATCTGCCAAAATGTCTTCCCCCTGAACTGTCCAGCTAAGAACTTCCTATCGCTCCCCTCAGGCCTTACGAGGTCGTTGGGACTCACTGGTGCCTCCGGACGGACTCCTGAGCTGGCCTTCACGGCCATGTGAGCAACGCTGTCGGTTGGAGACGCCGCACCTAGAAAAATCCCTTCGTCCTCGGATGAATCACTCATGTGGGCAATGTGTGCAGCAGGTTTCGGGGCCGATCCAGTCTTCGGGGCGTTGGGCATCTTACATTGGGGGTCTCCGGCCCAGTGACCTAAACCACCACAACGAAGACACTTGGATTTCGCCTTGATCTCGGACAGTTTCTGTCGACGTTGCTCGATGCTAAGGTGAGACTTCACTATCTTACCTTTGCCTTTACCTTTCCCCTTGAATTTATCCTTGCCTTTGCCTTTTGCCTTCCCGAAAGCGACGAATGCGGCAAGCTGCAATTGGATAGCATCACCTGAGGAACGTTCTTCGGCATCTTCGCAATCAACTACTGCATTCAAGGCAATTGCTTCATATTCATCAACATCATCATGATACTCAAAATCTTCGTATTCAGGATGGCTAGCATGTTCATGTTCTTCAGACTCTTCAACCCCTCCTAGCATGCCTACGAAAGAATCTTCTTCATGATGATGCTCCTGCAAGTCCTCATCTCTCCAATCGAAATTGTCTTCCCAATCGGGATAGACGGCATTGTAACCAGCACGAGGATATTGGCTACCTTTGCCTTTACCTTGGTACCCCTTCTGGTACCCTTTGCCTTTGCCTACCTGAGGCTGAATTCCCCGTCCTGTCCAGGATCGGGACCCTTCACGAAGATGGATTCCACTGTAGTTGTCAACCAGGACTCGTGCAGTACCTTCGAAGTCATCGTTCTTGCGACAAGCCTTCACCACGAGGATCTCCTGCCTGGAAATACCTGACATCTCCAGCAATAGCTCTGTGCGGAAAGCTTCTGAGATCATCATTGTGGGGTCAAGCTCAACCAACAAGGTCCACCAACGTCGTCGACGTTGAGTGTACGACAACATGCTCTCTGTAGGCTGTCTCGACAGTGGTCCTCCATGCTTCTGTCCTGCGCGAAAAAGCTCCTTACTCTCCTCCAAGGCTCGAGGAAACACATGGTTACGTATCACCTCGATGAGACGCTCCAGTCCCCCTGGACGTGCAAGTGTCTCTAGACCTAAGTCTCTGGCAAGCAAAAATGCATCACCTCTCAAACCTTCTACGATCTTGTTCACTAGGACACTGCGATCGATGATGCTCGACTTGTCTGACTTAACGGACGAAGCCTTCGGTGATGTTGCATCAACCTTCGACTTGGGAGTACCGGCAGTCTCACGCGGCTCGGGCTCAAACTCCTCGGGATAGTGTCCAGGCGAAGGGAATGCGAATCCTTCGTCTGACTCTGGTGGCCAAGGTTCCCCTTCGTCGGCAGGTCCAGTCACGGGATCCTGCTTCTTTGCTGGTTGCGTTTGGGCTTGGTCGTACAGCTTGATGCGGAGTTCGGTTCGAAATTTCCAATCATGAAATGATGCAGGATCTCCCCAATAGATGTAAGACCCACTCTTGGTTTCCAGGGGGTTGCCTATTCTATCACCAGTGCTACCCGAATGGAACTTGAGTCCAGCAATGGACATGTTCGACGATTCCGACGGAGATTGCTCGGGCGAGCAATCTATTCCGGGCTCTGTCCCCAACGGGATCAGAGGAGGCAAGCGAAAGCACGCAAGGAATGCAAGCTCAGGCTTGATGTTCTACGATTCCAATGACCTGGATCAGTACGTGCCGGAGTCAGGCCGTCACCTGCTCCGCTACCAATGTCGGTAGCAACCGGAATCGTACTGTCCACACGCTCTTTTCACTGCGAAAGCGAGCACGGTATAGCTCAAGGGCCCTAGGAGCCAAACGGCGGCAGACACAACATAGTGTGACAACCTGGCTCAACAGAGTGAGATCCTACCTCAAATTCACACCATCCTAAACCTGAACATGTAATATGCCTCTTGGTTGACATCGGTTTTTAGATGTTTTTGGCACTTTTTGGATCGATCTTGCAAACGTATACAGTCAGTACGATTGACAAGGCAGAAATGAAAGAACTTGAGCCAGGTGCATACAGCATGAATATTGAATGTTCGCACATAATTCACGCACAGGTCCAGGTTCAATCGACCTGCACTACCTCGACCTGTCCACCTGGGCATCGGTCTCCCTCTTGCCACCCTTCCAACATCAGCGCACAAGGCCTCTTAACATGAGGCTAATACACGACCCCTAGAGACCACCGACCAAGCAAACAGCTTAGTTAGGATCCTGAAGGCAAGTACTTTAAAATCAAGAAATCCTCCGAGTTGAAGTTTAATACTGCACCGATCTCAAGTGTGGATCCTCATCTTTTATACACCTCGGTACATCACTTTTCCAGGATGAGGTCAGACTGGCCCCCTGCTGGCGTTGAAGGCCGCAAGGACTCCTCGACTGTGTGCTGATAGCTTCTTCTTCCTGGACCTCTGCAACTTCTGTCCGGACGAATTCATCCAATAAGCGGGCCTGGACCTCAGGGCCTCGTTTCGGCGCATTAGACTGCCGAGGGCTCCCACATCGGTTGGGGTGGTGCCAGGGGGCTCCAACTACCTTCTGAGGATGTGGTTGGAGCCCTGGGAACCAATATAGATGCAGTACATCAAAGAGTTCATGTGGATAGTCTTCAACAGTCTAGCGCCTCCGACAAAGCAATTTCATAAAAACAAAACCTTGCCAGTATTTGTGTCCGATCACCGGCGGATGTTCCCTCAACTTGGGAGTTTCCACTTGTGATGTTCCAGTAATCTTCAGGAACATTCCATTTTTGAGTTTAGAGTGCACATGATCTTTGCCAAAGACCTGTCCAGCGAATTCTCTGTTCGCCCGCCTGCCCTTCTTATGCGCCACATCAGCCACCTGTCGGGCACATCAACCAACATGCTAGAGCTTATAGATGCTTATAGTAGAATGGCTGAAGATGGTCAGGGTTGTATTCGGAAACTACAGAACTATATTCGGAAACTGGTATTCGAAAACTAGTCAGTTGAGCGGTTGTCGAAACCCTTTAGTCTTGGCCTTATAATCCTTCTCTGCTTACGCGTCGGCTTCCGCAATGCTTACGCTACCAATGTTTTCGCTTACGCGGTGATGTTGTTTCTCTTAGGGCTTACGCGTTTCTTACGCGGCGGTTTTGTTACCGGTGTTTTGGCACCAGAGCGGTGAACACTCTTTGTTCCCAACCTGTCAGGTGAGGGTGGTTACCGTAGATTTTAGAAGATGAAGCGCCAGATCACAGTGGGGAATCCCGGACTCCAACAGCATGCGCCAAATAGCGGTGGGCACTCCCGGACCTCAACCGCAAGCTCCAGATCGCAGTGGGCACTCCCGGGGATCACTCGAAGTAAAGTAATTTACACTTTGCTTGTATGATTCACTTGGTGGAGCCCGCTGCTTCTTTTTGTCAGCCATGGGGACCAAGCAGTTGGAGCGAGGGTCACAGTGGGCTTTGTGCTTGAAAAGTGCTCAGCTGCTTGCTTTGGTTTCTTTAGAAAAAACCTTTGGTGGACGTGAGCAAAGGGCTTCATCTGAGAAGTTCGCCTACGCAAACCTTACGAATCGGCTTGCGCGGGGCTTACGCGGAATTCGTGTGGTCGTGGGCCACTCGACCCCTGCAAACAGGGCCTTTGAGAGATTGAGTCCACAACCCTTTTCTGCTTGCAGTGTTTCTCAGCAAAAAGTAAATTGGCTGTGTAACTAGAAGACTCAAAATTGCTTACGCACCTCTTACGCATCGAGTGTCCCAAGCTTGGCTTCCACCAACCTTACGCAACCCTTACGCCGTGCAGACTTTAGCTTACGCGACAGTCTTGCAGTTTAATCGGATCATGTGGTCTTGCATTCAGGTTTTGAACGCTGCTCAGTTGTATTCGGAAACTAATGCTCAGAAACTACGAAGAGCAACACCAGCACTATTCACGGAGATCATCAACTTTTCACGCAACTACCCACCTATGTTTATTGGCTCCCCCACCCCACCCCACAAATTTTATACAACATATGAGGAACATAGCTTCTGAATACCACAAAAATAGTTTCTGAATGTTTCTGAACAACGAAATAGTTTCTGAATACGACGAAACTAGTTTATGAATACCACAAAAATAGTTTGAAACAACAACATAGTTTCTGAATCCCACAGTTTCTGAGTACAACGAAATAGTTTCTGAATACGACGACAATAGTTTCTGAATACAACAAAAATAGTTTCTAAATACAACACAATAGTTTCTGAAGACTAGTTTCTGAATACAGGGCAGTTGCTAAATACGACTTTGTTCGGCTGAAGATGGCTGATGGACCCAAACCAACAACATGAAGAAAGTTTCACTCACCAATTCCAACCTGAACACTGCACTGATCGCAAAAAAACACAGAACAACCTGGCCTGCTCGGCATGTGCGCGTGCTTCTTCAATCTCTTGCATCATCCGTGCCTCGACAAGCGTATGCCACCGTATACCCCTTCAGCCGAAGCGAGCTCTGGTGCCCCATCCCTCCACACTGGGTGTGGACGTGGCTGACGAAGTAACGTGGCCGACGTGTGCGTTGTTTCGCTGCCCTTGACCTTACGCAAGCTCGTCTCAGATCACCGTCCCTGATGTCCACAAAAATTGCTACCTATGATATTGAAGGGCCTCTCTTCTACAACACCTATTAGTGTGTAGCAAAATAGGGAGACCTCCCAGTTCAACCCCTGGAAGAAAGGAATTAGACCAAACCCAACCAAGGGCCGACCATTGGCCTACCTACTTCGGTGAAGCTCCGGCGGATTTGTGCACACAGCTGAGATTCTTTGTTCAATTTTTCAAATGATTCATGATTCATGGTGGATCAGCACAGGTGTGACTTCCCATGTCACCGGGGTGGCCTGCGTCGATTGGGCTATCTGAGTGCTACCACCTATGTTTCGGGTTTCTTGAATGTTCCCAATCACAAGGCTGTCTGCGACAACTTGTGGAAATACTTTCATGCTGGACGGCATTCTACTTACAATTTGAAGGGCCCCTGGAGGCCGTGAGCTTTTTTCAATGGTTTGATTTGATTGTTCTTTGCATGCTGCAGTGTACAGATGTCGAGGTCCCGTTCGCGTTTGCCTTACCCTTAGCTGAGGGCAACCACTGCATAGTCACAGTTGTGCGTGAAACTACAAAGGCCGAAAACACCCATTGGTTGGGTGTCTCTCTGTAAAAATACACACCCTTGTAAGAAAAGTTTCCCCTCATCATAGCTGAAGTGTATGGCTGGGGCTGCGACTCCATTCATCTTGGGCCTCATCCGGGTACTTGGAGGCCGAAAGAACAAGACACAGAGCGTTGGACCGTGGCGGGAAGACGGTCATCCCAAACCTCCGAAAAGACGGTCACGCCTCCCCTCCCATCTAACGACAGGAATTGGTCCGTCTCTCCCAGTGTGACCCACCCAAGCAAATGGGATTCTGAGAATATCTCGGCCCAGTCTTATGAGAATCTGAACCCCACCTAGATGGGGATTTATCTTCTTGTTGGGCTCATGTGTTTGTCATTCCCAGGTCTCCTGTCCTTGGGTTGGTCTTTTGGTTTACATCGCTTTGTCATTTGCTGCGTCCCTTTTTTGGTCATTTGGTTCGTCATACCATTGACACCAACAAACATACATTAAATTACCAACATAATCTAACATAGTTCAAAGAAACACTCACCTGCAACATCAAAGGACAATCGCAGCAAGTCTTCGACATGACTGACAAAATGGCAGAACTATATGAACCCATCGTACATTTAAACAAATGACAGTCTGATAACAACAAATAATTGCACAATCTGTGGGACTCACACAAAATAAAGCCATATAGAAACGCAATAAATGCATGCATGAGACAAACAAGCATGCGCACAGTGCCAAACATGACAGCCCAGACTTGGCAATGACTAACATAATAATGATTTGGCTTGCTGTTCTAAGCCGAACCCCACACACACACAAACACCAAGGAATGACTGACTAGCAGCACGAAAGGTTAGCGCAAGACAAATGAAAGAACATGACAACAACAGTGACAAAATGATTATCCTCAGTCTGTGCTGCAAAGATTTGCATTTGCCTAGTTTTGCACTTCAGCGCAACTGAGGCCAAGCTGCCTCTGCAACCTGACATTTACTAGTTAGTTAGGAGCCGCCTGTGAGATCAAATCCCCGATCAGCCAAAAAAATGCCCAGCGGTTACAAGCTAACTATGTCTATATAGTCTGAATGTCCAAGCAACATGGGTAAAAAGTCATGGTTGAACCATCAAGGACTTCTTGGACCATCCCAAGAGTCTCCAGGAACCCGGAACGGAGGCTTCTAGCTATGTCAGGTGGCCAGCCGGAACACATTCAGGTGGCCAACCATCCAACTAAAACGGAATACCGCGCCCTTAAATCAGGGCAATCCTGGCCCCGCCATGTGGGAAATACATGGACATGAGCAGTGGAACATCCTTCTCAAGTATAGGGTATGGGATGGTATGGGAACACTCCCAACTTCTCCGGAGATTGCCCCGTGGGTTTTAGCATATTCCCTCTTCCATGATCTCCTCAGGATGACTACCCTGAAAGATTAACATGGAATCTCAAAACCACACTGGTCTGTAGAGGAAAATGGCCTTTCAAAGGTCCATTTTCAGGTTCCATGTCAAATGTTAATCTTCCCGGGTGTATAGCTTTCAGTGGCTCTCGTCGAAGACGACCCACCCAGCTTCCCCGTCGCCTGGGACCCAAGAGGGATTTCAGCACCTGTGCGAACAGCCCAAGAGGGACCCGAGATCGGCCAGCCTAGACAGGTGAAGTGGTCTTTAACGGTTTACCCAAAATGGAGAACAAAAAAGCCAAGGAATCCTGTTTTGCTTTGAAGGCTTCTGGATGCGTAAGTAGATCAAAGACTGTGCTGGCAAGACCTGTCTGACAAGCGCATGCGCGACATAGATTCCACACGTAGTTGTTGGAATGTCGTCAGTTTGTGTTTTGTCTAATTGCTTTCAAGGGTTAATATCTGTTGGATCCTGGTTCTCCAGCGCTTGAACTCACAACAAGATAACACTTGGTTGTTAGTTTCGGGGTCCAAGGTCCCAAATCAGCAGTGACAGTAACAAAAAGCTGGTTATACACCTATCTCTTCCATCTCATTGCACACATCACCTGCGGTCTTTTCCATCTGGACAAACGCTGACGTGCCATTCCAATCATCAAACATGCCCATCTCTCACAACATGCCCTTCTTTCCACCGCCACCCCCGGCCGAAGCGGCGCTTTCCCCCGCTCCCCTGCTCCGGGCCGCCGCGCTTTCCCCCCCTCGGCGCGGGCGGCGGACACCGCCGCCACGAAGGCTCGGCGGCTCTGGGGGCCTCGGAACGAAAGCGGGAAATAAACATGGCCAAATGGCCTCCAACCTACTAGCGATGGGCTCCAACCTAGAAGCAATGGCATGAACATGGAGACGCACCTTCCAAAGTGACTCCACAAGTCACAATGAGTCGCTTCGGAGTCACTCAAACGGGCTGAAGTGTTTGTTCACATTGCTTGTTGGTGCCTTTTTGGTCAGGTTTCAAGGGTGCTTTGAAGGGTCCTAGGTATGTCCAGGTTCATTTGAAGGATTCCAAGAAAGCTTCTGGGCGGGGGGTCCAAGTTTTTTTCGATGTACAAGGAGATCCATGCCATCCCAAGCTATGAGCAAAGGAATGTGACCTTTCACATTCCCCGGCCCTTGCGCCTTCTGCCACTGCCTTGGCCACCGAGGTTGGCGCCTGCGATAACTAGTCATGGACAAATCACCAACCGGGAGCCCGGCACAAATCTGCTGATGAGCAGTTGCCATGCAGAAAAACCACTCCGGAATTCGCTTCAGCAGTCCCTTCTGAACATCCATGGGTGGTGTGAAAATATTGACAGAATTCACTCAAACACATCTCCACCATCGACGTCTTCGCCTTCGCCTTCGACGTCTTGGACTTCACCTTTCGACGTCTTGGACCACGGCGCCGACCCGTTGAACGGGCGCTCCGAACTCACCGAAGGGTCATGGTGGATTCAACGAAATTCATGTCTGGGACTGAACCAGTTCATTCGAGCGCGTGAAGGTTCATGAGTGCAGAAAAGACATGAAAAAGACCTGACGAGCTGGGCGAGTCTTCCAGAATGGGTTGGATTCCCGGAACACGAAAACACAACAAACACAGCATGTTCCAGGGCCACTTCGATCAATCTGGCGTACTCCAAGGGGGTCGAGCATAGGCGTTGGGACAGGAAGGGGAAATTATGGGAAGCCCTTCTGCAAATGGTCACTCCCATTTCCGAGCACTGGCGCTCTTGCAGTCTCTGGCCGCCAGCCTTGCCGATGGTTTGCTTCACCGCCTTAGGCATGGCAGGCAGGCCTAGCAAGGAGCAAGTTCATCATACCAATCTGCAAGGAGCAACATGTAAGTGTCGGGTCGGTGCCACTGGCTTTTCAATGTGAATCGCTGTACCTCTCATAAGCTCACCCAAGATCATGTTCAATATAGTTCATAGTATTGAAAGTGTGGTTCATCCTCTTCAGAGCCTAACAACGGTGACCCACCAACGGAAGCGCCACCAATGTGGGTCTTGTCGTTTCAGTGTGCTGTTTCGATCCCGCAAGCTTTTTATAGCTCCAGAAAGTGAAGAACCTGGAGTCTATCACCCATCGAGTGGCTTTATCGCATGATGGTTCCTGCTAAGCAAGGAAGTAACATTGGTATGCATTGGCAATAATTGGGCTTTGAAAGAGGACATTGGAACTGTTGTGGTGACTCATCGTCTTTTCGTTTCTCTCCACTTTTGCCCTCCTGGCCTGAATCCTTGCCGGGTTGTTTCGCCTTTTTGACTTTTCCCATTGCGACAATATGGCAACGTTGATTGTCTAACTGGGCATATTAGGAGCCTGAACCTGTTGTGTGTGTGGCTCTGGTCAGTAGTGGAAAACAATGGAAAAGATAGGTGCATGCAGCATGCATTCAAGATATCTGTATACCAGGTTCAGAATAGTCAAAAGGGCCTACGAGCTAAACAGACTTGTGAGTTTAACAAATTGCTGTGAAGGAGGCCACCAAACACGCCAGGCCAATCTCTTTCCGTCTTCTTGCCACTCAACCAATTCCCCAAACAGTTGAAACATCTCCAAGAAAGCAGCGACCACGAGCCAAAAGCGTGCATCCTGCCAAACTGCGGCTGGGCTGTCAACGGCTACGGACACTCTTTGACCATGGCAACAGTCTCATCTCATAACCAGCATGCCTTCGTGCAGTGCACTTTTTTTCTGAACCTCAATGATATTCAGTGAAGCTCGACTGCTGAACGGAACTTCTCCAAAGCCCTCAGCAAAAGTCAAGAATGCTCTTGCGCTGCGTTTCGCTCAGCGCAAAGCACAAGAGAAAATGCAGGGGCGGCAATAAACGGTTTACTGCATAAGTTGCAACCCATTGCCGGTTCCACTCTTGAATTGACCTATAAATCACGAAAGGTCTGTCAGCATGCCTTAGCCCAGATCAAGAGCTTGGCTGGCCATAGGCCTTGAAAAACCAAACATCCACTTGAGTCGCCTGCAACAAGGTTGGAGTTGCAGGAATTCAGAATTAATTAACCGCCCAGCCTAGGGCACAAGGCTGAAAAAGGGCCTTCAAGGGTTCCATGCTTCACTGGGTACCACTGCGACCACCTTTGTTTCAGTGGTGCCCATCTCCTCCTCCATCTCGGCCTTTCTTGCCTCTCGCTCCTCCTGGCTCACAACCTTGTAGCACCCGCCCAAGCGGACCCACCAGAAGACAAATCCTGCCACTCCGCTCAAGGCCAAAAGGGTCAACACAATACCTCCGGCTACACTGGCACCATAGAGCAAGGAAATGGCCAAGGACAAACCTCAGGGATAAACATGAGCAATTCTTGATGCTTGGATACCTTGGTGGTTCCCTTGCTGTTGGTGATTGTATTTTGGAACACCCATAGAGAGCCCAAATCAATCCAAGAACTTGCACATCATTATTGTCACATTTTGTCATGTGGTGCCTGGTACGGCCACAAACATGACCAGGATGTAAATGAGGGGTACAAGACGCCAATATGAGGCGTAGAAGCCAAGAGTGCAAGCAGCCTTGACAATCACCCTGCGCATGATGGGGGCAGGAAACCAAACGCAAATACCAATGATGTTGAAGAGCAGGTGGCAAAAGGCAATCTGAATGCTGTTAAACTTCATAACGGCAAATGCAGCAAGGACAGAGGTAATAGTTGTGCCGATGTTAGCTCCAAGAGTCATGGGCAACATTTTGTGTACTGGTAGAACTCCGATGCCAACAAGAGGAGTCAATGCAGATGTGGTGACCGAGCTCGACTGCACTAGGATTGTGATCAAAAAGCCGACCAAGATTGCCAAATAGTCGTTCATCTTGGTGCCCTTCATTATCACCTTCTTCGCCTGGCCCATCACAAGGCTCTGCAACAACCGTACCAAGGCATACAAAGCTCCACACATCACAAGAAGCGAAATGATGAGTCCAATGATGCCGCCGCCCACATCACCTGCACCTTTCAGGAAGCCCTTGCCAATGAGCCTGCCACCAGCGATCTCATTGGTGTAGTAGTCTCCTGCATCAGTGTAGCAACTGCTGCCAGCAGGACATTGGTCACTGAAGCCACTGCAGCTTGTCAAGGCCTCATAGCCATCTTCGGCAACCTTCTTCCAAGCCTTGCTCATGGCTGAGCTCACGCAATAGTAAGTGCCGGTGCCTGAGGGCATAGTATAAGAAGAAGGTGCACCAAAGGACAGGGCCTTCACCACGTTTTTATCTTTTGACAAGACTGCTTTGACAAGCGGGCTGACAATCTCCTTGGTTGGAGATGGGAAGGTCAGGTCGGCCTCTTGCTCTCCCAGCATAGCTTCTGTCAATCCCCTGGAGATCCAATAAAGCAAACCTCCCTCTCCTGAGATGGCAGCTATGATGATCTCCAATGGCAGCATGGTCAACACACTCAACATGTTGAACATGTCGTGCACGGTGGCTCCAGAAAAAGCACGCTCAAGTTCCAGGCGATCTCCAGAATGAGCCATTGACACAATGGTGTTTGTCACAGAAGTCCCGATATTGGCACCCATGATGATTGGGATCGCTTGGCGCGGAGTCAAAACATCAGCACCCACCAAACCCACCACAATGCTCGTGCTGGTAGAGGATGACTGAACCAGAACGGTTGCCAAGATCCCGACCATGAGACCTGCAATTGGATTGTCTGTAATCGTGAAGAGTTCACCAGCACCCTTTCCACCAAGAGCGCCGAAGGAACCCCCCATCAAGCTCAGAGCAAAGAGGAAGAAGTACAGCGAGATCAAGACACCAAGTATTTTCAGGGTCACGTACAATGCAAACTCTCCACAGCTCTGCTCATGTTTCTCTGGAGCTGTCGGGATCTCTTCAGCCATCACCACAAAGGAGAGCTTGAAATGCGTGCGGAGATCTCGTGGCTGAGTTGGAGCCCAAATGGCTACAGTATTGAATCATGCTATTGGATGAACACTTGATAAAGCCCTGCTAACTGATCAGTCCTTCTACTGGCTCACAATGAACACACCAACTCCTAAATAATTAAGTACATGGACATGAGCCTTCCTCGCAACTCACAGACCAGTCCCTCTTGAATCGCGTCCGCATCGGTGGCAGTTCTCTCTGTTTTGCGCGGCTCGCAGCATTGCTCAAGTTGTGGCACTGGCCTGGCATCAGCGGGTGACGCCAACAAAGCAGGATCATTGGCATACTGCGCATCCCTTCACAACAGTTCGTGTTGTGTTCTGGGTCTGTAGGGTTGGTCCACGAGAAAGTGGCTGCATCGTGGTGAGCCATGCTGCTGCTGCCGCTCAGGAAGTGCGATCCCTGTGAAAACATGGATCCTGTTGGTGTTTTCAACCTGCCTGAAACACAAAACATATAGATAATTCAGACACATTCGACGCGTTCAGTTCAGACTCTCGAAGAGCTTCTTTCCTTCCTCTCTGGTCTTCCCGGAATACCCGGAAGCCACAGTATTTATATACGGAGATCTGGCTAAGGTATGGGCTAGCTTCAATCAATGCGCAAGTTATATATATATGTATATAATCTACATATATCTAAATTATAATCATATACAGTATATACATATTCTTCCATCAAACAGTAGAACTGCAGGTCTTCATCCCCCTCCGCGCCTCGGGTGTTCCCTTCCAGGTCTCCTCCACCCGCGCACGCCGCGCGAGCACGGAGCGTCGCAGGTCTTGCAGGAGCTCCTGCGACAGCTGCGAGCAGTTGGGAGCACGGGGAGCCTGGGACCTGAGTGGAAATATCACAAATCACCAGGCTGTGGGTCCAACCTAGAATGGGAAAGCGTTCAGTTTCTTATGTTTGGGGTCACTGAGGGGTGGTTTGAGTGGAGCTTCAGAATCTGGCCGACACTGCTGGTAAAAGAAGGGACCAGGAAATGACCCCAACGATGCTGAGTGACAAACGTTCACTTCTTTTTGCGGTCTTGGGCAACCAAAGATTTCCGTCTGTCAATTTCTTCCTGCAGGAGGAGCAAAACGTTTTGCAGACTAGAACTCGCAAGGGGAAAGGCCGCATGACCTCAAATTCCCAAGAAAGGATTCAAAGCCATAAATAATAGCTACGGCATGCCAGGACCAGGCTCAACAGGTAGCTTCTCGGACGACATCCTAAAGCAGGGTTGTCGAAAGGAAGATGGGCCAGGCTGGCTACTAGACAGTGAAATCAGGCTGTTTCCCAGGCCAGTAGATCAAACCGAGCAAGTTCCGGACCATGCTCGACCTATATATTCTTGATATCGAAATCCGAGAGACAAGCACCAGTGAAAGAATGCTGACATCCCATGGGCTATGTACCCTCGAGGCCTACTGAGCTTCCCATGTACCCAGAGGATGCCTAAGGAGGCATCGAAATTCATCCATGCTCATCCACCCTTCCCAGGGGAGACTGAAAAGACCCATCTCGATCAATCCGCCCTGAAGGCCTGCGTCATATTGAAATCGAGGCAGGAGTCAGTGACCTCAGATCTAGCAATTATGTTCCACTGATGGAAGAGATCCTGCACCGCCTGGAATATCAGGGAACGTGGTGTTGTATATAATTCTAAGGTATTCTAAGGATTCTTCCATCACCAGTAGAATGGCAGGAGATGCACTCCCGAGAAGGTCGGGACTAAAAAGTAGAATAATGACAATGAACAGGTTTGCAAAAAAAAAAACATGTAAAATTGTTAAACAAATCGAACAACATGTTTGAGATCTTGCATGATATTGAATGTCTTGCTTTGAGATATGCATGGCCACATGCTCCATACCCACACGTGTCAAGCTCACATTCCCTGAAAGCTGGTGATATTCTGCTGTGTCACACGTCTCTTCTTTTTCAGCAGCCTGCAGTGTCGTGAGGTCATGGCACTGCAACCGTATTGAAGATCCTCAACTTTCGTCACACCTGGCTGAACGTCCAAACTCGACAGTGATTCTGGGATGATGTGGGTGTGCACAGCATACTACTTTGTTTGCCCACCGGGTCCTCGCGACTTGCCCCCACCAATCTCTGTTTTGTATTGTATAGTCTCTCTTTCCTTCTACTACGACAGGTCTTTGGAAGATTTCCTCTTACCAAAACAACTCAAACATATCTACGAAGGCTAAACATCACAACCTCAGAAGGACAGCACGTCCCAAAGGCTTCTCAGACAGACGTGAAGTCGACTTCAAGCCAAGGACGCCCCCGGAGCTTCCCTCCGAACCTGGTTCCAACTTCTGGTTTCCAGCCACCAGGAAGCTTTCGATCAAAACCTGTGGAGGGAACCAGGGGCCATGTGGTCCACTGGTGGGGCGAAGGGGTTGTGATGATCTGTCAATTCCCTCTTCTCTCGAGTACCCCACGGGCCTACTATGGCCGTTTCTGATATCCATTTTTGTCCAGCCGCATAGGCGCCCCGTGGAAGTGGCCAATCCCAAAGCAAAACGAAAACCATCTTAGCAGTTCTTAGATTATTGTGCATACCACTTTGCACAGCACGCCTCTTAAATGCAAATGTGCACAACACTAGTTCATGCACACATTGGCCCTGTGAGCCAATTCCGCACTCTTTTGCAACCCAAGCCATCACTGCTAGAGGACCAACTGAAACAAGAGTTAATTAGTTATTTGGCTCAGCACGTCCAGTGCTGGCCTGTGTTTTTTGGGGTGCAGTAGCAGCCACCGGCATCGCACCCGGCCGATGTCCGAGCTCCCCCACTCCACCAATGGCGGGGTTTCCCGAGGAGACCTGTGGCGGATGGGTCGGTGTCCCAAAGAACGGTGTCACACGAGATCCAAACATGCAAACCGTACTTCCCAACAGAAAACCAAATACCTGGTGAAGCAAAGGTATGCAAACAAAATACACTGCATTTCAGGAAAAAAACACATGTGTTTTTGCGTTGTTTTTGTTCTTCAAATGACTTTGTTGCAGGACAATTCAACAACTTTGTTGTGGGACTATTACCTCGATGTTATGTTCGATTCGATGCATTTTGTATACTCACGGAGAAATCAGCTGGTGCAAACTTGGTTGCATGCTGAAGAGTGGCATTTGGCTCATAATTGGGGATCCCAAAGGTGTTTCAAGTTTGAAGGTGCCACATCTACATTTTGCTGGTTCTTCAGCTTTGCATACAGTGCATTTCCTACACAGGAAAACTGATGTGATTTGGAAGCCTACAAAGGCTCATTATGGTTCAACATCAGTTGTCAAAATCCTTTTTGGCTTGGATCCACTCTTGCACCATGCTTGTGATTACAATCTGGACACCACCTATCGTAATGTTGCTTCTTTGTGTCAACACTTGTAAACATGACAAAACAAACACTTTTCTGCGCGAGAGCTGTGCGGGGTTTGGCTCTGAATTTTGTGGAAACTGCGCTTTATCACGAGTAGATTCACTGAGTTGAGAAGGATTCACTGAGTTGCTTGGTTGGAGGCGGAACCAACGGAAGGGATGTCTGCTTTTCTCTGCCATGCTGGCCTGATTGCCAACCATGACCCGTTTTTCCAAACAAAGCCATTATACACATGTTCTTTCCAAACAAATGCCTTTATGTGGCTGAGATGACCATTTGACCGGAAAAAAACACGTTATGAAGAATGAATACTATTCCAACTCCCAGGAAGGACTCCCAAGGACCCATTCTTTTTGTGAGTGACATGGAATGACACGTCAGGAACTTAAAGAAGCAATGGCTACAAATACAGACTTAATTTAGCAGGGATCCTGAACCACGTGACCCCTGCATGAGACCTCCTCAATTCAATCAGGCTTCCCAATCCTTCAAACACAAAGGTGCTAGACGTATATACTGTATATAGTATTTATGTTGATTCCATATAAGTATGCACTGAAAGTGCCTTCAGAAATTCTTCCACTCTGTGTTTCGATCTTCTACCTTTGCCCATTCTCCACGACCCGTTCAGCACCGATCGCACCGCCCACCGGAGCGGCCGGAGCGGCGGGCTCGCTGCCTGTTCGGCCACGGAGTGACAAGCGACCACCTGGCAAAAGTGAGCGAAAGGACCGACAGTCGTCGAGCGAAAGGACCGAGGATGTTTCTTCTTTGGGATGTGTATATCTGTATAACTATATACTTAAACTATACATAGGGAGACCTCCCAGTTCAACCGCCCTGAAAGGTTCGGGAAATAGACTCAACTAGACCGGACCAGTCTACCCATTGGTTCAGCAGGTCTCCCATGTTCAGACCTCGGTCTCCTTTCCTTTTCGGATGGTCTCGATTGTCTCGGGCAGGACTGACCAGGTCACGAAGGCGCGGACTCCTGGATCGATGAACAAGATTCTTACTGGCAAGGGGAATCCCACAGCCATACTGGCCGTAGGTGCTCCCAAATGCACCCTGTAGTCTACTGTAGAGTGATTTCGGCTTTCCGAGGTCTTTGAACCCATCCACTAAGACTGTAAGTCTGCGCCTCTCCCTCATACTTCTTCCCAGAATTGCCATGGGAGCCTCAAAGATCAGGCGAGATGGGTTAGTTCATATTCCCTATGGATCCACATACCGAACCTGAGAAAGTGATTGGAGACTATTTATGTAGCCTTGGAGGGCCCAAGTACCTCCTGAGACGGTATGTGGATCCCTAGGGATTATCCTAGAAGTAGCCCAATCCAATAGCATTCTCTGAAACATCAATATGATTCAACATGCATTTGTTTGACTTGGCATGGCTCTCACAGCATCCACGGGTCGATGTTGAAACTCTGAGCTCCCTGCAGTCGATCAATATCTGGGATCCACCTGAGCATGGAGAATCAGGTAAGAATCAGCTGCAAACAGGCTTTTTGTGCCGAGCTTCCCAGAAACCATGCATCTTTATGAATAGCCAACGAGTAAATTTGGTTTTCCAAGTCCAGGCAAACTTGCGCCGCTTGCTTTTTGGGCCAGGGTACCCTGCGCCGTTTGCTTTACTACAGGACGTTCTATCCTCCGTGCTTCGAGGCCGCCAACACAGTGACAACGAGGCCGCGAGGCCTTGAGATGGAAACAAGAAGCGTTGGGCACACACACAACATGTCACTCCTATTGGTGACAATCTTGACAGCAAGGATCGACTTAGAGACTTAGTTACCTGTGATCGATTTGTGGTTGATCTTCAAATCATCAAAACCACAAAACGTCAGGTCTGATCTTCAACTGAAACCCCCGTATGCTGTCCCTTCACATGTCCATCTGTACCCTGTTGGTTCCAAAGACAACACCTCAAGCTGACTGAGGCTGAAAAACACAACAAATATCAACAAATCTCTGTTCTCTTTCGAAAAAGGTTCACTTCAACTGCCTCACTGTCGCCACCATGGGTTTTTTTCGGGGCGCTCCCGTCGTAACAATCTCCGGGGAGCCGCGCGAAAACCCGCTTGGGCTAAGCGCTCTTTGGCTTCAGCCACAAAGGTCTCCCCTTGCATCCCGGACATCGAGTCGACCAAGTCCCCGTGAGGACGACGACGGATTCGAAGGGAGGATGGAGTGGTGGTGGAAGTGGGGGACTGGCAAACGGCTGAACTGGATCAACACATGAACGATCGGAATTGTTGTAGTCCACCAATCGAGACCAATCTCCTGAACAGGGAGATTTCAACTGTCCATCCTCTGGTTGGAAGTGTTACTTGTCCATACTTATGCAAGAACCAACAGCCACGTCATCACGTTCGTCGCAAGTGATGTTGATTCTGGCGATCCCATTGGCTCTTGTAAAACTGCCCTTTCATCAAAACAGTATTCAACAACGCTGAGTACACCACCCTGAAAACGTCTCCCTTTGAGTGGAGATTTACCAACAAAATGTTTTGCCGTATTGCCATGTGTGATTCAAAGGGCCAAGTCAAATACCCAGCACAAGCACATGAGTTTAAACTTGAAGTAACTAGACGCACAGAATACGCCCGAAGCAAACCAAACTGTCTGCGCATTCTATGTGGTCCAACATAGTCCAACACCATCCTCACTGCCTCTCCACCCAAGACCACCAAGCGGCCAAAGTTGGGCCCATCCTCACTGCCTCTTAAAATGATGTGCACGTCAGGATTCCCGATGGCCTAGAACAGCCGAGCGAGCTTCAATCCGGTGCCGAGCTCCGCGCTCCGCGCAGCCGAGCTCCAATGCGCGGCCGGACCATGCGCAGCCGGTGCCTTTAGCCGCTGATGCCCCAAAAGCAAATGACATATCGTGTACCAGGGACCTATATGGGTCATCCAACCGGCTTATGATTGTCATTGCTTTTTGGCACTTCCTTTCCACATCCTTTCATAGACAATGAGTACCAGGTGCTCGAATCGGCGCCGGGTGCATCGGTGCCGGTGTGAATCACAAGCGGTGCATCGATGTCGCCTGTTCAATCTGTACCCGTCCACGAGGATCCGTGGACAATCTCTTCTGGGGAGAAGAGGCCGCCACGGCGGCGTTCACCGCGGATTGAATGTCACCTGAAGTCATGGGAGTTGAGGTGACATCATGGAGCTGCAGCTAAATCGTCAGAGAGCCAAGACAAGACAGTCTTTGATTTTCTGAATGAAAGGGGGAGCGCTGCTAAGGGTGTTTGAGCTGATCTGCATTCTTTGAGGCACCGACACACAGTCCTCACCCTTATTAAGAAGTGGAACACTTTTATCTTTTTGAGTCTTCACTCCTTCCCAATCATTTACCATACCATATTCCACCTATACCTCCGGTCTCAGTCGAATATGTTTTTGCATTCATCCCATGACTTTTCAGCCTTTTGTCCTCAAAGTCGGAACCTTGCTGAACCCAAAAAAGAACGCCACAGTGGAATCTGAACTCCCACCGAAAAAAACAACAAACCACTCAAGGACCAATCAAACCCGATCCTTCTGCCTATCGACGATGCTGACACCTGTCAGTGCCGGCGAATCTCGCACACATGTCACCGGTCGATGACCGGTGTCAGCCGGTGTCCAAGGAACCGCTGCGACTGTTCTTGAAGCCGATGGGCATCGTTAAGCTGGCCGCCAGCTGCCGATGCACCGGGCTTTCCACCGTTCGAGCCCCGATGGAGCCGTAGGCGACCACGTCTTCGATGTAGGGCCTAGGGAGAGGGCGTGTCCAGATCCCAAACAGGTGTTCCCCGTTGTGTGTGTGTGTGTTTTATTAGGGGGTAGGAGGTAGGCCGCTAGAGGTGAGGTAGGTTAGCTAGATAGGGAGTCGCTTGTAGAAGAGGTAGCTAGTAGCTTAAATAGCTACTACTTAGGACGCAGGATAGCTCACGCTTCTTCAAGGACGCTCCTCCCGCCACCCTAAACTTAGCGGGAAAAACTTCCTTGAAGAAGCGCTCGCACCAATGATTTGGTTCCTAGATTTTTTGGGAAACTTAACATACGAGTAAAGGAGCAAGCCTTCGAATTTCTCAGAAACAAGTTGCATACAGGGGAGGATGGCTCTCAGAGGTTCAAAAAGGTTCAAAACGGTTCAACATGTCATACACGGCTCTTACACTCACTTAAGATCTCCTCTTGGATTCTGTGGTCTACTTTTGCCCTCTCGACATCGTTCGGACCATCCGGATGCCGCACCCTTCTTCAAGAGTCGAGGAAAACAATGGACCTCACTTCGTTCGCAGATGGGACCCGGCCCCACGTACAAGTGCATTGCCAAAGCAACAGGAACATAGAAACAAATCCCCAAGCTAAACGCGGCTTGGTGCGACTTCTGCGGATGGGTTCCCCAAGCTAATTCGGATAGCTGATGAGTCTTGGTGCGACTAAGTGATTTGGGAGCACTTGTATACCAATTTTCTGAGGGCACCTCTGCTGAGACTCCAGGTTCTATGGATATATCATGATATATCATCCAAGGAACGCCACCAAGGGGTCCAGAAACTCCACTGCAGTGGGCAGCCCGGCTGCCAGCACGTCCAACAAGACCCGGCGTCCCAAAGCCAAGCCACGCGCCAAGTCCTTGCCAGCGAGCATTCCACAAGTTCCGATGTATTGAATTGAACGCTAAAAGTGAAGATATTTCATGATATTTCAAAGACCTTCCCTCCCTCTGTGAGTTCTTTCTGGGATGTTGTTCAATCAAAACCCCATGATCGAGGAAGTATTTGTGTCAATTTCTTTGTTGCAAAATCACGGGTCAACTCTAGTCTAAGAGTCATGCCAAGTCACACAAAAGCGGTCCGAATCTGAATCGAGAACGTGAAAAAAGCCCGTCCATTTTCCAGGGCAAAGTATCATGTGGGACCTCACAGATTCGCCCAACAGATATTGTCCCACATGTTGGTCTCCTAGTGTGGCACTATCATGTTGGTCTGACAAACAGAATTCAAGGGCACCCCTACTAGGAGCAAAGGGCATCGCGACGAACGGAGCAAGGGCGCTACTATGGGGCGCTCCTGGCCTTACTACTATATAGTAACAAGGATGCTACTAGGAACAAAGGGCATCGCTACTAGGAACACGGATTTTCTTCTAGTCTTCTGGAGACCAATACCCTCGCGACTCACAGGTCCCGCCTCGCCGCCCGTCAGGGTGGGATCCGAGATCAAGCCGCGCCAACCTGGGAGGTCTTGGGAGGTCCCGGGGACGTATTCTTTTTTAGATAACCATATTTCAATCATTGTTTCTATTAGTATAACATAACTTATAGCTATTGTTTACTTAAAACAAAAAAAAATATTCTTTGAACGTCTTTGAACAAACAACATAAGCATAAATAAGCTATTCATGTTTCACTGGCCTTTGAAGAACAGGACCTGGAGAAGGGGAGTTTTTCCCTCTCAATGACCGGCTGGAACTGGACGTCTGGAACTGGAGGACGTCTGGAACCTTTGTTTGGCTCTTGGAGGCACGTGATGTGATCGTCAAAGGTCGGGTTTAGCAGGTCCCAGATCCTCCTAACCACCTCCGATGCCCCCATCCGATCTGCGGCCCGATCCTGATCCCGAAGGCTGAGGGCTTCGATGGAGGTAGCTGCATCCATTTAGGTTTATTTTCACCTCTTCGGGGGTGGCCACCTCAAGGGATCTTCAGTTCGATGGCATGGCCTACCTGATGCACTGAGAGATGAGGATCGAATGCCGCCAAGCCAAGGAACCTTTGGCGGTGCGCGGCTTCTCAAGGTAGGTCCTGTGAGACTGAGAGCTTTGGGATGGTTGATTGGATGGGTACGCTCATGGGGGCATTTTCATGGATATGACTCGCAGGGTAGAAACCAAAGAACACCGCCTTCAAGACTCTGTCCCTGTCCTGAGTCGCGGTTCTTGTGGTTTGAATTTGTGTAGTAGGAGATAGTAGCTTGCCAAAACTAGGCTTTGGGCCTTCAGCGAGTCCTTTGAGGGGCCCTAGCCTTTTCCATGACATACCTGGACCCTCAGGACCCTCAGGTGCCCTGGAGTTTCTGGGGCCACGTTCCCATGCCGCCCAAACCCGTCATCCTCGGAAAAACGCGGAGAAAACTCGGATCCTCATCATGATCAGCAAATCATCCTTCATTTCCTCCCGAAGCACCTGGTGCAGCAAGGAGGCAACGCTTCAAAAGCAACCAAAAGTCGGTGAAACACTTGGAGAAACCAGCGAAGAACACCTATTTACAAACAGGCCTATTGATATTATTTGTGCATTTCCAATCGAAGGGCATGAGAACATTGGACCTTCTGAAGAGAAAGGCAGGGGCAATATAGGGGGAAAGTTACAGTACTGTCCTCTACTAGAAGTGATCTGTGAGTATCCTATGTTGGATTCTTCAAGGGTGGCACCGATATGCCCAGGTATGTCGAGAAGTTCTAGCTTTTTGTTGGCAGATTCATCAATCCTTTGACATTGTTGCCTTTACCTTATTCGAGCATCCGCTAGTCCAGCATTGGGATGCCTCTTCAACAACAAGTTCACAACGTTCACGAGTTCAACATGGAACCAAGTATGATAGATTATGATAGTGATGCAAAGCCTGCTCGACAACCAATTCAACGTACGTCTTGGAAGGTCTTGGATCAACGTTGGCGCCTGCAATCGATGAGCATACTCCCGTGCGGCTTTGGGATCATGGATGGAGCATGGACCCACAATGACCAGCAAACGATCATCCTCCGCACAATCCGACGAGGTTGCAGAAGCAACGAGGTTGCGGTTCTTCCGAAGCACAGGTGGGCCTCTGACTTTGAGGGGTTCCATCTCTCTAGAGAAATTCACGTGAGACTAGAATGTCCTTCTTAGATGATGCAAGTCTTTCATAGAATTGAACCATAGTTGCCATAGTTTATTAAAACCGTATATGCAGGGCTGAAACCTCAAAAACTGCGTGACGTGTCTAGCGCGCAGCTTCTCACAAGCTGCTGCAGCTGCGGCGCTGCTGTTGCAATGCTGGATTCTTGCAGCTGCTGGGCTCTTGCTGCTATTGGGTTAAGACTTAAGACCACACTTCGTGTCAACACCTGCCCAGAGCTTCGGCAAACATATAAACATGACGGATATTGAGGAACAACTGTTTGCCAAATTGAGTTGGATGAGATCTGGCGTGTACCATTGGTCAAGAAGTCGACCGCTGTACTAGCACACTGCTAGCGCAAAAGATCCTTCATGCTTGAGGGAGGGAGGGAGTGAGGGAAGAGGGGAGGAAAAGGAGGAGAAGAGGAGAAATTCATTGTCCAAAAACCTTTGGCAACACACACACCTGCCAATGAATCGTGATCATCTCGAGAACCTAGTACCAGTGTAGCGCGCGAACCGGTTCGCGTTGTCTTCTGGAAGCACCGAAACCAGACTTCGGGGGTCCGCTTCTAAACGATGTAAACAAAATACATGCTGCATGCTCGGGTGAAATATCACTCCGACATTCTTTGTGTCTTTGTGTGTACAGTACGGTCTTTTGAACGCGATCCAATGTCCTTTTTCTTCAGAGAAAAAGGCAACTTGCCTCTGCTTCCCAAACAGTACTTGATCCCCAAAGCGAGTCTTTGAGGCGTTAAACCACCCGGGTTGCTGAGCGGTTGACCCACAGCCACTTCGGTCCGCCGTCGTCCACCCGGCTCCTGGCCCTGCAAAATGGCGGCCGCTTCCGCTCGGCTGGTGTTCACCAAGTTCTTCAGCGGAAAGGGCAGCGGGAAGGATCTGGCCATCTCCTTGGGGCTCCGGAGACCTGCCCGGTCGGTTGGCGAGGGTGGTGGACAGGTGGATGGTCGTGCGATGGACAGGTGGGATGGCGTTTGGGATGGGGTTTTTGGTCTAAACATGGTATAGATTCATAAATCTGTAATGATGCCGTGACAATTGGTGGCTTTTTTTTGGAGCTCTGTGTCGGTGCCACTTGTAGAAGGGTCTCTGAAGACTTCTAAAGTCTACATTTACACGATCTCACCTGGAGCCACAGTAGACATACATTCCAATGCTTACTTGCCTGCACGAACACCTTGAGTTGCAGCCAAACCAGCTACATCCGCTATGCCGGGCTATAGGTAGACGGAACTGTGCCAAACCCCAACCCTTGATCCTTAAAACATCTTTTAAACCACCCTCATGTAGGCAAATATTTTCAAATATTGCATACATCAGTTGTTAGTAGTAACAAGAAGCTATTAGGAACAAGTGCCTCGCTATAGTAGTAACAAGTGCCTTAATAGTAGTAACAAGAAGCTACTAGAAACAAGTGCCTCGCTAGTAGTAACAAGTGCCTTACTAGTAGTAACAAGAAGCTATTAGAAACAAGTGCCTCGCTAGTAGTAACAAGTGCCTTACTAGTAGTAACAAGAAGCAGTTAGAAACAAGTGCCTCGCTAGTAGTAACAAGTGCCTTACTAGTAGTAACAAGAAGCTATTAGGAACAAGCTTTACAGTTCCAACTCCCTCCCGCTCCCTCCGCCTTCGCGTCGGAGGGTGTTCGAGGCCGCGGTGGGCCAATTGAGGTACAAGCCCAAAAGACACAGCACCTGGGTGTTCGGAGACATGGCCATGGACCCAGTTTTCCCGATCCAAAGACCCAAACCATAAACACACAGACACAATCAGACACACACATACGACCGGCCCAAAGACAGTTCAACAAAACAAAGCAATGTTGTACCAAAGGCTTCTGTGCATCGCAGAAGCCAAACAACCGACAGGCCCAAGCCGTTGAGTTCAGTTAAGGCTGCACCTGTTGGGATGGAGACCTTTCCCAAGCAACCTCAAAAGTCTGAAAGCCCCAAGCCTAAGCGAGACATGTTTTGCGCCCGAAGGTGCCGAGGCAAAGAATGGAAGTGTTCTTTGCTACTGAACTGCATCGAACAAAGTGATGAACAAAAGCGGTGACGACCTTCCCCAAGCAGTGACGACCGATCTGCCATGGCACGGCCGTCACCACAATCACCCCGATGCTGGCAGAGAAGCACAGCGAGCCGTTGCGTGGCGTGCGGCGGCCCGCAGCCGGCATGCTGGGCTGCATGAGATCCGAACTTCCGCAGAGACCGTGGTATTGGTGCGGAGGCGTGGCCAACAATCAGACAGGGCTTGAGTGTTGGTTTGTAGTGCTGGACTCATTCAGTTCGGCATCTGCGAGTGGCTGATCGTGTCGCTATGACCTGTCGCTGAGGTCATGTCCTGCTCCAACTGTGCGCGAGATCATTACACCTTCCTGTGCAAGACTGGATGTGACGACGTGCCAAAGTCCTCAAAATTATCAGTAAGCAACTTGCTCTATGCATGTACGCTTGATATGCAAAATGCAAACTGCGGGCATCTGAGGGCTATATATGAGTCATGTTAAGATTGTTGAAGCACATTCATACCCAATAAGTATAGTAATCCAGTATTCCAACAGGTTATACAAGTTTCAGTCCTTGGATGTCCGATTGCCCAAGTGCGTTCATCATGCTAGACCTCTTGCGTTCATTCATGACAGAATCCTGGGATGGCCTCGTTGGATGCTCTGGTTCAAACCGGTGGTCTCAGATCGACAAGCACATTCAAAAAAAGAAAACATGAGCACTTTTTTTGACCATCCACGATCGCACAATCTCATGGTACTTAGCATCAACAGCTACACATGTGCTCATTGTAACTTCTGATTCCAGGAGCACGGCAGGTCGTGGGCTTAGTATCACTTGGATGTCGACCGCAACAAAGGCGTGCGTTTTGCTTCACCAACAGCACGGTGTAAACTCAGAGCCAGCTGCCTCGTCGTGTATACCATCTATACCTTGGAGCTCTGTTTGCAGTGATCCTCAAACATCTCGTCATCCTCTTCCGGAGCCAGGGTAGTATTCATAGTCATCACCCTCGTCATCGTCGTCCCCAAGCAGCGAACCTTTGCGATGTCGAAAACCACCGGAGTGGCACAAAGCTGTCAAGCACGCCAGGCATACAACAATCACAGAAGTTGCAACAACCAACACCAATGTCTGGTGCTTCCAAGCATAGCTAGACATACCCGACTCAATGGTATTGATGGTTGCCAAACCAGTGCCACTGCCTTTTGGAACACATAGGCCACTTTGGAGCTCGTAGCCGTCAAAGCAAAGACTGCAGTGAAGTCCCTAGCAAAAGAAGCAAATGATTCTTCATCTTCAGTGTGGGTCTTTGATCTATTTGATGTTTGTATGTCATAGGCGGGATATTCCTTCGGACCTTTGTTGGATGATGTTGGATGACTTACACCTGACAACAACCTACAAGTCACGGCACCTGTCACGCTAGCCCGGTGAAGCCTCAAACGCTCATCACATGGAGCAACCAGGGTCAACAACAAGTGACATGTCCTAGATCAACAAAAGTGGTGAGTCTATGTCAGTCTGATAGGTGTTTCTTTTTGTGTCATGTTCTATTTTTGGATGTTTTTGGTAACATGCTCTCCAGATCAACTTGGATGATCTCCAGGCATGTTCCAGATCAATCTGCATTTGTTTCACCAGCCTCGCCTGGCAAACGGCACACTGCTCATCGATGCAACGAGTGCAGCGTCCTGTGGTGCTACTTCCATAGAATCCTTCATTACCTCGGTGGCCCCCGCTGCTTGGGGCTTCAAAATGCGAGACCTCACTGAACATCACTGACCCCCTGAGCCCTTTCCCTGGAACATCCAAGGAATTCACCTTTTCTTTCACCTACCAATCCCCCAAAAAGGTTAAAAGTTCACTTTTCAAAGGGTCTGCTCACAAAGATCAATTCCGGGGACAAGGCATCACAGGTGATGTCAGGTGACTAGACTTGGCTTTAGAAGCGACCACGCTTTCCACGGTATCACAGGTATCGTGAGCTCTGAAGCTATCCCTTGTGCAGATCCACTCACCATGTGGTCACTATAAACCTGAACTGAATGACTCAATGACCCAACCTTGGTATCGAATCCTGTTCACTGCTCCTACCGACTGCATTTGCTGTGTTTCCACGACTGACAGCCAGATGTGCAAAAACTCGTGGCAATTAACTGGCATTGATTCACTTGTATAGCTGGGGGCATCCCCACAAATCACGACTCAAATTCCAAACCGTTCAAACGGACGGACGGTGAAACCCAAGGACCGGTCCATGAGAACCTGTCAATGCCCTGTTCATGAGAACCAATTGAGCCCTTCCATTCCACCCGAACCCTGAACAGGTCATCCGCGACTCTGCGACTCTCAGCCCTCTGAAGGCCACCGAAGAGCGGAACCCCCGGCCGAGCCGGTCCGCATCGGCGTCCGTCGAGTGCCCAGGTGCAAATGTCCGTGCAACGACGGCTCTGCCCGTCGAAGAAGCGGCGATCCACCGGACAGGGAGGCCGCTTCACGGTGAAGTAGTAGTTGTGCCTCATCGGGTCGCTGGAGGTCGATGGTCCAGGTGCTTCGTCACTTTGGGGATCTTTGGGATGTATATCTTGATGTGATATACAGTAGATGGTAGGTATTTGGCTGATAATGACATGCTTGTATTTTCTGGTATGGACCGCAGAACTCTGGAGAACTTCGCACCTCTTCAGGCTCTTAGATTCGGGCAAGAGTAGAGATTTCCTATAGGATCCTATGACAACAAGCCATCTCAAGACTTAAACTTGGACGTGCTCCTTACAATATCATAAATCTCAGCATCTCAAGACTCCTTGGACAAATAAACCTCCTTTATACACTCAGCCATCGTCCGCCAACAGCCGAACGTCTGCCCAGCTGCACACGAGATCGATCCGCCGAGGTGACCTGGATCTGCACCACCCGCGTGTGGCCCACGTCCAAGGTGGTCATCAAGGTGGACCTCGACCGACTGGGCGGACAGGGCGTGGAGCGGCCCCTGTCCGCACCGGTGGAGACAGTTGAGATGTAGGCACCAATTCAGAAAGGTAGCCGGTTGGAAAAGGCACCACAGCTCTCAACTGGTGTAGATCTGGGGAAGGGAAGGGGAGACGATAAAAAGGACGTGCTTTCGGCAGCATAACAACCCTCACATAATAGGTGGAAAATGATCATTTGATTGAATCATTATTGAATCCAATGAACATGCCTTAGCCAGGTTGGGCCAGTACCCACAGTCCATGCTTAAGGCTTAAACTGGTCAATTCAAACACGTTTTTATACGGATTTGCAAATAGGAGGGATGTGCCCAACACATGTTCAAGGGGGGCTTGGACTCTTCTAGCAATTATGGACGGAGAACTGATTCTAGACGGAGATGTCCTGGACAAGGACTGTAGGACTGGACCATCAACGTGATCTGTTCCACAATTCTGGAGAGGACCCTGGGGGCTGATGCTGCCACCAAAATATGGACTGGCTAAAGGGCCAAATGGAAGACATTCAGTGAACTCTTCAAGCGATGCACTACCAAGATGATACCTTTGGGAAACCAGGACAAGAACAGGAAGAAACGGACATGGTTCATCCCCACCATTCTGGGACTGCACCTTGGACCCCTAATTACCTCAAAATCTCACCTGGTAGGTCTCCCACCTTTCAGCTTTCTCACCTCTACCATCCACCAAACCAACCTCGGCCCAAACGCAAACGAGTCACGTCAAATGCTGAGCCTCCCCAACCTGGGGACTGCTGTGTGGCATGCTGAGCACCTCCGTGCCCTGCAAACGTCGCCCCGGAAGCTCCGCAGTTACCTCTTGAAGTTCGGCCACCATCTTCACTGCTTGTCCGTTGTCCAGCCTAGGCCCCATCAAACGCACCAACTTTTTTTGGGCGACCAAGAACGACAACCAGCTGATCTATTGTGTTGTGTATGAGGACCTGGACTTAGGGGGATAAGAGGAAATTGGGATTTGTTGCACTGTTGTCACTATGATTAGCACACCCATGACAATGGCAGCAAGCTTCTGAGATTCTTAAGCCTTGCTCTGCGTTCCGAACGCGGGGTAGAACAAGGGATTGAAATGGGTTTCCCGGACAACATGTGTAGCGAAGCCGGGTCGTGTGCGACCTCCAATTGGTGTCAAGGAACTAACTGTGAGGATCTGTTGTTTCACAAGGGCCCAGCCAAACAAAGCATAAATTTAGCACGATTGTTTTGTTTGCATAAATGAAGGCTCGACGAGCCATTGCACTTTCACAAAGATGTGTTCTACAAGAAAAGACTCGAAAAGACATGGACTATTTGGTGATTGTCCCCATTTCTGTCAGAATCTTTCAGTGAAGGTAATTTACAACCTTGTCAGCTATTTCCATTAGCTGCTTCAAAGTCGCTTCAGGATCTGAAACTTCACTAAGTCCTCCTCCAAATTCAAGTAGACAGTGAAGCGTTTCACCTCTGGCTTCCACCCTGGCACGAAGTAAGCTCCAGGCACGTGGACATCTTTCAGAGCGGTTTCGCTGCCAGCTAATCGGCTCACATTCAGTAGGTACTTTTGAGAATCCTCACTTCCGAAAGACTGAACTGCAAACAAAGAAAACATAAATTGAAACTCTCTTCAAAACAAATATGGCTTGAATATTTCAAGAAGCCGAACAAATGAAAATATGACAAAAAAAGGGTACATGTTTGCAATCTTTGATTCCAAGCCATCAATATTGTGATGCTTCGCCAGGACAAAGATCTCTAAATTTCTGGCATCCCCTGGATCTAACATCACTGCGGATGAGGATTCACTGATTTCATCTAGTTTGCAACTATCCCGTGGGCTGGCGGTCGCCAGAAGATGGAAACCATTCACGCTGTAGTCCAAGGATGCAGCATATTTCCGGACCTTTCCCCCATCCACTGGATGGATATCAATGGGTTCGGCCACACCGTCATCATCTGCCAAGGAGTGGAGAAACAAGTTGGCCAAGTGGCACGTCTTCTCAGCATTGGCGATTTGAAGGTTGTCCCTGGGTGTCAAAACCTCTGCTGTCCCCTCCGCTGCTGAAGACACGTGCCACGTGCCCAGAAAGACCACTAGGATGATGCCAAGGACAAATTGGCACTTGGCTGAAGCCATGGACAAAGCTCCGCGTCTGCGATCCGAGCCAAAGACTGTCTGGCCACAGAACCTCCGATCACCATACAACATCAACAACATCAACATCCTCTCTCTTCTGAATCTAATTGCACTTCAATGTGCTTTTTTAAGGTTCAAACGCCAATGACCCGGACCACCCAGGACGCTTCGTGGGCCATTCTTGGACGCTTCATTCATCTGATCTCCCAGGTGGGGTCCAAGGGTCACCCATCTTTCCGTGAACGTGTTTCACCGCGCCGCTCGTCCCATGTCCACTCACCCCAGGATGTTTCTGGAAGGGTCGAAGAAAAACAAACAAAACCATAACAGTCGTGAAACATGAAAGGGTCATAACATAACAGTTTCTGAAAGGGTCAAAGAAAGAGTCATTGTTCAAAACCATGAACACATATGATTCACATCTTAAATGTTGTGGTCAAGCTACCTCTACCAGCATATACGTGTAATAACCTACACATACATCAATCAATGTGGGTTCTCATCAAACATGAATGTTTCATAATTTTTCAACCTCTAGGCATATTATGTCCCCGCACCCAAAGCCCTGGAACCCTTCAATCTTGGACCCTTGTGTGGGTCGCTTCACCCGAAAACGCCAAGGACCAAAGCACTCCTTCGGTGATTTCACGACGACAGTGCGTGCACCTGGGATTTCGATGCCACGCTCAGACCCGCATCTTGCTGGCCTGGCTGGCGCTGACAGCTGGACAGGGACGGGTATGGGGACGACCTCAACCCCATCCAATCCAAGAACATCGTCCAAAGCATCTGCGGGTCCAGGGGTCTTGTCACAAGACACCAAGTCATCTTCTAGCCTTTTTTCCGTCTTTTGACATGTAAACGAAAACAATCCTTTTGATATGTCTGGTCCATCAACCACAGCAAGACATCCTCTGAAACTCTGCAAGACATTCCTTCCCGCCTTCAAGACGTCGTGTCCTCCCTTGGCGCTTCAACAGATTGTAGATCCTCTTGACCTTAAGGAAGGCCAACGGGTGCAAGTGGGGTTTGAAGGTTCACCTCCTTTGCTGTCATGTACGTGGACAAATGCACTCGTGGCGGAGTTGCGGACAGTCTGCTCACAATGAGACTGTACTTTTTCATCCCTTGCTACCTGTTTTACTTTTGCCTTGACCGTTACATATGTCTTCTTCCCCTCCGAGGCAGAGGCATTTCTTTCCTTCTGGTTGGCTTCCCCCGTTTCTTTCGAGGATATGATATGCTCTTGCTTAGCAACCCCAGTCCTTCAGAGAACAACATAAATTTACCGACCAAATAGAATGTTTATGAATGTGTTATTTTGCGTCATGTGGCTCATTTGTGACCCTTCATGGTATGTGAGAGCAGAAACATGAGGCACAGTGTAATGTAACATTATAGTTCGTGCACTGATATATTTTATTTTCGATAGTCACTGAATGTCACTGAACACGTCAGAATAGCTGGCAAGTAAGTAGGTGAGAGTTCCCGATACGCCTGTGGGACACTTAGAGACATCGTGACAGTGACATCGTTTCCTTCTGATCGTGGCATCAGCTCGCGATTTTCAACAATAAACGATGATGACTTCTCAAGCCCTTCAATCGCCGAACACCTTCATACTAATAGCATGGATGGGATTGTGTTTAATTTATATACTTTACTGTACTATAATTTGAGATCGGAGATCGTCTGAGCAAACTATCAGCAAAACAAGCCTTTTTGGACCTTTTTGGATTTGTCATAGTTAATCAGCCGCTCTGCAATCGTGTGTCTGCTCATTCACGCTTCAAGCATGAACGTCTCATCCACACTTGGAAAATGACATGTTGGTGTTCTGCAATTGCATTTGCGGATACCCTACCAGAATACCGCAAGTCGAATTCTATTCAACCGACCCCCCCAGGATCGCACTTCGAACCCATGGGGCACCCTCTGGTATTTCATGTGTAGCCCCAGCAGGCAACACTTTTCACCTGGAAGGGCCTTGTTCCACTTACCATCGACGATCATGACCAGTTCGCCTTCTTGCACATAGAACACTTCGGTTCTACTGTGGCTATGCTGGCCGTAGGAGCCCTCATGCGTCCAAGGATGGTTTGGACTGAACCACCACTTGTGTCAAGAGTGATACTTTCTACGATCTGACTCTGGATCCAGGTACAGGGTATCAACACAAGGATTCTTCAAGCTCTCTGATTCCCGCAGTGCATACAATTCTTCAGCCTGCGTTCTCTTGTTGCGGATTTCAACCTCTTTCTCCAACTTAGCAACTCTACCCTGCAACTTCTCTGCTTTGCTTGTGACACTGTCCTGTTCAATTCCTGTTCTATTTTTTAATCTTTCCAACAGAATGAATGTCTCCAACGGCCCTGGAATGAGATCAACTCTGCATAAGGCATAAGGGAAGTACTATAGACGACTATAAAGTAAAAACTAAACCCCAACCATGCCTGGCACCTGGCACAGAAACAGTTTAGAAAGGAGGAGAGCCGGGCGTGCCCTTCTTGTTCTCTAGGGCCCTGGGTTTGTTGGTTCTGCTTATTTAGGATACCCACCATTCTCACTGAGATCCAATGATCATCCATCGGAAAGTCCAGATAGTCCTTCTTCACAGGTCTGGCAAAAGCCCAGAGCACCACCACTGCCTGGTTCAACGCGACTCGACAAGGGCGCCCGGCTCTTCTCTGCACCATCCAAATGGGCCTCTCAAGGCGTCGAGGGTGCCGCATTCGGAGCATCAAGTTGACCTCATCTTTCCAACGTCATCAATCATACTTCAAGAGACTAACTCCCCCAAGAAGGATGGCTAGCTAGAGATTCACCAATGATTACTAAGAAGCAATTGGGACAAGTTCAAAGCGAAGCACTGAACTGAAACTTAAACTTGAACATGTTAAAATTGTGGCACCGATTCCAAAGGGTACATAAGTGCAATCAGTCTTCTGCTGCGGGTCCCAGCAAAAGGGGCCCTAGGCCGAGTACACAGACTTTTTACGAAAGCCAACATCAGAAAACATGACGCATCACTCTGTGAGCTTGTCATAATCCTGAAGAGAACAGGTCGCTGGAACCAGAAACAGCTCCTGGGCCCATGCCAACCTCCAACAAACGTGGAAGTGGAGAGTGCTTTCAATGGTGTTTCTCCATTTCCACTCTTATGGAAACAGTGGATAGAGGTAGAGTTCTCTTCTGCATATTTCAATATTTCATGTGACCCGACAATCTGAACGGCTCTTACCTTTGGGATGCGGGGAATGTATAGGAATGCCGGATTAGTTTGAGGCTCTTATACTGCAAGAATCGGACTCGCTAACCTTCCAAGCGTGGCATCAGCACAATTGCTTTGGCTTTGATGCATACTCACATCTGCCATGCAACTCACAACAAAAAAGATGAACGCAAAAGGCCGGTACACCAAGGCAGTATGTGTACAGGGTCTCCAATGTGGTCATTAGGCAATGGAATGCATGTTTGCATCATATGTCTAAGAACCCCGCATGTTCTACGACTGTGAACTGTAAAAACCTAGCAACCAGCCATCCGGCCACAAACCCACCCGCCGACTCATTGACCCACCCAGTAATCCAACTTGCTCCCTTCTCCCTGCTCCCAACATCTCCATCCAGCCCATCTCCACCAAGCCATTCCGGAGCCAAGTCGACCAATCAACGCTGACGGCTCCGCCTCCTGCAGCTTCATCTCGGCTTCCAAGCGGATCTCTTGCCTGGCCAGCTCGGACCAGGCCCGAGCAGCGCTGGGGTGTTTTCTGGTTCCAGCGCTTGATGTCCAATGATTTCGTCCAATGATCCCTTCCCTTTTCCCAACAAAATAGAGTGATAGAGTGAGAACGAGCGATGCAGTATGTAGAGTCCACTCCGGAGAGCTATCTTGGCCCCAAAACGATCTGGGTGCCTTTGAAGGGGGAGTCCAAGCCTTGTGTCATTCCTAGTTGCAAAAAGCACCATGATGCAGGAAGAAATGGAGAGAACTTGTATAGCTCCAAAGGCAAACGCCATCACCATCGATGCTATAAATCTGACGCAATGAAGGCACGTTCCATCACCATCACTTTTGCACTCGAGAGCTGTGCTTCATTGCACACTCCGTGCACCAGGTGAAACCTGCAAATCCCAAACAGGATCTGCATAAGATTGCTTTGATTATGTACATTACTAAATCGCTATTTCTGTGTTTGGTCAGCAGCCTGGGCCTAGCAAACCAAACTATCGATGAGTGAGGACAAGCGACGTGCTTGTGTATGCATTATGACCCTCACAGTGCACCCAGACTTGCGCCAATCCCAGTGGACACGATGCAGCGCGATGCAGCTCAGGGTATATCCTGCACACAGGAAGTTTTCAAGCGTGAGGACACCTGTTCATAGAAATGGGCCATCAGGGAAACATCAAGGACCATCTTTCTCCCAACATGTCTTGGCTGTGCTGTATGCCCTTAATTTGTCAACTGCATCTTTATCAAGGCGACCCTGGAGGGCGGTGACCCCGTTTGACCTCCGATGTCCGGGCATTCCCTGGTGCTCCATCAACATCACAAAGCTCCCTCTTCGATGGGTCCAAACACTTGGCCCCAAGCAAAGTGGTGTCATGTTGACTCCCAGGCAGAATCCACAACAAACTACAAACATCGACCTGAACCCTCCAAAGTACCCTGGAAAATCAAGAACATGGGCCGTTATTTCCCACAAAAACAGGTACTGTCACACCTTTCGCGAGATATTTTGGGACTCCAGGTATCAGTCTCCATTTCCACTCAAGACCTCCGAAAAAGCATCACAGAAATGCTCGGCCACTGCCCTCCTCGGAGCTTTCCGGTCGCTGTGGAGCGGCACGTAGGGCGACGCTGCCGCCGCGGCCGCCGCGGCCGAGCCGGACCCGGAGGCGGCCGCGGAGCTAGAGGCTCCTCCAGAGCCGCGCGAAGCGCGGGAGGCCTGGCAGGTTGAGGGAGCTGAAGACCTACGAGCAGTTGTGATGTTATGATCTTGGGTGTATTGGAACACGTGGAGATGACAAATCTCCAGGAGATCTGAGGGAGGTTGGCCAATTTGGCCTGGGGGGCAGGGGAAGTACGGAATTGTATAAATATCAATATCGGAAGACGGGGTCGTCAATCCTTCAGAACGGTAATGTTGGGGTGGGACCCATCATGTGTCCCATGATGACAGTGAGTATAAAGACCCGTCATTGAACATGTGATATTGGTCTTTGTCTTAGCCTTTTCATTAATTGCTCTTTCTGGTCGAACTGACCTATATACCAAGTTCAGCGAAGTTCACTTCAGTGTTTCCTGCTGCGTGTTCCACTCGTGGAACTCGGTCGAACATGCTGTGTGCATCGCCCGAAACTCCTCGGACACCGATCGTCCGAGGACCGAGAGGAGATCAACCTCCCACAGGGTTCTGCACCTGGCCCATGCTTGAAGAGGTTCCTGCAGAGTGGCGAGCAAGAAGCATCAGGGTGCATTCTTTTCTGGATAGGGCATTGGTAACCTTTTGGTCCAACAGTGCGGAACATCTTCCAGGTGTATCATACATAGAACATAACTAGTCCTCAAACCTGCCCTATTTTCTTGTTTGTGCGGGATTTGACGGGTAATGGCCCGCCCCCTCTGCCTGGTGACCTGTCTGCCTCTTTGAACCCGGGCGTCCCACAGGACCATACCGGCGCTTCCCCACACAGCTGTGGATCATGGCACTCCCCACCGAGTAAGAGGCAAACCACCAACACAAAGGGGGTGAACACGATGTCCGATGACATAGCGACCTGGCTGTGAGAGTCCAGGTTGCGATCCACACCGGAACCAGCACCTTCACGTTGGTTTGTGGTGGGATTCTGCAGATTCCTATGGATTCCAGCACCAGTACGCGGAACCACCTTCCACCGGTGCCTCCGAGCAAGGGTTGGTTCTCCGTGGTCGCCACGCTGGGAGGCTGAAACCCCATTCGGCCTCGGTCTGGCAGGTTGGGTGGTCCATGACCTCTTGAATATAAATCAAAGAAGCAGTCTGCCATAGGTAGCATCAGAATAACAAGGTGCAGTAGATCTTTACTGATTCTTCTTGTAGGGTTCTCTCATTCTCTCATCTCTGGTCGCAAGCAAAAGCACCACAGGAGGATGGGAATTCCAGAATTTGGAACGTGGTGATTCGGCTCCAATTGAACCTTCCTCCATTTGTGCCCACTTTGTGCGCAATCAACAAGGTCCTCCCCTCCGGCTCCCACCTCTGCTGATCACCTCCCCTTTCGCCATGTCACGGAAGCCCCTCGTGACCTTCGCGGGCGGCGGCGGCGGCACCAAGGGCAGCTGCGGCAACGTCGGCCGCCCCAACGTCGAGGCGGCTGGGCCCTGGGCGCGCAGCATCCGACGGCTCACGACTTTGGAGCCCTAGTCGTACAGGTGACCGCTGGTGGCACTGGTTTGGCCGTACTAGGTGGGCGGTTTGTGGATAATGAAGGACTGGCGATTGATGATTGATGATGTATGTCGATGCAACTCCCCATGAAGACTCCATCCTGAAGCTGTTTGGTTGGACAGAGTTCAATTCAATTCACAGACCCAGGCGTTATAGGACAAATAATTACAGTTATTATTGTTTATTGTTGCTGAGCAGATTTGGCGATCAGTCAGTGACCCCTCGCCCTACTTCCTCAAATATCTTCCCTTAAGACTACGTTGGTTCTTGATCAAGATCGCCCTGAAACTCACAAGACTGAGACATGATACAGGTTTTGAATCCTGGCTGACATCGTCATCCGATGCTTATGATCAAAAATAAAACAACAACAACAACAACAACAACAACAACAACAACAACAACAACAACAACAACAACAACAACAACAACAAGAGTCATTCAGTCCCCAAACAAACATTCCTCCCACCCAAAACAGAGACTTCACCTTCTAACACCCAGATCAGGGAGGGCGCGCCTGGCCCGGCACAGCCAGCTGTCGACCACCCGGGTCCTGCGCTCTGTCGCCCACCATCCGAAGACCGGTTCCAGGGGGCGTTCACTCCACTTCCATGTTAGTTCCAGGGAGTGTTTTAGCTTTCCTCATGATGTTGGGCTTTTGCTGGCTTTCGTATTTCATGCATATGTTCTGGCTAATTATAGTCGTTGATGTACATTTGGCTGAAGTCGGTTGTCTTCTCTTTAGCATAATCACACTGCCTCGCATCTGATCACCAGATGTAATTTCAAGTAAACCACCCTGCACACAGAACTGTAGCTGACCACGACCCTGAGCTCCTAGCGTGTATCTCGCAAAACCCACATAGATTAGACCCTGAAACCAGACCCTCAGAACTTGCTTCTTCATGTTCCAGCGGCTTTGGGATTCTTGTCAATCTGGGTGAATCTCCGCCACGTTCCACTCTCCCACCCAAGCCCCTCACCCACCCGTCTCTCCCTATTGGCAGCATTCATCGCCAACGCAGGTGGCGGTGGATTCTTGGGCATTTTTGCCAGAGCTTGTTCCTTGAGCTTCTCCACATAGGCCTCGCAAGGCGTCCGCCACAAGGAGCTCATTTCATTCTTGGGCTCTGGGAAATCCCAAAAACTCCATGTATGGATCAATGCAATTAAGCAAAACAAGCAAATATGCCATATAGGTGAGTTCATTTTGTTCCGTTTTTCTTTGGCCTCTTTTTTGGTGGGAAGACCTCCCTGCTACCCCACGCCCATCTGCCTGCCGTTTCTGCTGCTGCTTGCTGGTGATCTGCACACACATCTCATCTTCCGCCACGCCGCCCAGGCTTTCTGGCGGTCGCTGCCGGAAAGCCAACCCCCAGGGTTGGACGCATGCCCCGGACAGTGGAGTTACACTGAAACGGAACACCCCCCCCTTGGTGCGAAGTAACACCCACTCGCATGATCGTTGGAGACAAGGGCATCGTAGAGATCCAATGGAAAGAGACGAGGGATCTGATCCGATGGATTCATACAGGTTGTGCTTTGCTATCCAACAATGTGTGGATGTGGAAGTTTTGTTTGGGAGGGACGGGGCAAGGACAAACTCTGAACCACCAAAGTATTAACTCAAATGTGAGGTGGATTCTCCGCTGAACTGCAAAATGTGTTTAAAATGTTTAAAACTCAAGCATGATGGCCGGCCACTCATCAATAAGGCTGGCTCGATTCCTTTTTGAATTCTATTCTCAAATCAACCACACAGGGCAACCAAACAAAAAGAACACGAAATTGCATCATCAATTTTATGGTTTTTGTTTCTTTTTACTACATTGATTTGTTTTTACCCGTTTTCTCTTGCAGGTGGCTCTTTGCGACGAAACAAGAAAAGAGCCCCTGGGTCTCCGCGCGGTGGAAGCTGCGCATCCGGTCGCCGCCCTGACGCTGGAACTCCCCACCCGGCGCCTCAGGGTGAGCCCAGCCGGTGACTCCGGGCGACGCGACCGTCGGCGACGTACGGAGTCTCGTCCCCAGAGGTGACCAAGTCGGTGCTTCGAAAGACGGTCCTCAGAACCGAAGTCGAAGACGGGGACCTCATCAACTGGGATCTCATACGAACCGGTGTGTGATTTTGGTGAGAAAATCCATGTGAACTCTCAGGGAGGGCCGAGACGAGGGTGGGTCGGATGTTTGGAGCTCGTTGTGAGCTCCAGTTCAACGGGATGACATGGCAACAGGTTTGGTACTCTGAAGACCAAACAGGGATGAACTCAACACCATCAGGACATTGGGTATCTGACACCCTCAGTTTCAAGTTTCCATGGAAATAGCGGTTAACCTTAGTGGGGAAACCAATTCCAAGCTAAATCTTATCCACTGTCTGGGTATGGTCCATGGTCTCATATACACCTTCCGAACGTCGCTCGTCCATATTTCCTCAGGCGTGGACAGGCAAACGCCTGAAGCTATGCGCAAGCTGCTTCTGCATCATCTGGATCTCTTGACCTAGAACATCATTTTGGTTGGATGCCGGACAACATCTGTCAAAAGCAAGCAGTCGCTCATCAACACAAGCGAAGTATCCTCTTAAATAAACGTATCCGTATCTGCGGATGCTCAACCCTTGCCATCCCAATAGTGTGATGTTCTGTTGAGAGTAAAGAACATATCAGAGTCCACTCCTACCTGATGGTGACAATCTGCAAGTCAGATGTTGATGACTGGTGGTATGACCCATGTCCCAAGCAAGAAGCCACACACCACCCAAGAAATGAACACTGAATCTGAGATCCAAGAATGCATCACTCCCTGCCCCCTGCTGATCAGCTCTATTTAAGCAGCTTTACATGGAAGCTTGCTCAGCCTCAAATCATCACAAAAAAGAACATTTGACAAACTCAATCAACAAACCCATGGCCCCACTAAAAATAGAACAACTGGGTCCAACACATCCCACAGGATGTGGGGACATGAGGTGTGTTGAACATAACCGAACGGTCATAGTGTATATGTCTGCACTTTTTTGGATGCAGTCTACAAATACCCTCCGCGGTCTGAATCTGCTTGTGTTCCACCTTGCTGGTCGTCTCGGCCAAAACTCAGTGGTTTCAACTGAGCTGTGCACCATCCAACTTGCCAGCCTCGGTCCGTGCGATTCTGAAAAGATGTGCGGCTTTGTACCGCTCCCGAACTCCCAAGTATCCACGAAGCTGACATCCATGGTGGGTGAGCTGGACATCTTTCTACTTGGTTTTACTTTCAATCCAAATTCAGCCAAGTCCGCAGGGAAATCTGATCGACAATGATTTCGTCAATTGATCGGGGAAATCGAATTCAGTCCAAATGTCACCTATATATATAATTCTTTGTGCATTCTAGAGTCTTTACACAGCAAAGTTGAACAAACCTCTTCTGAATAATTTGTAGTTAGGGGATGTTAGGGGATCTTCTTTACTGATCCCATGGGCCAAGGAGCGAGGATGTGAAATGAGAATCCAAGCTGTGGATCCTAGAAGCCTGCTTCACATGCAGAGCTGGCTGTTCCAAGGCTTCAATCTTTAAAGTCCGAAAGAACTCCCAAACACCAACGAAGCACCTCCTTTCGGTGGAGGCCATCGCTACGAACGGAGCAAGGACGCTAATTCCTGGGCAGCCCACAGGACTCATGGGGCAGTTGAAGATGGTCCACTTGGTCACTCACACACCGTCGCTGGACTCCACCGTCGCAGATTTACATGCCTCATGCCTCATGCGTGGCTTCAAAAGAATGGGTGCGCCGTCTCAGACTCCCCGGTCGCGTGGGTCGCGTCGTGCCAGTCCCAGTCCCAAGCTGATGCGATTCTTTGGACCCCGAAATGGAGAACGGAGCAGACTTGGCACCTCCTGACCTGCTGTCCAAAACAGTACTACGCCACATGATGCGTTTGGGCTGTTGACCTAGCCAATCACTACGCCAAGATGCGTCAGGAGCCCAAAGTTCTAGGGCTGCATCCTTCTCCTTCTTCTTCTTCCTAAGCATCGCAGTCTCTGGTCCCAAATGCTGTTTCCGACGGCCACCGGATACACCAACTCCCCGAAAGTCGTTGAGATGTTGAAGTGGTTCGGACAAAACCACTCCCAACAGGAGATCCTTTTTGCATCTTCACTGGAGGGAAACCGATCCAAACGACGTCGTCTGATAGAAGTAGTACTCCCTGAAGTGATCATGGAAGTGAAGTTCACTACCTTTTTGTAGAGGAACATGGTCATCCAAGAGGCCATTTTCTACTTCCATGCTTGCTCCCTTTTTGAGGTCTGTCCTGGCCCGCCGAGACATATTGTCCCTCGGATGCCCATCCCTGTCGAGTCTAAGGAGACGGAGTCAACACCTGCCAAACAAGACTGACCATATGATCTTAAATCAATGTGGGCTAAACACACAATACCTTCGACAACCTCATGCAGCTTTTCTTGTAGATGATTCAACCCCACAGCTCTACTGCCCTAATCTCGAGCTGAAGTTTTTGCGAGAAGCATTAAGGCCCACAAATGCAAGAAAGGACTCGCCGCATGCATGTGGTTGACAAAAATCGGTTTATCCTGAAAGTGTACGCCTTCATCGGTTTGCTTACCAATTCACGGTATGATACGGTATGCTATATTGGAGGGATCAGGGGCCAATGTTGGCATATAATTTGCCGATCTTATTCTATCATTTGCATATCATTACATGGAGTGTCTGGGAGATGTTCAATGAACCCTCAACCTTCTTACTGTAGTTTGTGACCTTGGCTTTGTCTCGGCCCTCGCGACGCCCTCAATCAGCCCTAAACATCCAAGCATCTTTCGGCCACGTTGTCGTACCTCGGCAGCACCCGTAACAAGAAGCTACTAGGGTGAAGCCCATCGCTACTATGGTGGAGGCCATTGTTAAGGCCTTTTGCTACCAGGAAAAGTCGCAGTTGAGGGTCTCTTCGACAAACATGGGCACACACACAGAATTTGGACACATGCGTTGATCTGACAGGGTCTGTTTTTCAATTTTATATAGATTTCACATGTGATCTGAATGGTGGCTTGCGCCTTGCAACACATGTGATACATATCTCTGTTTTTATGTAAATAATGGCATGGCAAGCTTGATTTGTCTTTTCCCTTTGAACAAAACAAATGCAGTTTCAATTGCAATAAGCAAAGAATCCTCCAACCAGACAACTCCGTTGGAGAGCCATACTTCTATTAATGGATTCTACCAGTATGGCCATTCTTAAATCAGTTATGATAATATGAATCATATCGACTCATTAATGTATTTCTATGGGTCCACCGGCAAGGAACACTGGATTCATCCTCTGGGAAACACAACGCCCGTGCGCCCAGCGCCCCTTGCCGCGAGCTACATGGTTTCCGTCATCGAAGTCATCCTCCTCCTGGCGGCCCCTGCAGAGTTCAATAATGATTCAAAGAGTGAGGTAGGGGCCCAGGATCATGGGAGAGAGAGAGAGAGTCAGAGTCAGAGTCAACAACAAAGAGAGAGGATAAATAGGGGTAGAGTTCATAGAGCTCCACTTCCTCAAATATCCCATGAAGGGGGTCTCTAGATCAAGACCCTGTGGTTGCTTTGACAAACATGCATGTCAAGTCAGATTTGCATCAAAGGCAAAATGGCAGGTGCTTTACAAACAAAACCTTACAAATTCAGGCGTGGAAAATGTAAAGCTAGGTCGTTCTTGTTGCTTGCATCTCAGAAACAAACAAGTAATAAGTTATGATCCCCAACACACCTGCCTACACGTCAATAAAACAAAGAAACAACCATCTTCTCACCCGCATCCTGGCCCTTTGGTACTCACATGCATTTTGCTTTAATAGCGAGCAACTGAACACTTCCCTCTGACTGCTGCCATGCGTCTCTTGCGAGACGTTCAGGTTCAGTCCAACTGGCACGCCTTTCTTTCGAGCCTGGAAGAGCACACATCGCTAGTTTTCAAACACCTGAAGCATCTGAAGCATCCTCTCCTGACAGCAAGCAGTATTAATAAAGTTGTATTTCGGAGATACCATTCAACATGCACCGTAGGGGGAAAAACACCACTGACAGCTTCTCGGAACCTGAAAGCCCCTTTACCTCCGAGATTCAAATCTAGGAACATTCAAGAGTCAGAGTAGGCTCTTGTTCTGGATATTTGTCCATTTGCCCTGAGTTGTTGATCTATGCTTACCTTTAACAACAGGTGTTTGGTGGGTCCGTTTCGGTGTCAAAGTGGTCAGGCCTTTTCCGTTCGCTAAGACTTTGAAGAACACTTCATAAGTGGGTTAGGATCAAGTTGTTTGCAAGCCACTTCACTAATTGTTCAAGGACCAACAAGTGGCCCATGCTGGAGTCTCATTGGCGGGGCCCCGGTCCCCTGATTGGACCTGGCATTTGTTCAACTGTTGGCTTAGCGCCACAAGGATTCCAAGGATCAGCAAACAAATGAAAAACAAACAAGCAGTTCCAAAGGGGTGCTTTTTGGTTATGAGTGTGTGGATAACGTGCACTCTACCCTCCAATAGGCACCCCGTTGGAACTGCTGGTCTTCCAAGGGTTATTCTTGTCATGATGGGTAGCTGCAGGGAAGTCAACAGCTGAAACCCCTGCGTCGCAGGACAGGTCAGCAAGGGGGAGCTGACCTGCCACACATTCCTCTGCCACTCATCTGGCATCCGACTGCCTCATTTTTTTGCAAGCGGAGCTCTTCCGTTGCGATGCGGAAATCGCCTCAAAAGAAGCAGCGCAATGGGGAGAAGAGCGAAGTCGGGGGGCAGCTTTACAAAATGTGTCTGTTTCCCGGGAAGGTTAATGTGCTCATATCCTGAAAGGCTTATGGTGTGTGAAATTCTGTAGTATGTTACTATGTTTGTCAAATCTCTCTCCTAGCATTCTCGAGCCTTTTCATGTAGTCACTGGGATGTTTTTGGGGAAATGAAACAATCATGAGATCGGTCACTAAATCTGAATCGAGTGTCACTAGAAGCGCACCTGGCACACATCACAAGATGAGCCCACACCATCCCACACCCTTGGACTTATTGAACCTCTGAAAGTTCTGAGGTTTCGCCACTTCCTTCTTTTGCCTTCACCACTTAAAGCATCCTTCGATCCACCACCCAAATCCGCATGGACATGGATCTGACCTCGGACGTCCCGCCCAAACGGACGTCCCGGCCCAAGGGATTTTGCTTCTTCGGATCAACCTCCTGATGGGACCCAAGTGGCTGATCCGCTCGATGAGCCGCTCACAGCTCAGGACCTCTGTCACAGCAGGTGGATCGGTTTGTTTTTCCTTTTGGACGATGTAGGGTATATCCTACTAATATAGAACTATCGTGTATTTCACGTCAACTACATATATATATATAAATCACTCTTCTCACAGGTTTAAGGTTTCATACATCTTCATGTTTTCCGTGGTGTTCACACCTCCAACCAAGCCTCAAAGCATCCTGCTTTCATGTCAGAGTGACTGGTCACACCCCTCCCAAGTGATGGTCAGCCGAGCCACCGTCTTTTTCAGCTCTCGGATCAAAGGATCTTGCTTGGCACGCTCCGAGACCGCCCCAGCGACGATGGAGGCTGTGAAAAACACCTGATTGACGATGGATCGACCCAGGACCGGGCGAAGAACGCAATCGACCCATTGTCAAACACCCTGCAATATGGATACGACCCGGGATGGAATTGATCGGGTCCAAAAGCAAAGAGAAGAACAGCACTGAACATGATTTTATATGATTTTGTTTTTGCCTGTTTTGATCTGATTTGCTGTTCTTCGGTCAAAGAGTCTTCTGGATTTTTTAGCAACATCCTAGTCGACCTGCATGTTGGGGCTTGTCGGTTCGCTCAGGCTTTGTTCGACTTCAGTTGCAAAACCTTTGGTCAGGTATATTATGTATCTTTATGTCCTGAGCATCAAATACTCCCATTCATGGTGCGTAGTTGTCGTGGAGTTCTCCAAAAAAACATCCAGGATATGGGATCCAAAGCCTTTATGTTCCCTCCTTAAGGAAGAACCGAGTACGCCAGCAAGCTAAATCTGAAGCGGTTTTCAGGATTAGTTTCTTCAACTCGATGCAATCTCTTGCCAAGTTGCCATCGCAGACAGGAATTGTTTACCTTGGACACCACATGCCCAAAGTGCGCGCTGTCCGCGCACGACAGCCACGAGCCGATTGGAGAATGGGTCAAAGGTAATGATCTCAGCATTTTTCAGCTGCTGCCAAGATGCTAGAAAGAAAGAACACCATCATGAGCCTTGGATGCATTGATCAAATTGAAGTTAAGTCGGATGCAAAGAAGCATCGAATCGAAAAGGCCGGACGCATATTCACGCAATTGACATGCCGCATGGCTCAAAGAAACTGCACCTCATTCTTCCAGGGCCACCCCGAAACACCTGTGATTGAGATCAAAAACAGCAGGGCTTCACACTGCCCCTTGACCCCACGGTGGTCCTTCACCTTGCCCCTCATATTGCAAGACCCAAGGCTCTGAGGTGGTGTGTTGTTCAATGAAGTGAAGGCTGTCAAGAGCATCAACATACCTCGGTCCAAACCGCCCGAGTCGACGCGTAGGATGGCCGGGCAGTTGGAGTTCGAAAGGGTGGATGAACATCTCTGGTGGCAACAATTAGACGGACCTCAAAACAGGCCAAGGGTCTACAGCTGTAGTGATTTCACGCCAAGGAAGTTGGTATGCACTTTGTGCATGTTCTTCCACCATGAAGATCCACCCAAATCTGTTGAGAAACATGACGTGCTGGCTGGCGATGAAAAAGCATGAAAACGCCAATAGCACTCCCAATGATCTTTCCATAATATACTTGGTAGGTCTGAACAACGCCACCAGTGCGAGGAGACATCTCTACCCACCTGCACCGGATCGTTTCAGAATAGGTAGGACTTGAGAAGCCACCTGCCCGACAATATAAGAACACTGATTGGTTGGATGGGGTGGTTGTATCACCCGCATACACCCTGTTGAGATACAGTGAGCATCTCATGACAATCTCTCACAACCGCTCCTGAGACGAACCTGTCGCTGAATGATGCGCAAATTCTTGAGCTGAGCTGCAGAGTGAAAACATCACAAGCCTCGTGAGTCAGCAGAGAGTTGCAACCACGGGGATATTGTGTAGCTCGTGTGTCATGTTTCTCGGTCGCTTTCTGGTTTGGCTGGCTTAGGACCGTGACCTTGACCCTGAGAAAAAGATTTGACCACATTGGACTGGTTCTCCAGTTCTCACTGCACAACGACAAATCTGGTTCCAACGCATGACAAACAAACTGCTTGACCAACACCAGTCAGGTTTGAAGCAGCAACATTTAGACTCAGAATTTAGAACGTTCTAGTTCTGATGTTTCTCCGTTCTGCCTAACTGACCAACGTTTCCATTTGACTGTCAGATTGTTCCACGTGACGCTGGGCCTCAGGCCGAGCAAGCTCGCTGTTGCTTCATGAATTCAATCAACATTGAATTTTCCAGCAAACTGTTTGGACTAAGTCCTTTCCTAAACAACCAGTCAGAGTAGGTGACATGACAAGATGGGAGCACCCAAATACCTGCAATCTCTCAAGACCTGCAATCTCTCGGTGCTATGGATGAGGATGGTCATCTTCAGATCATTCCAAGCTGCTGCATGACGATCAAGGTCGAGGAGAAGTTCTTGAGCTTCGCCGCCCGTGCTCGCCGGACCCTGAGAAGACTCGAGTTGACCGGACGAACGACGGAGAAGACTCGGAACCCAGCGCTGACCCGACCACAACAAAGAACAGTCTGGTTCCTCAGGTTCCGACCGCTAAGCTTTTGGGGAAGTCTTTCAAGTTTGCACAAAGCTTTGAACCAGATGACAAAGCTTCCACTGCTCAAGATGGTTGTGTGGGCGCCAGTGTGGGCGCCATCGAGACACACCCCCAAAGACAACATTCAAAGCCAGGCTCAACGGCTGCAGTCCATGCATCCAAGAGTCGCAATACTGGCATTGGCCGAATCAACTACGCCTGTGCAGGATTGGCATGTGCAAGCCCACAGAGGTCGGGTAAGTCGGGAATGTCTGATCATATTCAGATCCATTTCATGGTTGAGGCAAACAGTTGTGTCCTCGGTAAAATCAATAAGATGCACATGGCTAAACCAACTGCCAAGAAACGGAACACACACACACGCTTTGAACCCAGCCTTTCAAACGCATCCGCATCACTTCTTCTCTCATGTCCTGAAAAGCCGAACCAGGCATGGTTACGACACATGCAATGCAAGGCTACCAAACCCCTGTGAATTTCTTCTCTGTTGTACATGTTGCAATGCGCCCTCAAACATTCCTATAGGACGTTTGGGCGCACAGCTAAGACTCTCTGGAAAATGAGCCCCTTTGAAGCTGGGGGCTACTCTCCTGATGCCTACTGAACAAGATCCTTTGGCCTTGGCCGTCCTCCTGGATCATGGAACGGGGATTGCGGCGCTCCCATTCCTGCCACCGCCGTCCACAAGAACATCATGTCTTAATGCTGCAACAAACAAAAAAAAGGTGATTACCTCCAAGCATTTGGCTGGAATGACTGTGGTTTGGCCTGGTCCAATGGCAGCTTACTACTCAAACTAGGGTACATATATGCTGTATAATGAAGCGTTCTACAGTTCTACATCACATGCCGATACGGTACATCGTGGAGTCTAAGTGGTTCAGGCATTGGAAGGACATCATCATCGGATGTCATGTCGGCGCAACGTCCTGAACACATCGTTCAAGATCCCGGTATTCGTAGATGAGATCTGGGCTGCGGGTGTAGACCTCAAAGAGCGGATTCGACCGATTCGTGCCGAAATGGCTCAGGCTGAGGGCCTTGGCCAATCAGCGACCGGTCACATCCGAAGTCACAGCTTTGGCCGGTCCAAGTTCGAGAATGTTTCGTGGAGCCCACATCAATCAAAACCAGTCTGAACATACTTACATTTAGCTTAAGCAGGAGAAAGGAATTCTCTCCGGGTCATGCTAGGCATGCTCAGTTTCTTCAAAACTCGAAGCTCTTCAAATGCCTGCAGGCATTTGGAGCGCAATGCTGCACCCGAGGTCGTGCCTCGAATTGGAAGGTCTGCAATGATTGGCCGGTCTCACCAGGAGCCAATTGCTTGATCTTTCCTCAGGAAGAGGCTGAGGGTCTGAAAAGCTGTTGGACTGGTGAAGGGAAAATATTCAGGGACTGGTGTCAATCGTCTGACGCAAGGGACATGAAGCTCAGGATTTCATCTCTCGTCTCATGGGCAGGCCAACTTGAGGAAACAAGCAATATCAAGCAATCATTGGCACAAGAGCTTGGATGCCAGCCCCTAAGGACACAAGCAAAAGGGCGGTTGCACCAAGTCTACCTCATCATGCAGTATTCATAGAATATCATACATTTTGCTTGGTGTCGGGGGGACCCTGAACACAATTTCCACAATCGTACAGCCCATGAAACAGGCTGTGATTTTCAAGAACAACTACGTACCATTACCAGCTTTCCCACAAAACTGCAATAGCTCTCGATGAAGTGCATTGGAAGCATCTATAGCACGACTTGTATTCAACACATGGCTAAATATAGATCGTACATGAGAGTTTCAGCAGTGTTAACAAACTTTGAAACTCTTTTGACTTCATGATGACTGCACCTTGCCTTGCATATACCGTCTAATTACAGCATATGGAACAGTGAACGTGTCTTCATTTTCCCGATACTCGTCGTCTCAATTCTCTATGCATGCAAAGTACAATTGGTGCATGAGATATTCCCCTCATCTCTTTGATCTATATGCCGTCATTTGTTCATCTCACTGGGCTTTCACCAAACAAACTCACCCAAATAGCCCTATCACCACTAATGATATAATCTATTATAATCTATATGCTAATAAGTTCCCACCAATCCACTGGGACAACAGAAACAATCGCTACATCAAAACCCTGAATCAATCAAAAACCCACCAAAAGAAACATCACATCCCCTTAATCACAAGAAAGAACATCCTTGTCTTGTTTCAAACACCAAACGGTCACCAAACACACACGCGTTTTGGACACCCACCGCGCTTGTGGGAAGCTGTTGGACCCGCTTTCACCGCAACAGTCGCTTTCGGCCCAGAGACGGACCACCTGCCTCTGCCGGTCCGACTCCAGGTCCCCGAACCTCGGTGGAGGCTGAAAATACTGTCAAAAACACTGTAAGGTTTGTTTATCACTAAACGCTGAGTTGAATTGATTTGTTTTGTACCAGTTTGTAAGTGATGTTCGGTTCTAAGAATTGAATTCCAGCTCAATGGATCTCAAAGGTCACTTTGAAGAACCAGGTTAACCCATGAATTTGTCTCACGTAAGAAAAAAAATATCAATTCAGGTATATACCAGTTCTGAGCCCGCAGCTCCGCAGAACACTCCGTGTTCTATACATTTGTATTGAGAGATTTGATTTGTTGGGAGTCAAAAACAGGAAGGAACAAAGCTTGCGAAATAAAGTTATGATGTCTTATGCATACTCTCTTCCTGCAATCTTTCAGGTGTGGAGTGTGGAGTTGTTTTCACGATCTTCTCTTACCTCCACACTGGGAGACAAGCACTTCAATGCTTGTCCCACAATGGCAAAGTGGTCCCTGCGACAGGAGCCGTGACCCTGAAAGCACACCCTACAAGACCTCCATGGTCCGAGGCAGTGGCTTGCATGACCCGCACTTGCAAGGATCTATCCACCAAACGCCCATGTATGCGCATGCATTGAGAAGTAGGACATCCACCAGTCAGGTCAATGATGTTCTTTTGGGAATAATAGAGGGGTCAGTTGGGTACCATTCACCCATTGGATGGGTTGTACACTTGGGGGGCATCCCCTCTACCAACCAACCAACCAACCAACCAACCAACCAACCAACCAATAGCAAAAGGATGTAAAAGGCGATCTATGAGTCGGGTTGGATCAAAATTAACAGATTTCTGGGCTGTCCAGGTGATTTATGGGTCACCCGTCACCCCTGTGACATCCTAGGCATGTAAGGACTCTACATCTGTTGAGCACTCGATTACTGCACTAACCTAAGACTGGTTCGAAGGAAGGAATTGTTATGGAATTGTTCACAAAACTGCCCAAAAATATTCAACAAAAACAAATGTGATACGTATGAACACAACTATGCGCTCACCTTGCCTTTCTTGAGATGAAGCCAAGGATGTCCAAGGATGAATATGCAACTCTATTTTCTTTTCAGTGGTCGACCTTGTTCTCACAAAGATGGCTAGATACATTCACAATCGAACAAACAGATCTGCGCTTGAAGAGACATGCGAGCTTCCACCAGCTTTTGAGGCCAGATGCTTGAACTTGCTATCCTGCTCTTGCCACTCCAAGGGGGGCAAATGCCTCAGCTGAACTCCGGTTATATCCCAGCAACCCACATCAGTGAAGTGGCAGAACCTAAGTCAGATTTGTTCAGCTCATTCTGGCCCGGCACATGTTCATACATGTTCCCCCAGTGCCTTTCTCCCAGGCCCATCTGAAGTTCTCCTTCAGCTCATGATTTCTCCATCGCACACGGCTAAGTCCCAAACAGCTGCTGTACATCTACTCGCTCAACGAAGCTGGAGCCTGTCGGTAACCGGACGAGCGCCAGGCGCGACGAGCGCTTGGCGCTGTCGGTTCAAAGACAACGAGGTGCTAAACAGCTGCGAACGAAGATGTGGTTACCTACTGGGATTCTAGAACTGAGAACGAGGGGGACTGCATATTCATGCATATTAAATATGAGCAAGGAGGGCGACCTATGGACAAAAATGACATGCAGCTGCATGGCATGGTATATGTTTAGAACATATGACATGCATGTAGCAACGCCTGGCAGCTTAGCACTTTCAAGTTGTTTTTCATGGTCACAAATCATCAATAGGGCACCCAAACCAAACCACCAGGTGGACACCCTGTGAAGCAGACAAGCAACATGCATCTCGAATTTGTCGACAACACCTGGTTGAAATCCGACGCGCGCCTTTCCCTGGCCCTCGGAACCATTGATATCTCAATGCCTGTGCCGATTTGGATTTCGTCGGGTCACGCACAATGGGTTTGGAATGTGGTGCACTGCTTGCACGAGAAAATACATTGAAAAACAGATCTTGGAGATGCTCAACATGTCTTGAACGTGTGATGTGCAAAATGTCTTGGACAAGCAAATGCTCAGAACGGGCAAGTGCAATCTTTCAGTGCACCAAAAAGACAACGATCATTCGCCCGTTGGATGATGGATGATCGTCAATGGCGCCGCCTCACCATGAAGCCCTACGGATCCACTACCACCCTCTGAACGGGATCACCTGCATGTGTTCGACACGTTAGGCGCCCAGTGTCGGATCCAGTCGTACCGAACCTGAGAAGGTGGCAGTGGATCCCTTGGCTTGGGAAAGAACAAGCTTGTCGTGGTGGGTGTCCTACCGCCGTTCCAAGGCCCTGGTGTTTTGGCTTCGGAAGCGGACGAGGTTGCTGGTTTCGCCTTCCAGAGCTTGATCCGCACGACGGGGTTGAAGGTCACACCACAGCGGGCTTCCACTTCCAACAAGATCTGCTCCACCTGAAAGCGAGCTTGATCCGCATCGATGTGGAACACACACACTGTGCTTGCAGAACCGGTTCAGAATGCATCCTAAAAGGCACCCCAAAAAAGAGAGAAACTGCAACCCAAGAAAAGAACATGAGATACAGGGTGAGATCAATTCGCCTGCCTGAGCTCGACCTTACGTCAAACTCCAACTCACTAATCGCGGATGCCTGAATGACCGGGTGACTGGGTGTTTCCAGGCCCCAAAACAAATTCGTGACATGATATGTATACTCTATATTGACCCCGGCCCCAGAGTGGGCCACAATGCAACAAAATGCTACATGCCACATTGGATTAGTTTGAAATATTATGATACATTTCACAAAAGGATGGCTTTGGGGGTGCTTCTTTCCACGATTGAGTAACTACGTACATACTGATGTATACCGTCATGACCCAAATGACGGAACTTCCACATCACTCAGCACAACCTGACACTTCGCTCGCCTTCAAATCACTCGCATGTGTCATGGCATCGAACATCGAATGGCCAGCCTCGCAGCTGCGGTTTGTGTCGGGAGACAAACGAGACTCAAGTCCAAAGAGCAAAGCAAATTCTTCAGGCGCCAGAACATTCACCGAATTATCTGCAAGTTCTTGCAAATCTTCGATGTCGTGGCCCCAACTCCTTCGGACTGGACATCCGGTTGGAGGACAAAGATATACAGTAACTCGATAGACCAGTCTCACGGCCCGACTGACCAGTCACGGTCGCCTGGTCAAAGTACTTGTAGAATTCATCCAGACCTGATGCTGCCAACAACACCTGGCCGGTGGGAGCAAGAGGACGCTACGTTCGGAGCAAGGGGCATCGCTACGAACGGAGCAAGGACGCTACGAACGGGGCTCCTGGCCTTACTACTAGGAACAAAAAAGCTACTAGTAACAGGCGGGGCACTAAACCTGTGCGACGGGCCTTGCGGAGACATCGGTTGAGTGGCGGCAAATGTCTCCGCCAGGGCTTCTGCGAAAGGAGTTTTGTCATGTTTTGTCTACGGTTGAGACCATGCATTCCATCAAACCGCAAGCTTGGTGATTTCATTGATTGCCATAGTTACAGTATTATTGTTCTTGAATGTTGCTGTTCTGTTTCATCAAACTGTTACTCATACAACTTGCCATGAACTCTGTCAACCTTTCTGGCCCAGCAGCCCCCGGCCGCACAACAAACCACAGAAACACCTCGTCAAATCCCTTGACGGTCACTAGTTTAGCTTTGCTTAGAGCAAACATATCACAAAACGAGTCGCCCATAGCCATAGCGGCCGGTGCCGCAAAGATTCCTGGTCCACTTCAAAGCCACCGTGTGAAGTCCTTGTCCCGAGTCCCTTGTCTGCCGCCTGTGTTGACATCAGGTCCTTCTTCTTGTCCTTCGGCATGGTTGTCGGCAATGAACTGAACCCACTCGGGGCACACTTGGCAGATCTCGGCAGATTCGGCGCAGTGGCTTAGTGCCACCGGTCACATCTGGCCATGGGCCCAAGGCACAAGAAACGAATGGCGCTGTTGTGGGGTTGTCATAGGTTCATGTGGCGCTTTAGATTCAACTGGAATACAAGAAGCTTAAAGAAGCCAGCTTCATTTCGACCTCGTTTCTTTGCTTTTAGACCTCAGGCCAAAAAAGGAAATCCGACCATGAATCTATGACTGTAGTCAAAACATATAGTCAAAATATACACCTTTTCCGGCAAGGACTCGCCAACAAAAACTGCACATGCTTGCGGCTACAACAGGGCATGGCACTGGAAGGAACCTCATTAGATGGCTTGCAGGTCGTTTTTGTTACTGGCCTTTTTAGATCGGTTCAGCCGAAGGAATATGATGTGTGGATTGGGAGGCTTTTGATGCGCAACACGGCAAGACAACAAAGTTCTTTTGCGAACATGCTTTGGCTCCGGGATTGTCCAAGAAAGCATTTGAATCATGATACATCCATGATACATATACTGTACTCTGAGCCAAATGGCAAATACATGGTGGTTCCACAGACTTTAGGGACAACACGACGCCATACAGCTCCGGCTCCTCATGACACATCTTGCTGTTGAGGCACCAAGGAAACCTCACTAACACCATGCCACCATGCCAATTTTGATATTATCTTCCGATGATAAAAACGCATGAACACCAGGTGTGGACAGTTCAATAAGCACGGCAATGGGGTATCCCTCCATTCCACTACACTACACCTTTGGCCCGAAACCAAACAACGCGGCGCGCGGCGCATTCCGTGGGAGAGAAACCGCGGGAATCGCGCGGTGGCGCACGTGTTGATGCGGTTCAAAGGAGATCGATTCTTCAGGTGGTTCTGCAACCTCAGCCGACGCAGGATGTGTTTTCTCCGCCTCAGCCTGGTCCCGCTGCCTTTAGGTCAGTCCCTGGGCAGTCGCAGGCCACGGTCCGCAGGCACCGGTCGAAGTGGTCGCTCACATTTTTGTCACCAACGTGTCGGCACGCACCACCGGACTTGAGTCGAACCTCTCCGTGGTTTCCACGGTGAAGGGGCGCTCCCTGGCGTTCTGAAAGTGGCGTTGAGCCACCGAAAGCATTATCACGCAGCTTCCTGGCGGTGTCTAACATCTTCCACTAATCCTTCCATCAATGCTGTTGACTTCTCTGTAAAGAGCCGTTCTTCTGGGCTGACAGACAGGATCAAGTAATAATATGTGCAATATCATGTTTTATGCATGAAAGAACTTGCTCGGATACTACTTAATCGACCTAATTAGGGCAATTGATGCTGCTGATGAAGCCTCATTCGCTCACTGCGATTGAAGTTAATGAATCTAGGGTTGACATGACAACAACATACATGTACCCATTCCCACCAACATGAGGGGTCAAACATGATTCCAGCCATCCCCGATGCTTTACCTTCTGATTCATGAACCAGGAAGCCGGGAGTTGGGTATATCTCAAAAAGCCTTTTGAACTTGTGTCTCCAACATCACTTTTCATCAATCATCCTGTCCTCGAGTCTTCTTCTTGGACCTTTGGGGAATTGTCGCCATTTGAGACATCCCAACCGTCAAGGCCCCGAAACCTCGGCGCCCGTGAAACGTTCGTCTCCGGTGACGTATCCATTCGACGAAAGGGGCGGGTAGCTGGGGTAGCTGGAAAAAACTGTGACCTTCAAACAACATTGGCGTATTATGCATGATGTTTATCCAGCAAAACCCGGTTTTGGACAATGTACCACAGTGTCAAACAATTGACCTTAAGATTGTTAGGGAATGCCTCAAAACGTCCAATTACTGGAGGACGTGAGCATAGAAACCACCACCTTGGAGGACGGCAACTTCCAGTTCCTGACTTCAATCAAAATCAGTGTCAAACTTGATCATCTGGATTCCAAAGGAAATAATATATATATATAGTTAATTCTTGTGCCTTCGCAACTACCTTGTCATACCTTGTCAAAGCATGTGCATCCTCTACATGAATCAGTGGTCCCACTGATCACAAAACAATACCAAGCACAGAACTCATTCGAGACCTGCCACTCACAACGGTGGCACGCGCATGTTGTAGCTCACAACGAACTGGTCTTCTTTCGTCACATGAGAAGCGCATGTTCTAATCGATCTGTCTCAGAATGAGGATGGTCTTAACCAGCTCACTGCAAGGGGCTTCCCGAAAACATGCATACAGCATACATACATTTCTGGAGTCACTTCTACATCTTCTACATGTGGCTTTTCATGTTTAACAGAAGACATCAAAATTTGGGATTGACCACCTGGCCACTCAATTCTGAGACACTCAAAGATTTCGCTCCAAAACGGCTTTCATTCTTGTGTGCCGCTTATGCCAATCAGTCCTTCCGCGCGCCCATTTGGACGGGTGCGGATCTGCCGAAGGGGGTCTTTGGGGGGTGGGGTTCCACGTTCCACTTTGAGGCCCTGAGGATCCAAAGAACAAGCAGCATCTTTCGAGCAACAATGAGTCAATTTTTCATCAACATGGTGTTTCCAACCCAGAATGGTCGACCATAATTCCACCGATAAAAGAAATCAACATAAATCAACGACTGAGCGACATGGTATCCGCATCCAAAGTCCGGACTAACATTCATGAACAGCAAAAATATACACAAGGGAGAAAGTGCAGTGCAGCAAAAGTGCAGTGCGGCTTCAGAAACACTTTGTGCATCGCCTTTTGCCAAATGGACCACTGTAGCGAATTTACCCATGAGTAATTACGCATGCATGAGAACAGGTCCAACGTCCAACAAGCCTTCCCTCCATTTCAACTTCCAACTTCCAACCCCCCTCTGACCCGACAAGAAGATCACCCATCAGGAATGGAGGTCCTGCTGTAATGATGCGAGAGCAACTTCCCATGGACCTCCATCACATCGCTGCTCGACCGGAAGTAGCCACAAAGCCCATCCTGGAGTGGCTGTCAAACTGTGTCATTACCCACATCTACCCACCATGGCTCATTTGGTTCCATGAAGATCTGAGATGTCTGAGATCTGCCCAACTGCCACCATCACAATCACTTCCAAGAGTTTCATTGACTTCTGAGTTTATTTGTGCAGTAGAGGATGCGCAATACAACATCGCAAGCAACTGCAGTGATTTGTAGCAGGTGTAGCCAATGCACGCGCACGTGCAAGCAACCCAACATGCACAAACAAACCTATATTTGTTCTTCTTTGGTCCAGACGAATCTACGTTCTGTGCCCGTCCTACTTCTGCCTGGCAAAAATCCTGGATACACCAACATGGGGTTAATGAGAACCATTGGAAGCAACCAAACCAACGCTGTGATTGGCGAAGGCGCCCACCGGACCACAGAAAATGCCGACTCAATCTCAACTGGACCGTCATCAACGTGCATATTAACGTGGACCATCATGGACATCCAAACCGTTGTCAAAACTCAAAAGACCATGTTTAGTGCCTAATCACCAGAGTCAGGTACCAGGTCGAACACCTGACAGGCACGGGCCCAGATCATCCGTCTGCTCAAGTCGATTCACTGATGGAAGCATCATTTTGATGGGCTAGTTTTCACCCAAACGGAAAAACAGTGGAGTTCTTCAAGCTGTTACAGTCATGTATTGTGGTATCATGCGTATGCACGTATACGAGCCTCTAAACTTAGGTAACAAAAAACACCCCAACTTGGCCAAAGCACCGACATCCAGACCCTTTTTTAAGGCGTCCTTCCTCATGTCCTGAACCCCGTGGAAGGTTCGGAGACTAGACCACCAAAACCATCCAAAACCCCATCAACCCCCCTTGGGATAATCTCCCTGTTTCAATACGTCCCTTTCGACCATAGGCTCCACCATCCCTTGCGACCAAAGGCTCCACTGTGCGTTGTCCACAGAAATCGGTGGCGCTGGGCATCGATCTTTGATGCGCCTCCAGGCGCGGCGCGTCTGCGGGGGAGACCCAGGGTGTTCTGAATGAAGGTGTTCTCTACTTCAAAGACTTTGGATCCTTGCCCAACTGGTTCCTGGGCACATGCATCATGTAGTAACAATGTAGTATGAGATGTCTCATTGGTATCAAATACCTTTTGGGTTGAGGTACCACGTTATGTTTGCCAGACTAAATGGAATTGGCATGATGCCAGGCACATGTTTGCAAAGGGCAAGCCTTACTTCTTATATATTTAAGTGTTCATCTTCTGGTTCGATCCTTTGTTCAACCATTGACATGTGGACTTTCAGTGTGGTTTTCCGGTCGGATTCTCAGTCTTGCTTTTGTTCTGAATCTGCACTGCTTTCCGCATCTTTCGGCACCATTCAGTCCGAGTTCGGCACTGCACAAAAAAAGCAAACAAAGGGGTGAGCCTCATCAGGTGTGGTGATCCATGAGGCACATCATTTGGATCATCATCTTGGTTGGTATAAAGTAGATGATCCAAATGATGTGCTGTTTCGCGCATGTCCCATGTCCCATGTCAACTGCACCCATCTCTCCTCCGGTGATGTGTCGCCGCTGATCCTGTCCGTCCAGGACCAAGGAAACATGGCTGGACTTGCAGCGAATCAGCTAGACTTTAACTGGGTGCTATAATGGAACATAAACAAGTCAAACAGTACGATCATACTAGCGGCACCACAAATGACCCCTATCCGCTAGGCTACCACTACCCACTCCACATGGGCGTTGCTTTCGATGCATTGTCCGATTCCATTCCACCGCTCTTCTAAGCTCAAAGGATCAAAGGACGGTTTCAGCCGGGTCCTTTGAAAGGTTTCCTGCGCCAAAGCAAATCCCAGCTCTGTCTTGGCCAAAGCCTCTGCAGATTCGGCGATCTGATGGGTCACTTCATAGTGGATGAGATTGGACATGTATATAATCATATGTAATCCAGTAAGCATTGGACATTACTGGACGATTTCTTACATGTACAAATATTGGGATGTCCATTCACTGTTCTGGACATCACATTGGGCTGGTTCAGGAACAGTGCCACGTCCGTCCTTGTCTTGGGCTCCACACATCTGAATACTTGACTCAAGATATCTCATGGCGGACAAAGTACAATTAGTACACTGTATCCACTCCAAGTTCACAGAATCGCCGCCAGGTGTGGATTGTCATATTCACTGGCCATGCCTGGTGCATCTAGAGGTTTCGAAACACATCTAGATGGTGATAATTTGTCAGACACATAGCCAAAGAGAAACCAACATATCATATATCATCATCTAGATATCAACGTCTAGATCCATCTAGAGCGTCATCATCTATAGATGCTGATATTTCTGTTGGGTGCTTCCAGTTTTGAGAACCAACATCGCAGTGGAAAACACCTGGCCCAGCCTGGCACGATGGGGGGAAAACAACCGTTTTTTGTTCGTTATCTTTCCCCGACCTGTCTGGGACTGGCATGGTGACCTATATTGCGGGGTTTTAGGGGTCAATGTATAATATAGGCAGATTATTCCTTGCATGAAGTGTCTGGGTGTTGTTCCCTCACTGACCCCGCCATGTTGCTTGGGGAGAGGCCAATTCCAAGAACCTACTAGAGATGGCCTCTCGCCAAGCCACCAGTCGAGTGCCGTTCAGACTGCTGCGTCGGCGATCCGTCCTCGTTGGGGGATGGGAGTGGCAGCTCTTCCGCTTGCGACTTCAACACATGTTTGGGAGGAAAAGGGAGATCACCTTCAATGATTTTGCTCGTGAATTTTATGTGGTTTCCAGAGTTGGTTTTTGGTGTCTCCCTAATTCAAGACCACCGATATTGCTTGCGTGAATGCCTGGTTGTTGATGCCAATGCTTCGACACCGCTCCCAGGCTCAGGGCCCTTCGTTTCAGTGGTCGCAACCAGCTTGTCACTCACATTGTTTTTTGTTTCCATTATACTAAATGCGAGTGGATCTTAATCAGCGAAGTTTGAAGCTATCACTGACGGTCCATAAGCGGCGTAGCGTCGGAACGGAAACCGCACCTTTTCTAGTCGCTTGATCCTTGAGCCAAAGTACATATGGTACATATATATGTACAAGTTGCACTGTACGTGTCGCTGCACTTCCATTCGCACCCCCCATGTGAACGGCAACAATATGTTCCGATCACACACGAAAATTTAGGGATGTAAGTGCTACAAAAGAAATTGTATGATTTGCCGCGAGACTCATATGAGGCTCATACTACGAAACATGCTGGACTAAAGCGGACTTTTACATATAAAGTGTGCAACTATGGCTCAGAACCTTTGAAAAATCGAATTGAACAAGTGAGACAGTCACGAGGCCTCGCTCAGTATCCACTCAAAAGAGCATCGCTTTGATGTAGATCCGAACTGGTGACTTCCACGTAGATGTCACATCGGCAACTGACTTCACACTTCTCAAAAGATGTAGGTTTCGGTTTGGATACACTTACAGAACGGCAAGTCGGAGAGACAGTCGGTGACTGTCTACCTTCCATTATGCTCATGGTATCAAATCGTCAATCCGATGATTTGCAATGATACACTTACAGCGTTTCAGGTCAGATAAACATCCGGTGAATGATTTCCTCCCTGGTTTGCATGGTATCCTCATAGTTGTTCAAAGAATTCACCACTGGTGATAACCTCTCCATCCACGATGATCCCAGCTGCCTTGGGCATCCCACCGATCATCTTCCCCCCTCTTGGACTTTCCCTTGGACTTGCTCTTTCCCTTCCCCTTTTCAGAAGGTTGAGGTACTTCGCGACGCTCTTGCGTTAGCGCCGGCCTCCAAGATGTTCCAGATTGGCCTCCTCCTTTGGAATGTCCTCGGGATGATGAAGAAGTTGTACCTTCTGCTGCATGTGCGTTGGCGGCAAGATCTTCCTGCAAAGCTTGCTCAAACACATCGGTAGCACTGGATGGTGATTTATCATGTGGTCTGGCTTTTGGAGCAGCCTTCGCCTTGTTCTCCTCTGCTGATGAGGGCCCAAAACTCTTAGGTGCTGTTGAAGGTTTTGGCTCCTCACTTGGTGCTGACGACGGCTTGGCCTCGGTTCTGGGTGTAGATGCTGGCTTTGCCTCAGCTCTTGACGAAGATGCTGCTTTCGCTTCAGACTTAGTCGTTAATGTTGACTTAGCTGTTGCCTTGGCTGCCTGCTTCTTCTTGCCCTGAATCTCCTTGGCCCTATCTCCAAAGCCTAGACGATTGGTAAGAGCTTGAACATGCTTATGTTCTACCACGCTCATCCATCTCTCTGTATGTCCAACGTTGGGGTTTCTGGCCATTGACTCTATGACTTCCTGAGCTTGTGGGGGCAACCTGATTTCATGTTGATCAATGATCAACAGAATAGACTTCTCCCACTTGCTCTTCATTCTCGAGTACATGATGTCCAGAGGATCGATCACCTTGTGGTAGGGTGATGTAATGTCGGTTCTAAAGTAAGAATATGTCCGACACCCATAAATCGCATGGATGCACTTCTGTACCAATTCAGTCATTGCGCTGGCTTTCTTCGCTTTCAACTCCTCAAGCTGGGCATCAGTCAAGTTGGTGGGGTATTCGAAGTTGCCATAATCCTTCTTGAAGGATTGCGGAGTATGACCAAATGATAGGATCACGAGTGCCACCTTGCAAATGAATTGCTCTCCTCTGAATCGGTGCCAGGCCTCCTCAGTTGTAATATTGTTGTCGTTGGCAAAGATTAACATCATATCATCTGTTGGATCCAATGGTCTCCCATCGTCATCGATTTCTGTGGAATCCCCTGTACCGAACTTGCTTATCACATCCAGTCGCTTCCTTTTCCAATTTGCTTTGAAGTCGGTAAGGCTGGTGCAATAGTAGCTCTTGTACATCAGGGAGATCATGTTCAGCACACATTTGACCACATACCTATCCATCAAACCCGATGCATTCACGGAGACGTCCTGACAGTAGGCTCTCTCTTGATGCGCATAGATTCGAGGTTCCGGTACTCGACAATAGATGGGGAGATCTTCGTTGTCTCTTCCTTCTTCGGGATTGAACTCGGTCGCTCCATGCTGTGCATAGTATCCCGGTTCATCACGATCTGTCGGTCGATTCGCCTCCGGATGTAAGTCGTCGGTGACGTCTTCATCCTCGGGCTCACCATCTTGACGTTTCTTCCCCTCATATTGTTGTGTGCTCCTCTGGATCTCGATGATCACGTTTCGTTCGTCTTCATCTTCTAGATCAGAATCACGACCGTAGTCGATCTCGTCCTCATTGAAAGATGGGGTCTCGACATTGTCACTCTTGAAGTTTTCTGCACCATCAGACGGTTTGGGAGGATCTAGATTGTCCATGTCCTCGTCGTCGTCAGCTGCTTCAGTTTGAGCGATGTCTTCTTCCCAAGCCTTTCTGATCTCGTCCATAGTGGCCTGGTCCAATATATCTTGATCATCATCTTCAGGCTCCTTCTTTTCCTTCTTTTCCTCTTCATCGCCGCTCACAAGATCAACGGGTGAATCGGAAATGACAGTGTTGCGAATACCACACGAGAGTAGCCTGCCTTGACAAGATAGACACACGGACAAAGATGAAGAAGTCAAATGCATACATGATGGACACAAAATATTGCCATCCACGTTGCGATACCCTTCACATGTTCTGGAGATGATTTCGTCCCAAGTTTCCTCACTGATGGAATCCTCGATCAGCTCTCCATTGTCATCGAATCGTACTTCATCGATAAGGGACACGAGCTTTTGGACGTTGTCATCTGTCGCCGAGGCTGACTTCGTGACTTCGTCGGCTCTCTCGAGGATGGTATGCTTCTGAGCAACCCAAAGTCCATGACGTGCCGCTAGAACAACTTGCTCTCCAGTGCTTCCCAGCAGGAGTCTCCTCCATGCCTGAACGTGGTCGTCCCAATACCAAGCACCTCGTACACATCTCCATGGAACTTCTCTAAAAACAACAGTGTAGGAATTCTCCGAAATTCTTCCCCCAAGCTTCCTCAAAGTCATGATTGGAACATAAAGGCAAACGGGCATTCCCACTCTTGGCCATCTTGATCTCAGAATCTTTGATGATCGATCATCCCACGGCGCAAAGTGGTTGAAGAAAACACTACCTCTATATCCCTCCGTTCCACCAGGGACAATTCCTAGTTTCATGATTGACTCAATATTGGAAAGCGATGCCATGTGAAAGCTTCCTCCAAGCTGCATTGCCACATTCTCTGGAGTGAGATGTGAAGTCCACACAGGATATATTGACACATCCTCTTCAAGAACAGTCTCTCTTCCAGAATTGTGAGAGGCAACAGCTCGAATTGCACAAGGAACGATCCAACGTTCATGCTTCAGAAATGACGGTGCGTCTGTGCTGTAAAACATGAGGTTTGCCCAGTATTGCCTTTCCTCTTCGAGTGAGACATCCTCCTTTGAGATACGAATGGCGGCAATCTGATAGCGTACTCTGTTCTGCAACTTCTTTGCATGCCACATCGCCTTGCATAAATACTGGTATCGCTCTGTCTTGACATCTTGACGATGCCGATCACCTGAGATAGTACTGATATCGACACCATCGTTGAAGACATGGTCATATTCCAGGATCTCATCGATGTTCACCCATCCACCCTCATTACACTTCGGGGACACATGAGGTTTTCGACCGCGGTGCGATTGAATCCCATTATGCTTTCCCACTCCATGCCTGAGTAGTCTATTGAGTCTATGGCTAACCTCGTTGACCCGCTGACTCTCCTCGCTGAACTTGTCGATGCGAGTTGCTGGGTTCATCTTTGGTGGATCCGTGAAAGTTGCATCTCTCTTCGGTCCATTCCAGTACTCCACATAGAATGTAACTCCATACTGTGGAATTATCTCGATGCTTCCTCTATCGCAAGTCACCTCAATCTGCCGATATCCAACCTTTTGAGCTTGTTGTGGGTCAGGAGCAAGGTCCTTCACTTTGGGCATCTTTATTCCGAGTGCTGCAGCCTCCTGAATAAGTGCATCAAGTTCCCACTTTCCATTAGGACCTGATCTATCAACCCTGTGATTTGCGACCCTGTACTCTCCTCCTTCTTTGTCATCGGCAATGTCAAAGAGGTCGACGGGCTCTTTGAATCTGGTGACGAAACTGGCGTTCCCAAAGGCCTTCTTGGTTGCCTCGACCGCTTTCGCGTATTCCTCTTTTGCAGAGTCTGACGAGTGTGGTCTACCTTTGGCTCTCGGAGAGTGAGGTGGTACCTTACCTCCTAGTTCCGGCTCTTCTTCGGGAAGTTCAATATCTTCATCATCCACATCCATGTAGTCCTCGTCTTCGACGTCTTTGGATGACTTTGCTTTCCTCTTTCGGCTTTCAACATCACGTCGGATGATTGCCTTGTCGTCCTCGGTGAAGCACTTGCGCATAGTGTCCTCCATGTGAGAGAATGAGTTCATCAACTCGTCCTTCTTCTCAGTGTCGGGACAAATAGCCAGGTGATGTTGGTTTGAACCACAACAATAGCACACCTTTTGGCTCACTGCGCGTGCTCTGACCCTTCTGAGGTTGTCATAGGCGGTTTTCCAGTTGGAAGCGGTTGCTGTACCTTGCCCACTGCGCTTGGCAGCTCTTTTCCGTTCTTCAGTATCTGGATTCGATGTCGGGTAGTGCGACCATGTTTTCGTCGGGGATATTGAACGACCTTCCCCATCCTTGTAGTCTTGCGGATCAAGCTCAGGCGTAGGTGGTTCAGGCTCCTCGACTCCTGGAGTGGTACTCGCAGGGTCGGCTTCGCCATCCTTCATCTCTACATCAGGCTCTTCCGTAGACGTTCTTTTGGGCTCTGGGGCTATGGCCAGTCGTACCATTCTCCTGAACTCTGGTCTGGTAGCATACCTGGACATGACGGCATCGATACAGGCTTGTTCTTCAACTGTAACATGGAGCCCTGAAGGTTTATTCCTCTTGGTGTTGTCATTGATTGATTTTCGGCTCGCTGCATAGAAGTGAAGAAAAGACATTTCTATACCTCTTCTGCATTCATTGATCTGAGCCCAATCCTCGAACAGCGTGTCTTTGAAGATGCCGGCCAATTCGAGAACACCAGTCCAAAACTCCATGATATCGCCCGCAAGCTCAGAATTTGTAACAGTCCTATATTCATTCAACGAGAAGACGTCCTGGTACTCCTTGTGCGTGAAGAAATATTGGATGTAGTCGTGGTACGCCACATTCCCGTAGTCCATATACGCTCGGAAGCCATAGTCTTCACTGTCTGGATCATAGTCTCGGTGGATGAAAAGAGTGGATCCCTTCCCTTGGGTACAGTACTGTTCCACAAGTTCCGACGGGGCTCTGATTCCACCATGATGCGAAATAGCTTTCAATGCTCCTTGAATCCAAGGCGGATTCTTCCTGGATAGCATCATCGCACCCTCGACCATGAATTCACGGAGATTCTGCGCTGGATACAAACGGTTCCATTCAGCATTCTTCTCCCAAAGGACTCTAACTCTCACTGCAGTTTCCCAAATGCTTTCTCTTTCTTGTTGAATCGTGGGAGTGCCGCTCTGAAAACACCAAAAGTTGAAGTTGCAATTCACACAATGGCTTCTATTGTCTTTGTGTGTGTTCCAATCCTCGGATGCATCATGTTTGTTGCAATCTTCACAAAGATATGGTGCGGCATCTGCAGTGGCTTTGTAATTCTCAACTCTCCGATTTCCCGTCATCCAATATTCCATCCTGTCCTCCTCAGGCTCCGGATCTTTCAGAACGAATCTGATGTCCCTCCATTCGGTACCTTGACTGAAGCTCCCACCAACAGTATGCTTCGTGCTGGTCTTCTTCGGTTGCCCATCACTTGCCGACATAGCAACGTTCAAGTACCTGTCGAAGTTGTCCTGAGAAATTGGGACCTGGATCTCGTCCTCTGCCATGTTGTTCAAAGCACTGACATGAACTTTATTCATTGAACACAATAGGATGACCCTTTCTCTCGTGAGTTGTTTCTCCATCACAGCCCAAATCTTGTTCTTGTCGCCGCCTGTGATATAGTTCGCACTGGGAGCACCTGCAACTGAGTACATAGCCTTCCAGGCACGTGACGATTTGGTGGCCAAGGCACCACTTCGTCTCACTTGGTCTACAATGTCGGTGACAATGTGACTGTGATCATATCTTGCTGGCCCGAAGAACTTTGAATCTGGCTGGATGTTCACTAATACTGGAGTAGTCAGGAGCTGTCCGATCGAATGGACCTTTTCAGCCAACTTCCTTGAGAACTCTTTGAATGTCGCCTCGGTCAACCTCAGTGTGCTGCCGTTCGGAAACATACAATGAAGACACAGCCAGATGTGGACGGTTGTACCGTCCCCCTGATCTTGTCCATGTTCTTCCAAGAAAGCGACTACTCTATCAAGAGTATCCAGGATGTCTTGATGCCTTTCTCCCTGAACTTGGAATACACAGCAATTTTCGAATGCCATCTCAGTTCGGATACCGTACTGCATCGTCGTGATTTTCTTTGACGAACTTGCTCTAGTCGCATAGTCAAGGTCTGTCACAAGAATGGTGTGTCCGGTACCGACTCCTCTGATCTGGCCACTCAAATGATCAACATCCATGACTCCTGTATCCCCGTCAATCATCACCTTGTCCTTCTCCTCGGTGTGGCACCCAACTTTGGATGAAAGGAACTTGATGTGATATGCGGCCTTCTCTGGCACATCGTTCAACTTCAAGATAAGTACCATGGCCCTTGCTGAGGGATACTGAAAACAACTTGTCAGATCGAACTCTTCAACCATCTCAACATAGAGCTTTGTCCAAAAACCATCGCCCTCGTTCACTTTTGTCCTCAAATGAGAATCGGTGAGAGGTTGAAGCCCCATTGATGAACTCGATCTATAATTTCCACCCAAAGTCACCCCGACATAATACGTGAGCCTTCTCACATACTGTCTCCAATCTCTTCCTGGCTCGGCTGTACGAGGACCAGCAAACGGAGCTGTAGCGTAAGCAGTGGTACTGCTTCGATAAGTCCAGAGATTGAATATGATGGGTTTGCCAAGGTAGTCCATACCGTTGCACCCGATAGTCGTCACACCTTCAGGAGGAAGCGTGACAAACCATTCTTTTGGCTGTGCAGGCTGTTTCGGCTTCGGCATGGGTTTGCACTTTGGCGGAGCTTTCGGTGGAGGTCGTGGAACATCATACGCTCCATGAGGTACATCGGATGACCAAGGATCCCATTGTTCATTGTTCCTTTCCCAAGGTGGCCTAGGACCTGAACTAGATGAAGTGTAAGGACCGCCCGGTGGTACCGAACTTCCTTTTCCTCCAAAAGTCTGGGTATAGTCATCGCGATTCTTTGGTGCTCCACTTTGATCTCTTGCCCTTCTTGCTTCCTCCCTCATCTGTTTGGTGATTTCATCCTGACTAAGCCCTTTGTTCTTGGCATGATGGATCCGAAATTGACACAACCATTGAGGTTCCACCGCACTGAAATCTTTCAGATTGGGTGGTCCGATTGAGGGATTCTCGAAGGTTAAGTAGATCTTCTCCTTTGGCTTGCCCAAGGTCTCCAGATCTGGTTCTTCATCCAGGTTGGCTTCGGATAAATGGAGCTCTGCAATGTACTGATTCAAGATACTGATCGATGTGTCCCTTGCGAGAAGATCTCGATGGACTCCTAGTTCAGCACCAAGAACGTTGTAACCTGCTGTCCACACATCCGGTTTCACCTCTGGAAACCATTCTTTCAAATGCTGGAATGCAGCGAGCATCTGCGCATTCGTTTCAGATCTGAGGGAAATGGCAGAGTGCTCAATGACATGCCTATTAATGCATTGATACAACGCTTGGATGCACTGGAAATTGTTTATTGCGGCACATCTTTCCAAGGTTCCTCCCGATTGCCCTTTTGCAATGATCTGAATGAGGTCAGTCAAAGATGTGAGATCTTCGGGATGATTCTTGTTGTGAAACCTCAATGCAAATCCCAATGACGCACCCGCCAAGCTGATGTATCTGCAGCTGCGTTCCCAATGTTCGCCGGTCATTGCCATGTAGTTGCTGCTACGACCTTCAATGGGTATCCTGTGATGCAGATCATTCATGGAATCATAGAAGTACCCGTCCCTCGTGATGTCTAGAAGTGAATCTTTTGACATCGCAGTGGAATTGATACCTTTCATGCCTCGTTTGGCGACCTTCTCATTCAGGTCTGCCAACATCCCTTTGACTGGTGCTTCTTGGTTGAAGGGTTCCGGCATGAATAAAGCCAAGAGATTGTCTGCAAATAATTCCAACCTGTCCCAAACATCATTGGATGCAAACGCCTCATAGGGAAAGTGATCCGGATTAGGAGGAGGTGTCGGCCCAAGAGGTATGTGTTCTGGTCGTACCAGTCGCTCTTGACTCTTGACGATGCCGATCACCCTCTTTATTCCAGCAAAGAATGCCCTTGTTACCTCCTTGCCGTCGTCCGTCTCTGGGTCATACTTGCTGAGCAACACTCTGAGGGATCTCACGAGGCGCTCTTGGATGGCTCCACCCTTGGCTTCAACGGCACAATAACAAGCGCTGATAGAGTAGACGGGTGGTACCCCTCTCTCCATCCACTTCTCTGCCAGTTGCAGAGCTTGTCCTGGGTCCATGTCCTCGACGAACTGTCTAGGAACAAGTGTAGGACTCTCCCCTCGTCTGCTATCCAATTTCTGGAGGTGTTCTTTCAGCTTCTTGGCTGAGGCCATGCTCCTCCCTGTGGCCCCATAAACAGTAGAACGGAACATGTTGACTACACAATCTCCACGATGTAGGGATGTTGTCAATCTCCAGAAATGGCTCACGAATGCTAATGAGTTCCCTCTTTGTGGTAGGGTTGCCGGTGACAGCCCACCAGTGATTGGATGGAACTCAGCGAACTTCTTCTTGGCAAATTGCTGGATCACGCCGGCACCAAAATGGCTAGCTTGGTTGATCTCAAAATCTTGCTCAAGATGATTGTGAAAGGTAATGACACTGGCGCATGAATCATGAGTGTCATGGTTGTTTTCACAAGTGAATTTCTTCTTCTTAGAATCGTGAACCGACTGAATGATCTTGTCAAATCTTTTATTGATATTGACTTCTGAACATGGGTTACCGTTTGACATGGAAGGATGCGGCGATCGCGACCAATCGTAAAGCACAGGAGCACGGCTGGTCACATGCTGCTTCTTCCACAATGACAATGCACGTTTGTTCAAAGTCTCTATCATATGCTGCGCAATTCTAAGAGTATACAATTGAGTTACTCTCGTTTCTCTTCCGGCACAAGGTGCATGCTGATGTTTATGATCACAGTTCTTCATCAAATTTTGAAACTGCACCCCCCACGACACAATCCTCCACGGCTTCTTGATGGGTATATTTCTATGACCATAATGAGTTGCGAGGCCATACATACATCCGTCGAAGTCATGTACGTGTGATTCCGTGCCTTCTATCAGAGTTGTCATTCTATCATCTCTCCAATACTCGCAACTTCTAGGTAGCTCAGTAAGCGCACATGCTCCTATTGCGAATACATGGTCAAGTGCATTGGCAAAGCAATTCCACAACGACCAATACAACTCTTGATGTTTCTCAATCTGCATTTCGGCCTTTATACTTACAGTCCTATTCAAGCGATTCCATGCAGAACCACCAGTGCAAGGACCCGCAAAGAAGACACAATCAAGACTGGACCGGACACATGCTTTCACTTTATTGATGCCATAAGCAGAGCAGGCATCGTCGTCCTCTGTGATTGTCACGATGTTCATGAACTGCTTCTTCAAACAAGTCTGGAGAAAGGTAAACCAATTCTGTTCTTCAGCACACATGAGGACTAAACATGGGACATTTCTTTCGAGCTCTTGTAGCATGATGCATCTATCAAAGATATCTTGAGGACCCTTGACGTCTTGCTGATGGAGTTCGAACTGATATTTGTGTGACCGTCCTGATCTCCTTTGTAAGACCAAATGCAACACGGGTTTTCTTCCCGGAGGTGTGTCACTTGCAACATATTTTGCTGTTTGTGCAATGAACATATGCTCGTGGGCAATGGTGTTCATCCCCCACGCTTGTATGCCTGTTGCAATTGCCGTGACATCGCCCTTTTGCTTGTTATTGCTGTTGTCTGTCGTTTCATGTTGTGGGCTGTGTCCGTGACCGTTGGAAACGATCAGGAATGTTGTATTTCCTACCCATGGATCGTCCTTACCTACGGAATTACCCTTGAAACGCCAGGAATCAACTTTTGTGTCCTTACCGCTCTTGTAGTACTTCTCAGTCCTACGATAATCAGACAAATCCGATAGCCGGACAGGACAGTGTGAGTCTTCACTAGGGACAAACTCTTGTGTTCTCGGCACATTATGCACTCGGGTGAGTGTGTCGCCATCGCGTCGCCATTCATCTCGGTAATTTTTATTTGTTTTTGGGTTTTTCCCCTTCGAATCCAGGCGCACAAAATGGTCTTGCACCGCACCGAAAGCGCGAATTGATGCACCGTCCTGCCCCCCACTCCCCCCATGAACAAGACGTAAAAGCGTGTTGATCACACGAAGGGTGGCAGGATGACAATTGTTGAGAGGAACCTCTTGTGACTGGAGCAAAGCTGTATCAGTCGACAAGGAGGCAATAGAAAACTGTAGCACAGCGTCTGGAGCCCAAGGAACATTGGCTAAGGCCAGGAACGGGGATTGAGATAAGCAGGCGCCCGCCTCTGGAGATGAGGATGCCTTGGAGGCATGATACAGGAAGCATGCACGTTCGACCCAATGATCAAAGCGCAAGGCTTGCTGCAGTGGCGTAGCTTCTCGTTCCACACAATTCCAGGAACCATTAACAAGGACCCATGTACTCCGACACGTGTCTGACGGTATGTAGCGACCCGGTGGGAAGCGACGATAATAGACTGGGACTTTGACGACATAGATGCAATCTCCATTGGGGAGATCCTGGACACCCTCTTTTCCTGTCATTCCTTTTACAAAGACTGCGCGAGGCAAGACCGGAGTCTGAGTGTATGGGAAATTAGGAATGTCATCCGTCTTAGTCTGAAAGATTTGATGATCGATTTTCTTATGATCGACTGATGGAGAGACCATATCAGCCAACTCTTTGGAGCTCAAATCCTCTGGGTCAAGAAGGTTGATCAACATACAAGCCCGGCGCCACGCAAGTGGAGTCCGAAAGGCCTTTGTATGGATATCTGCACACATCTTGTGGGAGATCTCGTAGAGCAGTACGAAATGGTCCTGTTGAAAATGTTCATGCAATGAGACAATGGATATCCCATGAGTGCGTTCAAGATGACGCATGGTGGGATTCTTCCCGGTTCTGGCAACTCCAATCATACCTTGATTATCATCATGGAACAATATTTCAGGAGCTTTGCCCGAGAGCGTTTGCCAGAGGCCGATGGAGGGTATCCCAAAGTTGCGGAGAGTGGAATCTGCCGCGACTATTTCTGCTTCAGGTGTTGAATGGCTGATACATCCTTGACGCTTGCTCCCCCCAGCAATGGGAAATCGTGTATGCTTACCTTGTACGTGCATGTGAGAGCCCGACGTGGAACGAAGGGTCTCACCGCAACCAGCAAAATCAGCATCAGCGAAGATTCCGACTGAGAGAGTTGCGATCGGATCGCCAACCCATCCAATCATGCGCTTGTCGAGAGTGCTGTTGACATAGCACATGAGATGATGCAAACGAGCATCATCATTGCTGGTCCATTTATTCACATTCCTGGCCAGCATGTTGATTGATCTCAATAGATCGAATCGAGCAATTCTGGCAGCGTACAACAACTTCATGAGTATACTCGCTGCATGTGGCGCCAAAGAACCACGGTTTCCATCGTCCGGAGTGACGTCAGATTCGGACTTGGAATGCAACTTACCAGAATACTTGGGGTCAAAGGTGTTAGCACACCATGGACACGTAACGGCCTCTTTCCCTGGAGCGGGTGCTCGTGCGGGATGAGATTTGGTTTCTTCTGGGACGCTTGGTGTCGCGACCTTCTTCAATTTTGTATCATGACCGACAATGTCTAAATACTTCTCGACGGACAGTTTCAACAATCCTTCCATGTTGTATGAGACGGTGTTGACTACTGTTCCATCGTGGAGTTTGGACTCTCCTCGTGTGAGCATGCAGCCGAGATACAGTCCAAGATCAGTCTCGGGCTCAATCCTGAGTTTCGTTCGTAGCATAGACCATCCTTTGGTCATTTTCTCGGTTGGTCCGGCAAGTTTCAGGTCGTCCACATATATAACGAGAAGAAGTTTCAGGCCTTCATGAAAATATATTGATGGCCATTCATCACCAATTGGCTTGAAGCCAAGTTGGCGCACCTGCGTATCGCAGTGCTTCTCCCACATTGTACCTGCGTCCGGATGTCCATACAAGGCTTTGAGGAGGCGTACCACTGGTCGATGATACTTTGATACATCAACATCATCTGGCCACGCGTCTGACGGTAACTCGACCCAACAGGGCGGTCCCGTAAGAGAAGCCTGAATGTATGCCTGAATCGCATCAGCGAGCTTGACCGAATGTCCGGGAACACATCCATAGAAATCTGCCCATCTAGAAGATTCAAAGGATGCTGGTGAATTGCCCAAGTCCTGAAAGAAAGCTGCTTCCCAATTCTGATTCTTCACTTTGTTTCCTAGCAATACTCCTCTTCCCTTAAATTTTCGTCTCTCATCACTCATTGGCAATTGATAGTTCTTTTCCACAATGATGCCATGGACCCTTGCAAAGTGCACGACCTGCTTCAGAGTGAGCGCTTCTTGTTTTACGTCGTGATACTCTCGAATCACAGAGAAGTCGAACACTCCTTGCTCATGAAGTCCCAACCATTCTTTTCTCATTGAGGCTTTGGCCTTGGGATTCTTCAGCATTTCTGCTCGACTAACAGGTCTGGAGACTGCTGCTTTGAACAGGTTCCGATAAGCACTCATCGGGTTCGTTGTGTCGGCATATGTGTATCTTTCTCGATGTTTGGAGATCGAGTTGATGCAGGGCATTGACGGAAATGACAAGTGATGATCTTTCAAGTTCTTTGTGAAATCTTCGGTTGTGCATCTATTGGATTCCGTTGGCATTGCATATGCTACTGCCATATCATTGAGGATTTCTCCACTGTTGACATCAATGATATTGAGTGGATCCCAAGTAGCACGTGGGCCGAACCCATTCTCCACACTCGTCCATTCCTCCCATTCGACTAAGTAATCGTCGTCGCTTGGGAGTTCTGTGGAAAGTGTAGATGCTGAAGATGGACTATAGCCCCCCATGTCATCGTCATCGGTGATCAGCGTCCGATCTTTCTTCAGATCGATGAAGATGTTGGGCGATACGTCCTTAGGATCATCATCCTTGTCCTCCTTCTTTTTCTTCTTCCTTTTGTCCTTGCTGGATCCCGCACCTTTACTCTCTCTCTCTTTCATCTTTTCTTTCTCGAGAGCTTCTTTCTTCTCAGCGATAGCTCTATCAGATAGAGATAACGCTTTCCATTCTTCCGGAGTATATTTTGATCTTGGTCTCGGTGATGACCTGAAGAACCTTCTTCCGTCTGATCCAACCTTATATGGATTCCCTTTCCTGTCCAGTTTCACGGTTTCACCATCATCATTCAAGTAGATGATACCATCACTTGCTTTTCCCATGGACATGTGATCCATTGAAGGATCTCCAACTGGCGGGTGATCTTCCCTGCCGGTCGAAGGTGGTACCTTCGCCTTGGCAGGTTTGGACAATATTTTGGAGTGACCGCCATCAGGTTTTGGATCATCATCATCACCGGGATCATCTCGTTCTTCATCATCTGCTTCATGATCTCCAATGGCGTCTTCGTCGTCCTCATCCCTAATCTCCCTTTCCGCAAGCTCCTCAAAATCCATACCGGGCTCAGTTGGTTCGTAATCTCCATAGTCAATCATTTGACTAGGATCTCCGACCTCTGGCTCTCCATCTCTCCTGTCACGGATCTTCATGCCTTCCAACGTGTTGTTGATCTTCTCGTATCCTTCCTTCAACGGGAATTCGATGGGAGCGAGGAATACCAGGGTCTCTGTGAGCTGTGGTGTGAGTAGCTTTCTGATAGGGCGATTGGCATCAAATGCAAGGCTTTGATGTGCAAAAGTTTCAAGACTCCACACTCTGTATTGTCTCGACCAGTTCATCCCGGGCTTGATCTCATATCCGGCGAAAATACCTGGGATTCCCTTGGGATCAAACTTGTGCTTCTGCTCAATCCTTCCTTGACTGCTCGGCATGAAGAAGACCTTTGCACCAAAGGGAATCTTCTCTCCATGGAACTCTTTTCCATGTAGCTTGTACCAAGGGCTCACTCCATCCTCTCCTTCCTCAATGTTCAAAAGATGGCTGACGCATTCTACTGCATAGCTCCAGAAACATGGTGGTAACCCCGCTTCCAAGAGACAAGTTGCGGTTGTCATCATAATGAACTGATTGTTCCTCTCCGCCAGAGAATTGTTCTGAGGATGATTCGGTAGAGAGTGATCGAATGGGATCTTCAGCTGCTTCATAGCCGTCTCAAACTCTGGGGCTTTGTCGGCATAAGCAATCTTGATCTTCTTCAATCCTTTGAAGTGGTTTATTGCATTGACCACGTCCTTGGTAAACCTCTCTTTCGACGGATAGGCCCATATGACGCCTGTGTACCTGTCACGAATGACGAAGATCTCTCGATCAGTACTGATCCCTTGATCAAGGATGTTCCTCGTATCGACAAAATCAAAGGTAACCAGATCTCCAAAAGCTTTGAGCTTTCTCTTGAACGCTCCTCGATGCGTCTTGAAGTGTTTCATCTTTGCTCTGATGCATGACTCACAGTAGGGATTCTTGTAACGATGTGTGAGTAGATGCTCGATTTTCCTGGCATCTGCTTTCAGAGTTCCTCTTCTCACCATTCTACTTGCACCGTCAACAACATCCACCTCGATGTCATCTGCATCATCATCGTCAGCTTCTGGCTCACTGTCTCCGGCGACATCTGATCCTACCTCATCTTCTTCTCCCGGAGATGCTTTGAACTTCTTATTCCTCTTTCGCCTTTTGACTTTTGGAGGCTCAATCACAGGAAGGTCGTCATCATCACACATGATTCCTTGAGGATCCACATCACAGTTGATGAAAGTCGATTGGTAATCAGCTTCATCTTCTCCTAGGGTGAACCTTGCGATCATCTCCGCCCTTGTATCGTCGGTGGGAGTACAGAAGTCACTGCCCTTGACAATATATGGGATGTTTCCCTCTACTTCTAACATGATTTTCTTGTAGTTCGGGGAAACCATGTACGGGTTGCCGCAGGCTGGCCATATGAATGTGTATCCTTCCTCCATGCATTTCTTTCCAACAGACAGTACTGAAGGAGACTCATCTAGGACGAATGGGGAGTAGGTAGAGTCAAATTCGTCGAAATGAATGTCGGCGACTCCTTTTGTGGATGTCACTCCATTTGCAGTATAGAATGACATTGATTGGTCGCTTTCTCTCACTTCCAGACCTAATTTCTTGGCTCTGCCTTTCGATATCAAATCATACCCACATCCTGTGTCCATGATGAACTTTGTTCTTGACCCTTTGGCTGGAATAGACAATGTCTTTGTGTCTGCATGATCTTTCTTTCCCTCGCATACATGAGGAATGACTTTATGATGGAAAACTAGGCCGTCATCTTCGTCAAAAGACATAGTGACCGATAGGTCACCCTTTGGTCCAACTGGTATTCGGACCCTCTTGATCTCAGTGTAGGGGACCATCAATATGCCTCTCGCCTCTGCGACCTTTTCTTCAAATCTGATTTGTTCTTTCCTCGTGTAGCAGGTGAGCTCTTTCTCATCGTATCGTTTGATATCCGGACGTAGAGGTTTCTTTTCTACTACCTTCCATTTGTCCCTGACTGAGTAGATCGCTTCGTTCAACATGATCTCACAAGTCTCTTCATCAAAGGATACTTTTGCACCTCCTTCTCTTGCCTTGGCGGATGCAGCAATCCCTTCATCTTCGGATTCGTCCATGAAGAGTTCACCGTCAATGGCTGGGGCTCCAGGCTTCGCCTTAGGCTTCGGTTTGGGTTTTGCCTTGGGCTTTGGCCTATCGTCTCCTGAGTCAGCTGGTGCAGATATCCCTTTCTTAGGAGAGGCTTTTGGGTCATGGTAGAACTTGCAATCCTTCCCTTTGTCACAAGTTCCTCGAATCCACATCCAACATACTGGCTTATCATTCTTTCCGACAGAAGATCCTCTGGATGGTGATCTGGGTTTCTTGTGACTGAATGGGCAATCTTTCCCCATAGTGCAGTTACCTTTCACGAAGTATTTGCATGGTATCTTCTTCTTGTCTGTACTCGGACTTCGGCTGCGATCCTTTCCATCACCTTTACCTTTCCCCTTTCCCTTTTTGTTCTTGTCTTCAGGATGCTTCTTGGGATTGGGTTTCGGCTTCACTGCAGCAGCGTCTTCTGAGACAACCTGTTCATGTTGCCCTTTTGGTTTCTTCTTCGGATCAGCTGGTGCAGCTTTCAGTTTTGGAGCAGGTCCGCCTGGTTTGAGATTCTGAAAGATATTGGCCACATTCTTCACTGCCTTCTCCTTTTCCAGGATCATCCTGTCTTCAGTTTGCCGTTCGATGTGCCTTCTGATCATATCACGTAGATGTTTGTATGTCTTCTTGGCATCATCGTCGTTCATGCTGTTGTAGGCGCTGATGTCGTATGCCATGAGGTTTGAGTTCCTGATTTTTCTCCATAGGAGATCCCGAAGAGTTTCGTCGCTCGGGACGTCAACGGGCTTCATTCCTGCCAGAATCTCATCCCAAGTGTGGAAGAACAACGATAAGTTCTTGTCTCCTTGATATTCTAGTTGGTAGAGGTGCATTGAAGTATATAAGACTTCCACATTTGATGTTGTCTTGAAATTCATAAGGATCAGGGCTAGGACCTCTCTTCCCTTTATGAGGCTTGATGTTCTCCCTTTTGCATTGATCCTCGTCCTCAACTTCATAGCTACACCTGAACCATCATCTTTCGCATCCATGACGACCTTGGTAAGAGCTAGGCCGAGTTTGGCATCGATTGAATGGAATCTTTGGTCTCCTGAGTCGACAAACTTGTCCGGATCAGGATCGTCCATGGCTTCTTTGATCCAGTCGATCCAGGGCTCTTGATCTGAATCATTGGCCGCAATGATGATCGATTGAATGAGATTTGCCTTCCATAGTCCAAGATCATTGATCCTGGGCCATGACGGAACGTTTATCTTTGATTCTTCCTTCCTCGATACTTTCATGATTGTAGAGGTTGCCGGTGCAAGATGAGATGAAGAGGATGCTTCTGCTTCTGAAATCTTGTCCCTCAATGATTTGTTCGCCTCGGATAGCTCAATTGATTTCTCCCTTTCCTCGGCGTACTCATTGTGGGTTTCGGCATACCATTCATACATCTCATCTCGGTTCTCTGTCATTTCATTGTACCCGTCCTTGTAGTGCTTCGCCTCCTCTTTTGCGTTCCGAATCTCATCTTCCTCGGACGCGTGGGTTGGTAACCCGCGGTCTCTGGAACTAGGACGCTTGCTGTACCGAGAGACTATGGGTGCCATTCGTGCTTCTGCTTTTAATTTCGCATTTTCCATAATGACATTCTTTGTCTCCTTCTGGCTTTCCAATAGTGCATTCTCCAGTTCTCTGATCTTCTGTTGAATTTCAGCACCATCATCGCCGAACATAGGAGCTCTCATCATATTCTCTCTTTTCAGCTGTGCGTTGGCTTCGGATAGAGCGAGGTTGACGTCTTTCAATTGTTGTCGTTCACGGATGGAACTTTCTAGGACTTCGTTGTTGAATATTTCTCCTTTTGCGATAACCTCCTTTGCGACGTTTGCTTCGTATTCATGGTGGCTCGCCTTCATTTCTGCCATTTCTTTAGCAGAGACTTCAGTCTGGCATACAAACATCTCCATCCTCATGCCCACTTCCATCTCTCCTATCTCCGCTCTCGCGTTGAGTTCAGCTCCACGTGCCATAGCTAGTTGACCTCGTAGATAATCAATAACCATAGCTTCCTGATTGCTCTGATCTTGAGATGAGTGAACACTGTGTTGAAGACGTCTTTCCCTGACCTCACTGTTCCATTGTTCTTCTCTCTGGTGTTGGATCACCTCGTGCATGTTGACATTCTCATCCTGTAGCGCAATCATTCTAGCTTGTATCTGATCAGCTATTCCGACGAAGGCTGTGTTCTCATCCTGAATGGCTTTTGATCTTCTATTGATCGCCAATGAAGATTCATTCTGTTCTTGGATGTGTCCAATTGCTGCTTGAAGCTCTTGGGACATTCTGTCCTTCGTTGCTTTCACAGATTCAAGCTCTGAATGTTCTTGATGAGTTTCTTGTGCAAGCTCTTGATATCTCATGTAGATATGTTCAGCTGTCGATTCCGCCAAGCGTAGCTTGTGTTCGAGCTCTTCAATTCTTATTGTCGCTCCTTCATCTTCCTGTGTCATCTCTTGTAGATGTTCCTGCATCTTCCTGTTGTAGTCAGACATTTGCCTGAACTCCACTTCAGCCTCGTGGTGTAGTCGTGAGTATCCGGCTTGGATGCATTCATATTCTTCATGAAGAAAATTGTATGCGTTTCTCGCCGATCTCAATTCTTCACCCAGCTGAATCTCTCTTCTTTGCTCTTTTGTTCCTCTATCATCGTCACGTCTCTTCTCTATACTCCTTCTTGGGGATCTCGCGGTAGACGTTATAGGCGATGTAGATCTTGTTGTAGCTCTCATCGATCTTCTTGGTCCTACGGGTGCAAGATCGGTCAGATTCCGAGCCGGTGGCACGGATCTTTCCGAGATTTGTGATCCAGTAGGCATAGTGATAACGTCAGCATTTGCTGATGAATCAGTACCCATTGTAGAGTCTGGTGACGAAATGGTGTTGGGACCACCAGGAGCAGCGAATGAATAGGGTTCGCTTCCATTTCCTCCTGAGCTTGACATTGCAGGTTTCTGTAATGACTAGTCTTGTTCTTGGTCTCGTGTAGCTCGTACGGCTATAAAGAGCGCGTACGGCTGATAACCTGCGAGTGGATCTTAATCAGCGAAGTTTGAAGCTATCACTGACGGTCCATAAGCGGCGTAGCGTCGGAACGGAAACCGCACCTTTTCTAGTCGCTTGATCCTTGAGCCAAAGTACATATGGTACATATATATGTACAAGTTGCACTGTACGTGTCGCTGCACTTCCATTCGCACTAAATTACTTTGTTGCTGACAAACACTTCATATGATTGGAATGCATGCCTACATTGAGCTCTCAAACAATCCCAATGTAGCCAATCTTCCTTCCATACATGGAATGTTTGGGCACTTGAAAACACTTGCCATGTGTTCATTGTCTTCAAGTAAACAAATGTCAATGGCAATACCGCTACATACTATACAACATACACAACTGCTCTTTTGGGAGGGCCTGCTATGTCATCCCGATGTGCTGCCGTCTTTGGTCAGTCTTTTTCCTTGTGCCAGTCGCAGGGAGATTTCGATCAAAGAGGTACTGTGCCACCCTGTTCTCGTCCAAGCGACCAGTTAGCCACCAAAGAATCAAGAACGCAAGCTATTTGTGGGCGTAAGTTGCTGATCCTTTGACGGTACTTTGCGTTGGTACTGGTCGTCTTTGTCGCGATGGTATCACGCAAATTGAAATTGCATCTACTGCATCTGCTGCCGCTGCTGCTGCTGTGTCCAAAATGAGTAGAATGGACTTCTGGAGTGTCAAGCCATCATGGTTTGGTGCACTCGGTTTCGGCCGACACCCAAATCACACTAAAGTCGAAGTCAACTCACTCCAAGCAGCCAGGGAAGCCGCTTCTTATGCTGCGATCATAAAGATGCAAGGCCGACGGGCACCGAACAAAGTGAGTCAGCCTGACAGTTAATTTGGATGGAGTAAAGTCTTCCAGGTATACCAGAGCCGTTCATATATTCGTTTTGAAGACATACTGTATGGTACCCCTTACCTTACAGTAACTTTTGGGCTGCAAATTATGCACTTTATAAACAACGCTTTGCTATAAACTGAATATACCAGCAAATTTGTTGTAACATGTTGTAACGGAGCGTACCCACCTTTTGTGAAATGGGCTAACTGTCACACAATAGGCAGGCTTGATCTAGGCAGCATTGGCCAAGCACATGAGTATTGTTTTAAGTAACACCACACAACAAAATCTCAGTGACTCAGTGAAAGAAGCCACTATTCTATGAAATTACATTACCAACCATGCATGCATATCCAATATATAGAGAGCCTGCTCTAGAACATGGCACACACATTACGTGCTTGAAGCAAAGACAAGCTTCAGATTAGCAGTTTTCCAAACCCAAAACCAACCACTTTGCAGTAGTTGCATAAAAGAAGGACACAAGGTGTTCCAGGTAAAACACAAATACAACATCCCTCCTTCACCATGAAAGCTGACTGCGCGGACATCCTCAATCTACCTGGACCTGCACCCCATGTGATTTATCTTTTTTGATTAAATGCCTTATCAACTAGTGCTCCAAAATATAGTCACATATTCCCAGTCTAAGGGCCTTATGAAGTGACCTATAGTAACCCGTTTTGTAGAGGAACTGGATCCCCATAAGGTTAACTCAAGGGTTTACTGCATGTATATATAGAACTCAAAGGCTAGCAATGGTATGGCATTCCGTGTACAGGGAGGCCACAGTTAAGATTGCGGGCCGTTTACTCGAGGAAGTTATATGCGGGTTGAATTCCACGTCACAAATGGATCTGGGGGGGACACTTTTGGGCAGCTCTTAAATGATCAAGGAGGCACGAACCTATAGATGCACCAGTTTCCTTCCTCTGCAGCACCCTCCATCCGGCTCCTTGGGGATGCTGTATAGATCACGGGCGAGGGCGGCGCATCCTACGAGACAGGTAACGGCGACACACACGTGTTTCTTCGAAAGTGGATGAGTGAAGATTAAATGTTTATCATAATGTCTTGGGTCTATCCAAGTACCAGTAAAGGTGGATGATGATGCTTAGTACAAATTATAGTGATATTATGTGATACTTGTTACTGACTGTTGCAGGTAACAGGACAAACCAAAATCATGTCTCAAACAGTGTAGTTGATTGCACCCTCTCGCCAACATCACACACATTGCACCTCTCTAGACTCTAGCATACATCCTCAATACGTACAGTAGAAAACACCATATTATACATACAAAAAGCATAATAATATTGTGTATGATATATGTATATATATTATATTATGGCATAAATTATATGACATCTATAGGGTGTTGGTCATCTGTCCGTGGAGGGATGGAGAAACAAGCCCCCCCACACTCACCAGGCTCGACAAGCAAAGATCGATCATCAGTTTCAAGGGAATTAACATCATCCGATTTCGGGTTTCTTCTTCTAGAAAACATTTTAACGCATCTTAACACAAGCTCTTTTGAGGTAGTCTACCTGTCTGCACAGTGATAGGCACGTGCAGTCGACTGAGAAGAGATCTTTCACCGAAGCATCTCGTATCCTGATCATCCGGACGTTTGTCATCTAGAATATCATCGAACGTCAATGGAAGTCGAGTCCAATACACTGGAGGATTTTCCGAGACATAGACCACCACCCCAAAAAGTCCAACATGCAAAGCCGACGTAGCGGTCCATCCGTCCATCCTTTCACATGGTGGGGTACTTGAGGAATGATATGATACGTACATATACCAAACAACGGGACGCTCCTCAAAATAATCCCGATTGAGTGATTCACCACCTGTTTGGTCTTAAAATGATCCTTTCAGGGACATGCCATGCCATCCAGGCCTGGACCGAATCCTGGACCGAAGCGTTTCGACCACCAAGCAGAACACCGAAAAAACAAACACGGCCTTGACCTCCAAATCGGGTGTTTTCCACTGTTGACTAGCACAAACTGTCAACATGTCCCAAACTGTGGACATGATTCTGCAGGTCTCTCTCCATATGCTCAGTCGTTCTCAGTGATTCTTCTCATCGATCCTTCTGCCATACCAACAAATATTCAACGATCTTCTATACTCACGTCTCCATCCACGACTTAGTGGGCCTCTTCGATGTCCTGTTTCATGGTGGTCTTCAGTTGCGTCACCTCAGCTTTCATGGCACCGGTGCCGTGTTTGCACCGGTCACGGTGGTCGACATCGATGGCATGTTCGACATGTCGACGGACTCCTTTGGATACATCCTTCAGTTCCTTCAAAACAACATGGAAAAGATCTCGATGGCTGAACATCCCAGGGATTTTTTAAAGAAGTCCGTGGACCCCACTTCAAGATTTGGGGTCGATGGATTTGTTTGATTTGTCTCCAAATGAGGAAAGCACTCTTACAGCAGTTACATCCTTACACTGAGTCCCAGGGTTTGTCACGAAGGAGTCTCTGAAGGGTATTGGAATGATGCAATGAGGGAAGTTGACTTGTGAGATCTTGTGAGGATCGGATGGATCGGGATGCACAATTGTAATTGCTCTAAACTTTGGTTTGGGTACTCAAAGGGTCCATTGTATTCGGACTTTTTGCTCTTATGTTGCCACACAACAATCACAAACAACCTGAATTTCACATGGGCTAGTGACGGGGCCAGCAGCAATCACCAGCTTTGCTTTTGGGTCATCAGCCCAATTAAGCTGCAGAGCCGACACAAAAAAGGCTCTTTTCAAACCCGGCACGCACACAAACACATGCAAACACACACACACACTAGTTCCAAGAACCATAAGGTTCTCACATGTATTCAGTGACTGCTCCGAACCGCACATGCTCCGCTCGTGACGTGCTCCGCCGGCTTGGCGTCACTGACGTCACGAGCCGCGAAGCGGCAGCGGGTCCCCGGCCGTCCGATGGAGTGGTGCCAGATATGCGCGCACGTCCTGGCGGGCAGAACGGAGGTCACCCAGCAGCTGTCTCAAATAGAAAGAAGAGGATCTGAGGGGGATGGACCAGATGGATGAAGAAGAGCAGGTCAAGTGGGAAACAAAAAAAAACATGTTTTGATGAACCAGCTTCAAGTTCTAAGCTATAAAGTACAGTACTGGGCCTCTCTCTCTCTATATATACAATGATACATCTTCCAGTGCACCGGCGCAGTGCAACAGCGCATGGATTGTCATGACAGGTTGTGAGCTGCATCGCCGGAGCTTACTGAGCAATGAGCCAGCAAGAACACTCAGATGTGGCCCTCAAATCACCCGTGCAATGTGGTGGTGCCAGAAAAACTGGTCAGTGGGGGTCAAGTGCAACTTGGTTTTCCAGGAACATGTCGAACAGGAACATGTCAAGCACCCATCAAGGAACTAGACATGGGACCCCTAGCTTGTGTCTGTCCTGGGTCAGCTGCTGTAGCCCCAAAATGAGATCTCACGACCTCCTTCACCTTCGCCTTTGCTTGAGAGTAGGGCTTAAGGCTTCACCGTCGCCCTTGCTCTGCACGTTTCCCCCGTCCTTCTCCGCCTTTCGGTCGCACTCCCAAAGGCTGGAGCGTTCCTGGAGCGTTCGAAAACAGCGGAAACCACGAAAACCGCAGCCACAGCCAGTTGGGATTCGGAATCCACCCAAAGCCAAATCCTTGGGGATCCAGCGACTACCCTCAGATAGGCAAACGTGGGACCCTCCAGTTGCCTCGACCATCAGCACCAACTGTTTTTGTCAATCCATTCAGAAGGACATCTACTTGCATTCAACATCACTCAACCATGTGCTCATTCATTCGAGAAATCGATTGACGCTTAACCTACAAATTCTGTTCGTCCCATTTACACGTGCCAGTCCTTTGTTCCGGGCATCACATTTTGTAGTGTCGCCACTACCTGGGCTGTGCGGTTCGGATGACGTGTGTCAGCCGAAGCCACAGCCGAAAAGGCTACAGTATGGAATAAACGAGTACCATCTCAGAGGAACAAAGCAAACTAAAGCAAATAATTATGCACATGAAGGGATGCAAGAGACGTAACCGTTCCTAGCAATTCCGAAAACCATGAGGAACATTGCACACCATCGATCGAACACATATTTGTTTAAAAATGATTGGGACTTCGTACATTCTGACTTGCTTGGAAGTGGTGACATACAAAGTTTGACAAATAAATTTATACTTGTGCAATTGAGTAAGAGTGTTCATTTCCGGGTGGTGATATAAACCATCCTTAAGAAAGATCAGTCAATGAGGGTGATCCTTCCAACATATAAAAAACATATTGAAACACAATTCAAAAACAACACAACAGACCTGCAAGGTCGGGTCAAACAAAATGGAGAAACATCAATAATCTTCCAGGATCTTCCAGGCATGCTTTTGCCGGCTGCGTCATCTGACCCGTGGGCTTCGAATAATCATGTAGTTCTGCAAACAGTTTTTCGGGGTATCACCTCCATTCCCCGACAGAAAACCACCCGCCTGCTGGTCTTCCAAAAGACGTGTTTGTTGGTGTCGGATGTTTGTCCTCGTGGTCTCAAGCAAGGGTCTTCGGGCATCAGCTCAAGCCACCGGTGGAGAACAATCAAAAAGAACAAAACAACATCAAAACAACTCACTATCATTCACCTCTTTTTCTTGGAGCGCAGCCAGCTGCCAAAAATCCACACCGGGGGTGGCATATGGGTGCCTCCCCTCACTTCTCTGGGACTCCCCAGCTTCCCTCAAGGAGATCGTGCCGCAACTGCGCACGTCCAAGAAATCGAAGGCATCCCGTGGCTCCTGCGGCCACGGCGTTGACCGGGCAAGGCAGCAGCATTCGGCTCAGTGCCCACGGCAATACGCGCGCGAGAGTCCGTCATACGGAAGGACGGCTCGGAGCGACGGGCACCTTTGGAGGTAGTGTTTTGGGTTGGTTTTTGCTGGTGGTTGTTTTGGTTAATTATGGAGGAAGGAATGAACCTTTGACCCCTAGCTGACCAACGGTGGAAATCGTTGAAGGAAAGCCTGTTGTGAGGTGGAAGTGAGGAAATCACAGTAGTGCAGGAGTTCTTCTTTCAACAGCAGCACTACCATCTGAGAATCTGAGAACTTGATGATACAGTATCTCACTAGTTTCAGCGGTCCAGGTCTTCTTCCAGCACCACTGACCTGTCTCATTGGTCATCTGACTCTGTATTGTGTTTTGCTTGCCGCACACTTTGACCAAGGAGTTGAGGATTTTGACGACACAGGACTTCAACAAACCATTATATAACCTTCATGAGTCCTGGCTGAGGAGAGTGATATACAGGCATGTAGCAAATTATATAACATACACTAAATCTCTCTCAAGGGACAGGTGAATGTCTTTGCTCATATGGCAGTTCAAACCCGGAAAAACAAAAAAAACACATTTTTTGGGATGCTGCCCCAATGTTTCAGCCCATCAATCTTGTTCCAAACACTGCAAGTGTCGATCATGATTTGAAGGAACACCTAGATTATTGTCGAGTTGGTTCGGACATGTTCGGACGTATATGACCACACCCTTCCCACACCAGCTTCTAGCATTGTGAATGTTAGAGAGTCTCTTCAAGGCTGAAGCGGCATGACACTTCTCCGATCCCCCATGTGCTCCTCACACTTGATCTGCAACTTCTCCAAAAGGTTCGAGAAGGCCTCCAATGTGGAACGGATTGCTGGTAAGCGAGAGACTCCCCTGCATGTAGCAAGCAATCTACAATCTCCAAGGATTAAATTGACTGACTGATGTCTCATCCCTCAAAAAGTACAAGTCAATGGTGGATCAGCAAACAAACCAAAACTCCAAACAGCTACCCGGCTAGCCACTCAAATGCCATCGCCTCAAGGATACCGTCCTTTGGCATCTACCAACAAGCACACCAAACTACGAGTGCTTCGAACCCGTGTATCAAAAAGGAAAGGATAGATGCAGCTCAAAAAATGAACCGCGTGTAGCCATCTGTTCCATCCACAAAAGCTTTTTTGGGGAACCCTGTGTTTCATCAAAAGACAGATGTTGCTCATCACTTTGAAGCTTCTACTTTCGGACATGTCCCTTTCGGTCGTTTTCGATCGTGAAGACCTGGTCTTGTCTTCCAGATATGCCGATCGTGGTAACATCTACATCAATTCTATATCCCACTGTAGATACCCACTTCTAAACTTCTAAACAATTAAGCTACCATAATGAATCAATAGAAACCATTTGGGTCAGCAGTCAGCATGTCAGTTGTGTCAAGCCAGTCTTTGGAACCGCTGCTTGACAGTGGTACCTGCAGGATCAAGTTTATGCACTATCAGCGGATCTTGACAGGGAGACCCTCACAAAACTCAGAACAAAAAGCAAACAACAAAAATGTTTGGGGAGGGCCAGTTCTTCCCAATACAGCATGAGAACAGTTGCAACAGCAAAACCCATTGCTTGGAATGTCTCCCTACATCTCCCTACCAATTATTGTCTGTCCCCCCCCCCCCCCCCCCCCCCAAAGCGGTGCCCCCCCCCCCAACCCCCCCAAAAAAACACAAAAATACAAAACAAACCAATATCCACTGTGGACATCATAGATCGATTCAGGAAATATGGACTGTCCTAATGAGGTCGATCTGCTCGTCCATCCAAACCCAATCTTCGTACCCGCCTTGAAGCTCAACCTCTTCTCCCATGAGACACCGCAGCCCCGGAAGAGATCGGAGATCCGCGCATGGCGAGCTAGGGCCTGGCGGTGTCCAACACAAAGGTAAATGCTGTCCGATCCAAATCTGGAGATGTCGGAGATGCCCATTCACTACACCAAGAACTAATATGGAAGCGGTTCCTATTGGGATCTTCATCTAGCCATGCAAATGCAGAAACGCCAGGGATAAGAATGCAAAGGTTCTTCATTCGTCCTACCACTGCGGTGCATTGCGTCTGCTTCTTCGGATGTTTTTGGGCCCGTCGGTGTCATGTCGGGTCCCTTTGGAGTCGAACGGGGTCCCTGTGGGCACCACACAGCACCTGCCAACGAGAAGGACCGAGAAGGACCGTGTGACCGCTGGCGCATTTCGGCCTTGAAGTCATGATGAAATTTCCCTGTCAGCCTGTCACCCAAATGCAGAATCATTACCGAACCTTGGTGACCGCTTGTCAAGACATGTCAGCACCATCCAGTGACTTCATGTTGACACACCTGAAGATTTCATGCCCTCTGAAACCGCGATGGCTTGCGACCCACGGCGCCTGAAGTCGCAGCCCTTCCACCATGCAACTGGGAACAAAAAGTTTCACACCTCGGAAGAACCTCAGTGGACGCAAGAACCTGTGTCTGCCGCAGAAAAGAACACTACCAGTTCTCATGCATAGTATATATGCTGAGACTGCTAGATCTAATATGATCTACTTAAATGAGCGTGCGGTTAGTATCTAGATAATGTGGTTATTGCACATATATGTGTACATATAAGATCATATAAGCATGCTATGTACGGTTACAAACTAGCTATATTGGGATATAAGTCTTTTATGTTTTGTATGTGTGTTGTCTGACTTAGTAAGTGGACTGTGTCACATGTATCCGGTTGTTATCTTCAATATTTAGTTATGACACTCATAAGTTTGCAGGTGCATGCAGGTGCCAATATAAGTTCAACATCGTGAGCATACTAAGTGAAACATGTCGAACATATAAGTGGAACATGTCACACTTACAACTGCAAAACATGAAAGTACAAAACAATCCTTGCATGTTTTGGACCACAGTCTCAACCAGGTCTGCATCGACATGCACCACGGGAAAGCATTGTCGCACATGACTGCAAGCACTCTTCATATTTTACACTCGCAGGGCTCGTTCAGGCAACAACACGATGGCAGAACTCTCCAACCTGGAGTAAGGAACCGCTTAACGAAGACACTGCGTCTCCACCACAACCGGATTCTCTGTAACTTTGTAAATGAATCCATGGACGTGCTCCCAGAGGTTGACAACTGAGATGCACCTGTCCTTGACCTGAAAGTGGTTCCAAACCTCTCCCACCACAACAAGGCGGCCCTCGACCAACCACACGCTAGCATCCTTGCGGGAGCACTGGAACCCCTCAGCACCAACCACTGACTGTGTTCCCTGTCAAAGGTTTCCGCAATCTCCAGCAACACGCCTGAAGTTGTCCAACATCCGCTTGGAGGGCTCTTTGGCCCCAAAAGTCCGACAGTGGCGCGAAGCACCGAAGAATGCTCGCGAAGGCCTGACAACTCATGGTAGACAACGTCTTTCAGCAACGATGTCTCCCATGTGACGCCTCCATTCCGGTGATGGTTGGCAAAGTTCTTGAGCACTTTGTGTTTCCTTTCGTGCGTTGCGCACGACAAAGTACCATGACGCCGAAACATGCCTTCAAGATGGAGCGACATGTGGAACTCGTCCAGTGCTCAATGCCGTATATTTTCTGAAATGCCTCAAGGTGTTGTCTGATGGCACCTCCCAAGTTGCCAAATTTGATAGGCCGCCCTCTTGAAGCCTGAGTGCAAACCAGCGGAGGTTGACCGGCCTTATAGCTAGAGTTTGCCAAGTGTCTTATAGACCCCTGATGATCAAGCAAACCCACTGCCACAAAACTTAGCTCAGCTACCACCTCCCCTTGTACATCAGGTGAACCACTGCCACAACACTTAGCTCAGCTACACCTCCCCTTGTGATCAAGTGAACGCATGGCCAACAAACTTAGCTCAGCTACACCTCCGCTTTTTACGATCTGAGGCGCTGGCAAGTCTGCTTTTGACTTGCTTGGTGGAAGATTTTGTGGTGTGCGTGGATGTTTTGTAGTTTGCGGCTTCTCGTTTTGTGCATTTCGCAGGGGAACACAGGCTCAACGACATTCACCATGCATGGTCGTTGTAACTCGCAACCCAAAAATATACGATATATAAGACTTAAAGGATGTTTCCCTTCAATGGTCCAACCCTCAAAAACTCGTCTATTAGGGCATGAAGTTTTTCTGGTCCAACCCTCAAAAACTCATCTATTATACTGGGAGCCCAATCCTATCTCAACCGCCCGCCGGAAGCGATCGTTTTTGCCACACCCATGTGATCCGGCCATTCCTCAGATCGAGGCCGGTGGACATGGGACTTTTGATGGTCTTTGCTTTCTAAGTGTGTTCGAATCATGAACCTTCAAAATTTAGCTCAAGCGGCTGTACGTACACATGGACCCAAAAGTTTGTATATATATAGGGCAGGATCATGTAGTAAAAAACAAGGATCACCCCCAACAACCTTGAAAGATCTTGAAAGAATACGTAGCCTTTGAACCTTGATCTGCCCAGATCAAAGTGTTGCCATGCCCTCTCGACAGCGGAAACAACAGGAAGTTCGCGCGCGATTTGCTGAACGAATCGCAAAACGTCTTGCCAAAAGGCTTCGAGAAGAAAGCCACCAAACCCGCATTCATGGAACCAACCGGTTGCTTCCCCTTGGTTCCTTGAAGCGGTCAAGTTTGAGGCAGCTTTTTGGTGGGTGGATCAACAAGTTCTTTGGGAAAGGAAGGATTCTCACGAAGGCCTTGGCTCGTGAGGTGTGCAATTTGTTGAGGGAAGAGTTTGGTTTAGGCGTGACGCCAAAGGATGAGTGGATTCGAATGTGCTCGCTACTTGTCCTGGCTCGGAAGCGCAAACTCACAGTACCTGACCAAAAAGCCCCTGCTCCAAGAATGGACGCCCTGGAGACACAGCCCCTGTCGAGCGAGGTGGGCGCACATGTGATGCAGCTGAGTTTCAAATCACCTCAGATTGGTCATCGCCCCTCTGGCAGGAAGTGCAGGAGATTGCTGCCGTCGAAGCAGCTTGCAACAGGCCACTTCTCAAATCCTTGGCTGGCCCGGATTGATGTTTTGTTCCAAAATGATCGAGGCGCAGTGATGAAGATATTGGAGACCAGGCCCATCTGTTTCCCTCAACTGGCCTGACGTGTGTTCTTTTTTCCTGTATTCTATTCTGTATATTAAATACTACATATATGTGGTGTCCAGCTTTTTGCGTTGTAAGAATACAACCATTGGGATTCGAAAGCGGATCTTGGAAAGATCAGGACACCACAATGAAGAATCAGTCATGAAAACATGCGCTATGTATGCACCTACAACATCGCTAGGCCAGCCTGATGTTGCCACCTCCTGTTCCAAAGAAACGCATTGAGAAGAAGAAGGCCTGTGCCCTGGGACATCGATCTGAACCCTTCGTAAACCTTTCAATCCTGCCAGGAACAGGATGAAGTTGGTGTTGAGGCGCACTTCAAGTACATGTCTAGTTAGGGCTCCAAGTCGCAAAGTGCGCTCAATCTCTGTGTGTGAATAGGTACCAAATGCCGATTGGTGGCACACCTACGGGCCCAGCTATGATCCCAACTGGTGGCTTGAGGCCAGCAGAGTTATGTGGTGCGCAAAACTGTTGAACAGAAATTCTATCCCCCTGTACTTGCCAGGATCTTGATGAGCCCACCTTTTGGAAGGACTCAACGCTCAAGCTCATGCACTTTTGAACCACTTGACAAGCAAATGTAGTTTAACCTGTTATGGTCAAAAGGCATGGCGAATTGAATACGAGGACGGTTCGGCATGGAACATCTCCAAAGATGAAGATGGGGATGATGGGGAGGACTCTTCAACAAACCATTGCTTTCCTTTTATGGCGCTTTGAACGCGAGGACGAACTTGCATGGAACCCGATCTCCAACGCCATCGATGGGGAGGAGTCTTCGATCGATCAACCGGCCATTGCTTTTTCTTTTCTTGCCACCAAAAAATTCAGGAAAAGGCTGGGGCAGCCTTTTCTGAGCAGGAGGCCTGCCCAGACTTGTGGGGATAGAATTCACTGGAATCTTGTGGCTTGTGAGGCTGGGCCCTACGAGGATGGGATGGATCACCCGGATGAGTATTGGAACCATTACCAGGACACGCCGTCGGACACGCCCTGAGTTTCCCACCCCATTTCTTCCAAGAGCTCATCCCGCCAAATTGTCCAAGATCCGGTGTGACACGATGTCTCAAGATCAATGCCAGGACGATGAGATGGCCGAATCTCAGAACGAGGCTGGCTGGTCTTCGGTCGAGCAGTGCACTTCTGGTTTTGTTTCTTGTGAGGGAGTGGTTGGGAAGAAGAACGACAAGGCACACCCTGTTTCCACCTATTTTGAGACACCGTCATGCACCTGCCAGGCTTGGGAATGGTTCACCGCTTTGAAGAACAGGGACCCATGGTTCGATGAAGAAGAAGAACAGAAGCGCCACTTGACTTTCATAGAAACACTGGCCAATCACACCAACTCGTTCTTTAAACAATATTTGGGACCCTCAGGACAGTATGAGGAATTGGAATCATGGTTCAGCACCTTGGCAAAAAGCAGTGGTTGCATCCTTATCCAAGGGAGGTCGATAGAGGCCAAAACAAATAAGGCTAAATCGGCTATAGTTTGCCCTAGATTTTTTCATAGTGTTTAAACCTATTTGGGCTTCCCTTTGGTAGGGGAGCTTTGCACTCCATCTTAGTGTAGGGTTATTTTGGATCTGAATTGCAGCACCTGCAGGTGAAGACCAGATCGCATGGGCTCTTTCCGCGAACTGTGGGGACGCGACTTCTGCATATGTCCCAGGCCAGTACCCTTCCTTTAGAAGTTTGTGGAATAAGACTGTCACTTTGAAACAACCGTGTTTCGTTTGTTGGGCCAACTCTTGCGCAAAGGCTCCTATGAGGATGCAGCAGCTGATGAAGATTGCGAGGGCATCCGGATCTATGAGGAGCCACTTTAACCTGAGATTGCCGCACCATGTCTTGTCTTTGTTGGAGGAGGCTTTGCTCCGAGCAAAAACCCTACGTCTTGGAGAATATGATGATGAAGAGGGAAATGAAGAGGCTTTTGCGATGATTTGAAGAAAACCGACTACAAGGAACATTTCTCAACTTTGACCCAATGAGTTCTAGTTGCAACACTTTGTGAAGGCTGAACCTCCTCGCAAGTCACAGAGTCGGGCGTCTGAGAAGCCGAAGGCTTGGGATAGTTGTTTTGTGGCATCTAGCCTCACCACCTAGCAATGTGCAGGACTCATTGACCACACCGTCTCCAAGGCCAAGGGACTTTGATGCGCCCACGCCCTCAGCTGCACAAAAGATTGTGGCTCCATACGCGAAACTTCAGCTTGCAGCACAAAAACGGGCTGAAGCAGCTGCTGCTTCAAAGAAGTCTGAAAAAGGGAAGAAGCCGCCCAAGAAGTCTGAGAAGGCTGTAGATGAATCAGTTTTTTCAGTTTATTTGACTGTCGTTTTTTCTGTCTGGGGACTTTGCTCATCAAACTTGGAGAAGACACTAGTGCCTGGAGGCCCCAAAAGCAAAGGCAAAAAAAGCTGCTGCTCCAAAGAAAGCTTCCAAGGCCAAGGCTGCAGCGAAGGCCAAGGGATCAAAAGGGAAAGGGAAAAAGGCTACTGGGTCGACTCCATATGGTGCTGCAAAGGCTTTGTTTTGTCAGCAGCTCCTTGATCAAACCAGAGGGAACTGCGTTGAAGACCTGTTGCAAACATTTACGAGGCCTGCTTCGCATGGTGTTATTTAAACTTTAATATAAACTGTCGTTTCACCTGCTCAGCGAGTTTTCTGCCAAGGTTCCATCATGATGGGCCAAACCGCCATAAAGTGGTGGAGGCAGCGTGGAAGAGCTCTTCTGAACGCGCGTAGATCCTTGCCACGATGAGCGCTGCTGAAATCAAACGCAGGCGCTACTGAGTTTGGTACAGCTTGAAGCTGAGCTTGGGTTTTGCTGGAATCTTCCGGCTTTATTTCCAGGTGTGTCAGATTCACATTTGGAGCAGGGTTCTTTTAGCACAGCCGGTCACTCTAGGCCAACACTATTTGGAATAGATACAGTATGTCCTTCAACCTGGAACGCTAAAGCAGTGCAGGCTGTGTGGCTGATGGGGTTGAAATTAGACTTAGAGTAGCGCCGTGGTATTTACCACCGCAGCAGCCAGAGCTACCAGAGCTTCGAAAAAGACTGGTGAGGGTCTTGCTGAATTCTACAGTCAATTCTACCTAGCTTCAACATTCATCAACATTCTATGCGTTCTGTGCTTTTGCTTTGTGCATTCTGTGTTGGAAAACATTTCACAATATCTTTGCTGGCGGGCGTCCTTCCACCAGAGGATCATGTCGGAGGCTGCAGCAAGCAGTGTCCGGAAAAAACCTGCGTCTCAGCTGGCGAAAGAGGCGATCACCCTGAGGACACACTACCACCTGCCTGGCTTGGAGCGGAAGGTTTCTACCACCCGAAAGCTACTCCCAGCAAAACGGTGCATTGAGCAAAACACACCAGTTGAACCTGCTCCAGAGCCAAAGGCAGAGCCCCAGCCCAAAAAAACATTGCCACGTAAAAAGGCGGTGGTGTCAGTGTCCGGAGGGAGTGAGCCTCAAAGGGCAGAGGGTTCTGGTAGCACTGGGGAGGGTTCTGGTAGCACTGGGAGTGTCTAGCTACTGAAAGGAAACAGAACGAAGAGCTGAAAGGGTACACCACATATACTTCAAGTGTTCATAAGGATGTATCACTGTTGATTTCTGGCCATGTTCCAAAAAGTAATCGTCCGCTTATACAACCTTTACCCTTTTGGGTTCCGGGCTCAGCCATGAAGTACAGCCTCATCGCCGCCATCATCACTTTGCTCTACAAGAGTTTCTTGCCTATAAGTTTGAGCTGGGTGTTTCAATGAGGATGCAAAAGGGTCCTCTCAACTGGTCTGGGAACGCTGTTCGACACATCGCCCTGGTTTTCGAGGTTATGGACAAGTGACAAGTACCTCAAGAGCAAGGCTTGTTGTTATTGGAGGTATGCGCTGGTGTGCATAGGCTGGCGTCAGCAGCTGAAGAGTTTGGAATGCCAAGCATGGCCATGGACGTCACTTGCTTTTCCTTTACACGTCCTTTCATGCACTTGCTTGCAACCATTGTGTATTCAACCTCTACATGAACAACCGCCCAGGTGAACTACAGCAGGTATCACAACATCATGAAGGGGTTGGGCTACTTAGTATGCTGGCAGGCCCTAAGGCGATTAGCTCGCAATGGGCACCTATGGAGGCTCAGCTGCTTTTCAATGCTGTACAGTATAGGCCGCTTCAACAGAAGAATGATCATGATTGGAAAAATCACTGCAACAAATTATACATATTTGTGCAACATGATTTGTTTGAGGATTGGAGCTCCCTGCAGCACTTGGATCTGGATATCTAGGGGCAGCACCTTCAGATCCCACTTACGGCCCAGGGGCAACAAGAGGCGATCCAAAGCTGTTCGAATGGCGAATCGAATGGTCCGACGCATTTGCTATTTGAAACTAGGATGCATGCTTGATGCAACATATAGCGTTTGTGGGTCGTTTGTAACAAATGCGATCCCAAGGATTGAGTACGCTCGAAAGAAGGATTGCTTTTGGACTATCGAGCAACCACAGTCCAGCCTCCTCCCATACTACCGTCCTTTTGAGGCCTGTGTGTTTCCGTTTCCAGTTTCGCAAAGAATCCCGCCAAGTAACAGATCGATCCACGAGTGAAGCGAGGCCTTGATCAAGAAGCACCAGGCCAAAGTTCTCTCCTTTGAGATGGGTGAGGTTGGGTCTCCAACAGAGAGCTTTGGAATGCAAGACCAAACAACCATGCTGTCTCTAGCTAACACTTTTAAGTTTTCATCGAATCGACTTGAGGAAGAAAACGATCCTCATAACTACGGCTCCCTTTTTGCAGTCCTTGAATGGAGTGACTATGGGTCCAGAGAGAAGGCTTGGCTTGATTGCCCAATAGATATTGCTAGAAGCATTTCAACACTCAAAGGCGTTTACATGCCTTTGGCAGGAGCGAGATGAAGTTTTTGAAGAAATGCCGTGGTATCAAAATGGTCAAGCACTACAAAGACCGGCTTGGCAGGACTAGACTTGTCTGAGCCCTATAGTTGGAAAGACTTGGAATGTGGAAGTGCTGAGCTGTCTTGTAAAAGCCTATAGAGCCAAACCCATTGCTCCACTACTGAGACCGGTGGACGAGATCTACGCCGTTCACAAGAGTATCCTTGGCATTTCGCCTACAAGGCATGCTCAAAATCTTGAAAGGTTCCAGGAGAAGTTGAAAGAACTTAAAAACTAAGTCCTTTCAACCTCTCCTGGCTATTTGCGCGTGTTTTCAATGAGTTGTCTTTCCATGACTTTCCCACTGCTACCCACCAGCTCCAGCCCTGTCATGTACAGGTGGCGGCGCTGCACAAGAGCTTCCTCGGAGGTAGCCAGCAGATAGTAAAGGGTGATCTCGGCCTGAAGTTTGCCGATTCAGACCAGCTTAGCTCGGAGTCTGAGCTGGAGGACATCTTGGGAGCGTCAGGAGATGGCTCCAACGTTTAACTCCAAACTGCTGGCAAAGCCGTTTGCTTGTTTGGGTGGTTTTTGAGAGAGCCTCCGCAAAAAGAACACTCATCGTGCCCGGTCTTGAATCAATGCATAAATATAAACACGTAACACATGTGCTTGCAGAGATCAACTAACCTTTGTTTCTTGTAGGAGGCCAAGTCGAAAATCCACCGACTCAATTTGGACAGGTGGCCCATGCAATGCATAGTGGATCCGATGAGCCTGCTTGGAAACGGGCGAGGCCGTGGATCACACGCACGGGTGGGCTCGTTTCAATTTGCTTGCTCAAACCTGGGAGGGCCAGCTGGGGCGGCGGCTCCCTTCTAATTCCCTTTAAACTTGATTCCCGCGCTGGGATCCAGATTCAAGTGAACCCGGGTTTTCCAATCCTTTTCTGGTTGAACTTGAGGCCTCACCATTTAAAAGGACCCATCGATCATGGGGGGATTGTACATGAGTTGTGATACCTTTGACACGCTTTGACACGGCATGACACGGTGTGACACGTGTCACGGCATCACTTTATGGTAAGGTTGCGCTCGCCCACAAACTTTTGATTGTTTTTTGGATCGCCGGGATCACCGTGTCAGAGCGTGTCAGAGCGTGTCATCGTACTCATAGACCCCCCTCCGAGCGTGTCACGGCGTGTCACGGGTCGTCCCGATGAACGATCACCTTTTGAAGCCATTTGGGCTTTGGTGCGGTGGTGATCCAAAGCTTGGTGGACATTAAGCGGCATTAGTTGATGTGTTTTTGACATGAATCCCCATCCTCCCCAATGATCTCAACCAGCGACTTAGGATTGACGGACTGCTTCCACCTCGCTTCCTGCAAGCCGTCTTGTCCAGGCGTCTTGGAGGTATACTGATATCGATGGGTGGGACTGTTGAATACTTGCTGACCTCTTTGTCAGGCGCATGGCGGCACCAAAGGCAGCAGCAAAGGCAGCAGCAAAGGGAAAGGGGAAAGGGAAAGGAAAAGCTTTGCGGGCCTTAGCAATCCTTGCAGCCAAGGGCAAGGGTGCAGCCAAGGGCAAAGGCAAAGGAAAAGGGAAGAAAGGGGAGAATGTGAAAGATACCTCTTACGCAGATCTTTTTGATGGTGGATCACCTCCAACCCTCATGGATGAAGAAGATGATGATGTTGAGGTAGAAGAAGAAGAAGAGCCAGAAAAGCCAGTAAGAAGGAAGCTTTCGTGGAGCAACCCGATTGTCTTGGGCGACACCCCGTCCTCAGCTGAGAAGGGCACCCCGACTCCAACTAGAAGTATCTTGCGGTCAACAAAGAACCTCGATCTGCAAGGGAGCGCAGGCAGAACCCCCAAGAGGGCTAAAGGAGAAGAAAAGGAGAACGCAGACCCAGCAGAAGAACAGGCAGCTGCGAAGAAAGAAAAGAAGAAGAAGAAGAAGGCATCAGAAGAGGAGGAAGAGGATAATGCAGCCAAGAAGTCGAAGAAGCAGAGAGCAGAAGAGCAAGATGAGAAGGCAAGCAAGAAGAAAAGGGAAGAGAAGGACGGCAAGTTGAAGACGAAGCCAGTCGCAAAAGAACCAGAGCAGGAGGAGGAGGAGGCAACAAAGGGCAGCAAGAGGGATAAGTCGAAGGCTGCTAAGACGCCAAAGGAAGAGGAGGAGAACAACAAGAGAAAGAAGAATGCCAAGAAAGCTGCTGAAGAGGAGTGGAAAGAGGAAGAGGAAGTGGCACTGGAAGAGAAGAGCAAGAGAAGGAAGAAGAAAGCAACAGAGGAGACTAGCTGTTGTCCCACTCACTCAACAAACAATTAATTTGAGCTTGATTTCAACTCTAGGAGCTAGCTATTGTGCCAGTCGCTGAGCCTGGGTCCAAGCCAGAGAAGAAATTTGTGGGGGAAGTTGGGCCTGCTTCAATTGTGCGTCTACGGACTAAAACGCCTGTGGAGAGCTTTGATGGTATGCCTACACCTGCCCGTCCGTCCCCACCGGCCAAGCAGACGAGACCATCCCCACCATCCAATCCTCCAATGTGTTTTGGTCGCACAATTCAGGTTGTTGAAAAGGGTTTGAAAGGAATGATTCTCTGGTTTGGGGTTTCCAAGTTTTCCCCAATCATCTGAGGTCAAGATCTCATTCTGCTGTGAGTGACGCCCGTCTAGATTTGGAAGCGTTGATCTCAAAATAACCAAGGAAATTGAGTGGGTCTTTGAGCTTTTGATTCACCCTTCTCCCCGCTTGAAGCTCGCCTCCATCAGGATGGGACTTCGCCGGAGCTGCAGCATCCACGGGTCATGCAGCGGACGGCAGATGGGCGCAACATTCGTGCCACTTCCTTAGATCCGTTTCCCACACGCTATTTCTCCAAGCTCTTAAATTGTGACCCTTGAGGTTGGCAACTTGCCTGATGAGGAAAAGGACAAAATCATGTCAATGCAAAGAGAGAGTGTGCCGATACAAGAACGGCGCGCTTGGTACAATGCGCTCGGTAGACGTGTCGCTCGAGGTGGCTTGAAGGCAGGGTTGCTGGAGAAGTACCAGGCTTCAAGTGGATCCAGCCGCTGGGAAATGGTCAAGGCCTTCATGTGTGATGAGGACATGTGCCCTCGATGCACCTACTTCATTTCCCTCATGTGTGTGTTCTCATTTTCTCATTGCCTGCATGCCAGGAGAGGTTGAAAGTCCTTTCAACCTCTCCTCGTGTTTCAAGTGCCTAGGAACGACCTCGAGGTGGAAGCATACTATGTCCGGTAACTCGACTTTGACTATGAACAATCTATGCGAACCTTGTGGAGGATTTTTAAATGTCTCACGCTATCGCCCAGGGAAAGCGAGCAGAAGACAACGGACACCTATGATGAGCTCCCCCTTTTCCAAATCGAGGAGATGTACAATGGGACTCCAGCGGGGCGGACCCTTGGATTCAATTAGTTTTTGGACATGCATCGATCGAATGTTTTCGCTTCGTATATATTCGTATTCACTCCGAACTCCGAACGTCTCCACCCAAACACCTGGCCAAGGGCGTACGTTGAACACATCAAGAAGAGCTGCGGCCCAAGCTCCATTGCAGCCAGTCCAATCCAGCCAGTCCAATCGATTCATTGCGATAGTCCTTGGCTTGAGGCCAGAAAGGGAAGACAAACCCTGCGTTTCCGCCAGATGAGCAGTTCAAGATCTACAAGGTCTTCAAAAGAACCAGGTGTGAAGGCAGGGGATGACTTAAGCTCGCTGTAGCCTGATGGATATTGTATTGTCCCTCAACCAAGTTGTTGTTGCAGGCAGTGAGCTCACACGTGGTGGCACTGCTGTCAGGGGTGGGGGCCGAGTGACTTCAGAGACCGGAAAGAAGGCCATCTCTGACATGGTTGACAGTTATGGCAAAATCCTCAAAACAGGGAAGGGTGTTGATGAGAAGAATAAGAACACAATGCCCAAGAATCCTGAAGAAGAAGCGAAGGCTAAAGCCAAAAAAAGATTTGCAAAAAGACATCAAACAGTTTCTTGCATGTATTTCAATTGGCTGCCACCTAACTTTTTGGTCTTCCTCCCAACCCCCAACTTTATTTTGGTCTTCGCCCCAGCTCCAATCGCCCGGCGCTCCGGCCAAGGCTGAAGGACAAATCCAACAAAGCCAGGGAGCTGGCAATGGATCTCCAAACGCTGGGAATCCCGCATCAAGAGGCACCATCAACTCAAACACTGCAATTTATTAATGTTGAGATGAAAACCAAATGCATTTCGCTAGGCGATGCAGGAACAACTTCAAGAAGACCACTCCTACCTCCGCCAAATTTCCCAGAGGTGCCTCTTACCTGCTTACAGAATGTTTTGAGGGGGGGTCTCAATGCTACGTCCTTACAGGTTGGAGGACTTATGCTTCCACACTGGTGACTTGGACGCCGTGAAGCAGAAGCTCCGTGTTAAACAACCCAAGATTGAGGCCAGGTCACCAATGTTGGGTCGACAGCAGGTTCATGATATCGTGATTGTGCCAGGCTGCCTTGGAGAACATCGACAACGCTGCGGGCACGATCAAGACATGGAACAACCGCCTGCCCCTCAACACTGGCGTTGTCTTAAAATCACCTTTCAATATCATCGCTTCTCGGGTCTCAAAGCGAAGCAAAAAGCTGAAGAGAAAAAGAAATCCAAAGAAGCAGAGAAGAAAGACAAGAAGAAGAAACAGTCAAACGAAGCCGGCGAAGATGCTGACGATTGGGTTTGGGATTTGGAGGGTCAGACTTGGGCTGAAATGGATCTCACTGCACCACCACCAGATGAAGAGTGGTGGGGTAGCAATTCAGGATTCTAAAAATTGGAATCCAGTAGGTCGTGGAATAGTAGGTCGTACGAGCTTTTCCAACCAGCTTGAGAGGCCTACATGGGGTCTGCTCTCACCCGTGGGAGCATGGGTGCTGAAAGGGTGGAAAAATAATAGCAAGTCATTGAATCATTGCATCATGGCATCAACAAAGACAATGACACATCATCGTTATTGATCGTTTGTTTCCATGGTGAAATGGTGAGACCTGGTCGTAGGCGTGCGGCGGTGGACGAGCAGAAGAAGACTATTGATTCTTTAGTGGATGAGCTCTTCACAGAACTTGCAAACGGATGCGCGGCCCGTCTCAACTGGTCGCATGGGAGGTGTCAGGCGTAGCTTCCTTCATGAGACTCCGAGTTGCGCATGCGAGGCCAGCATCTCAGCGGTCCAGCGGAAGGTGTCCAGGATTGCGAAGCTGAATCATGATCTGATTCCGTTCTTTCCTCAGCAAGCCATTGTGAAACTGCTTCAAGTCTCAAAAGTTTTCCCTTACCACTCATGAGGCCTGACGTCTTGGATTTGTACACTGCCTTCGAGTGTGGTGGTGGGTGGGGCTTGGAGCGGACATTTGCGAAGTGGTGTTCCAAACAAAGCTGGAGGCAGGTGATGCCGACTACATACTTTGAGTTTCATGGAGTCAGGAGTCTTCATGTTTCTTTTTGTTGTTATGTAAAAAGATCGCTCAACACCTGTTTCTTCAAACCTGATTCCATGTGCAAAGTATAAGGTTCGAGGTCGAAGTTCCTTGACTTATAGAGTAGATTCACCTTTGTTTTTTTTCAGGTCGTGTAGATGGCAACCTTCCCTGATTGCAGTTTTGCCTTCGTCGTTTTTGCTTATCCCAGGCAAGACCCTCCACCAAGGGTGCCTTGATAGACAATGTCAAGATGCTCAAACAACATGTCATGCTCCCCCATGACATATTTGGGGCTCTATACAAGTGGCCTGGTGTCTTTCACTACTTGCTGACTGGAACTCCTGGCAAGCTTCAGGAATACTGGGCGAACAACAGTGATCTAGAAGCAGAAGTCCGCTTACCAGGGGTCGCAGCTAAATCTAAGAGCAAACTTTTCTCGTTCAGAAAACTAGTGTTTCCCTGATGTTTCCCAGATGGGGGATGGTGGTGGTTTTCAGAAAAACAGTGATCCAGCAAACTCCCCCATCCCTCGAATTCGATTCAGTCCCACCTCTCCCTCGATCTGTCCCCCAATCATTAGGACATCAGTCACTTCTTCCCAGTTCGGCTCTATGGTGATGGAGCCGAAGCACAGCAGCCATTCGAAATCTACACGATCCTGAGCGTGATGGGGGAATCTGACAGCACTTTGGATTCCCGTCTCTTGACGACGACCCGAAATACTCTTTCGACTGCCGACACCGCTCGAGATAGAATTCTTGAAGTTTTGGCCTGGTCTCTTGAAGCCTGCCGTACCCCACTCATCCATTAGAAGTCTTTTTCGATTCTTTTCAACTAGTTTATAGGGGGTGTTCAGTAGTTTTTTGATATCAAAAGATAGATGGATGGTGAGGCAATGGAGTCCATCCAGCTGTGGATCCCTGAGGCAAACCTTTCTCAGAGTCCTATATGAAGGACCGGTGGGAGAACGCAGGGACCAGAATTATGGGCCCCTGGCATGCGGCTTTGGATGGGTGTCAGGGGGACGCGGACTTTATTGCACACCTGTTCAAGCTGAAAAGAACCATGGAATGATTGAAAAAGATTTCATTATTCTTTTCAAACCTCCAATATTTGTTCATTGTTCCCAAATTATTTGACCAATTAGGAAGTTATCGGCATACCCACTGCTGCTTTCATTGTGAAGCCATGCAGTCTGTTCAAGATGTAGAAGATGAAGGACTGCTTTACACCAACTTTGGCATAGATGCAAAGTACCGTGCAAGGCTTCTCAGCTGAATCCGAGTCGAGTCTCTTAAAGCAGCCCATTCGAAAGCTAGTGGAGGCCATCGCCAGGTACATCGGATCGCTTGGAGGCCATCGCTTTCCGCTAGTACGTATAGGTTGGGAGAATCTGAGGCTTACGACCTCGAAGGAGTTTGTGGAGAATTTGTCTGATTCCCCTATCTGCCAAATCACAGGATTTGATAGTTGGCGAAGCATGGATTGCGATTAAAACATGTGTTCTATGATTTGCATGTGATGATAGTGAGCATGATTCACTTGGGTCAATATCAGGGCTCTGTGAAGCCAAGGAATCTACCCAGATCTTTTGCACATTTGCGATTTGGCTTTGTTTGCTGACCTGATTGCATCTGCCTTCTTGGTCTGGACAGACGATCAGCAAATCTTTCCGGCACGATCGAGGGACAAACGGTTGAGGGAATTATACGCAGTGTATTTAGCCTGGTGCATCAAACATGGTCACTAGACTCAAAGATTCGATAGGTTTTGTGCATCTGGGTCCACACAAACAGTTGGTTTGGATGTCTCTCCAAAAGGGGAAACCCTTGCCACGCTTAGTTGAGCCCAGGTATTCCACACCATTCCAGAGCACGAGCTGTCCTGTTTGAGAGGGATTCTTTGCAAAAGAAAACCCACGCCTATCCGAATATCGGCCAGAAAAAAATGAATGGAGCTTCGTCAAGGATGATGATCCTTTTTGCAAACCAATATGCCTCGCAAATCTCTGAAGAGAACCCTGACATCGATGTCTACAGGTGTACTGGGAAAACAACATGTTTAGACTTGTTTGAAAACCAGCTTTAAATTTGAAGGTAGCACAAATGCACACACTGTTTAGTGTACCGCTCGCAGTGCAGGTGGATTGCTTCAGCCTTCAGTGGGCTGGCATTGATGAGCATTATCTTTGCGAAGAACCCACGTGGGCTGCTTCCAAGTTCAGATGTGGCTGAAGCGACAGAGGGTTACATGAGGTATAGAAGAGCGTACAATAGCGACTTAGCTGTGAACAAAAAAACTCATGGGTCTCAACTTGTGCATTGTGTTTTTTCAGCTCTGGAACAAGTGCCCAACGACCATTGACAGGCTTGTCTCTATGGGCCTTGGACGTTGGCCGCTTGCTGTTTCAAGTCAGACCGAAGGTTCATCAGTTGGAACATTTGCAGCTCAGCTGTATGTATCTTGCGCTGTGTTTTTCCATGCGTGTTGCTGCAAGAGCCATGTTGCAAACTGGCTTTGCTGTGGCTTAAGCTTAGGATCCTTGACTATTTGCCAGTGCATGGCAACCCCCGGTATTATCAGTGCCTTTTGGACGAGGATATGGTGAGAAGGATCAAAGCTATCTGCACAAAGCTGCACACTGTCACATTTTCACTGAGAAGTTTGCAACACTACTGTGTGATGGTGAGCTTGCGGTGGGCCAAACTCGGTCGACCCACGTGACTAATCAGTGGAAATAGAAAAGGCGTCATGTGGTGTGACATGCACGCAGTGCATATATGGCTGTGCCTGATCGTTTTGTTTTTTAAAGTCCTCCGGACACATACCCATGGCTCAAGTCGATAGTGTGGGCATGATTTTCACACACATGGCTCAAAGTTGCAAACCATCATGGTTTGGGAAAGGGAGGGGGTCTATACGACACAAGGGGTCTATACGACAAATGTCACATAGGAGGGTCTATGAGTACTCTCAACCTCTGCTGGAAGATCAAGCGCACAGCACAGACAAAAGAGCGATTCGCAGACAAAAGAGCGATTCACATCTTCGAGATTTACCCTTTCCTCTTTTGATGTGCGCTCAACGCACATGGAGTGCAGCTGTTGCAGCATTTGTATCTCGCTCTCACCGCGGTTGAGGGAGGTATTTCCAACCTGTTGCAAGATGTCTGGTAGTCATGGAAGCTGTAATGCGACCCATGAGGGGATGATCTCCCAGACCACCCCCTCCCGCACAGCCTCGAAGAAAGCCGTGTCGGCAAGACGGAGAGCGTCTTGGCTCAGCCTGCCGTTGACTGTGTTGACTGACCTGCTTGTTCTGGCCGTGCTCAACTGAGTCCACAAAAGGGCAGAGGACGAAGTTTGTGTGTGAGCCGCACACAGACAAATATCTCATCTGTGCCACATCGGGCACTCCCAGCTGACCACCAGCGGACTCGATGAGCTTTTCTGTTGAACTCCAACTCTTCGGGGCAGGTCACCTCAAAGGCCAAAGCACTGACCAAGCTCGGGACAAACCCTGTGTCCAAAATATCTGACAGCAAGGCATGGACGTCCTGCACAGCAACTCCAACTCCAGCACGGTCGCGTGGATGCACACCAGTCATCTTTTTGGCGTCAGGCGAAGCTGGCGCAACAGTTGCTCCTTCCTCAACAGTGTCAAGATGCCTTCTGCTGACTTGACCATGGAAGCTCCAGAAAGAGCCCTGTCAATCAGCACGTTGATGGTGGATGTCACTTCGGCAAGCGCGCACGCCCTCCATGGTGCAATCCTCGGAATTGAGAGTCCCACGTGATCACTTGTCACTTGTCAGAGCCAGCTAGCATGAAGTTGACATGAAATGTGCACATGCATGATCATGAAGCACAACTCATTCAAACACTGTATGCACTTGGCGTGGCATGACATGACATGACACGGCATGGCATGACATTGCATTGCGTGAAAGCATTACATTGCATGGTGTGAAACAATGCAATGACACCATTAATCCCGCTGCAAATATATAGCCCTGCAGCGAGTATAAAATCATGGTAACTATAAAGGTGTGATACTTAGCAAGTACGACAGTATGTATACATACTAAGTCCAGCGCTGCGAGTAGCTTGATATAAAGTTATGAAAAATAAAACAACTGTTCATATATTATATGTCCATATATTCCTGTTACTGTCCCCTGAGCCGACCCGACTCATAGAGCGTCAGCCGCTGGGCGCCGTTGGCATCAGCCAACCAGAAGAGATAGCTCGTCTCGCGCCTGTGACGTCGGACGCCGTCGGTGTTGGCATCGACCAAACGGGTTGGACTCGGTTGGGCTTGTTGGGCGCTGGACGGTCGGTTGGGTTCTGTTCTGCAAATGAGGTATATCTAAAATCGCAATATATCGCTATTCTGGGGCGTGGGGCTGGTATTCCTTTTCTTCGGAAGAGCCCTATCAAGGTACAGGGGTCTTTGGAGCCTGGCCAACTTCCAAGTCCTTTGTAAGTACCAGTTGTACCATCTTTTGAGAAAGTACTTCAAGATGTGTAGTGGTGGCAGTATAAACAAGGATCCCAGCGGCAGGATGTGGCTGGTTGCTCCGAAAGGCTTTTGTCTCCCGTCGCCTGCTGAAGTCCAAGGCTTCCAAGATCTCAGAAAACTCGTCACAACTTAACCTCGTCGGCGCGAGCCGCCGGGTTCCTCGACAAACGACATGAATCCAAGACATGCCGTTACAAACGCATGTCCCAGTAACGGAAATTGAGGAAAACCGATTCCTCAAAGGTCCTTTGAATTTTGAGGCAAACGCATTTGTAAAATTAATTCTGCCACATGTACCCTCTTGGTTCGTTTTTAGCCTAAAGCCCTATATCCCTATATATATATATATAAGCGGCCAGGTGCCAATGGTAAGGTGCGGTGCTGTCCTCCAAATAGATAGTCTCGAGATGTCTCGAGTATAGTACACAGAAGTATCCTCCCACAAAACTGGTGAAAACCAGATCGGTGGTTTTGGTCGTACCATAATTAATGATTTGTGCAACATCAGTCAAACATTGATTCCTTTCAACAAACAAAAACTGAACATGTTTTTGGCACGACAGCCACATGCAATTATATATAACATGCAATAACACCAAACAGAATCGACCTAGTATCAAGCATTTGCTGCCGAGTCTCCGCATGTCATCATCATTGTTGAGCTCCTGGAAGCTGCGGTCCCCTGATGTTTTTTTCTGTCGAGCTCCCTGCAAGAGTCAAGCGCATCAGGCGCATCGCCCTATTCAGATTGATCAGGGTGGCTCCTAATCCTCGACAGAGCAACCCAGCAACTCTTTCTCGATGATCGCCCTGTTTCGAAGCTCAGGTCCTGTCGTGATCTTCCCAGATGTTTCTCATCGAATTTCATACCCTGAGTACCCTGCCGAATTACCCCCCCATCTCCGGTGCGTCTCCTCATCCTCCATATGCTCAAAGGACTCCCTGAAAATGGCCTCTATGCTCCTGTAGCGCTGTTGTACCTGGACCGTCTGAGACGAACTCAGACCAGAACGAGGGTAGCGCGTTTGTGGGGGGGGAGGGGGACTGAGGTGGTTGGGACGAAGCGGAAACGGAGGAATTGGGAATGGACAAATGATAAACTAAGGAAGCGCAAGGAAGTGCTGACGGGATCGCTACAAGAAGTTTGGGAGATCACGGCTCTGTCACTGTCCGAGAAGCTGCAACATGATCCCGTCCGATTGTACTATGACAAAAACATCACAGGGGAAGGACAGCGGACCAACCAACATGGACACAAATGTTTAAAGTTTTATACAGCGTTACATAGCTATCCAACTGTATATACATGTTCAAAAAAACAACATCTCTGTGCTCTCCAACACCCCAAAAATGAGTTCTTAGCAACGCGCAGTCGACACACACAGTGTGTGTGTGTGTGTGTGAATCGCAGTCATACTACTGTAAGACAATCTTGTCTTCGACAACATAATTTTTCCATACACATAGAGACGTCCACAACATGATAGTGTCACAATTTCCGATTTCCAGAAACATAACTTTGGAGGACCCAGAACCGAAAAACCCATAAACCTGAAACTAATACACATTGTCGCTGAGAGGACACAGGCCACAAAGGACCGACTTCAAATCGATCGACTTTTTGGAAGACCTTATGCAGGCATAGGCATAGCTGTTTAGGAACATCTCTCATGAAGGGTCCTCTTTTATTCCAAGGACCAGAAGTGCAGTAAGAAGGACGATTGTTCATCTATTTCCTGCAAAATTCTTTGCAGCCAAGAGAATCATCATTGTAACTTAACCATTCCTGCCTGCCTGTTTCGCCCCCCCCCCCACGCCTTTCTTCTGAAGTCCTCCATGTGCAGCGTCGGCCGAGAGAGCGCCATCGCGGAGAGCAGCCTGAGGTGAGGCAGCGCCAGCGCGGAGGTAGCGTCGTGAAAAGGCCAGTCCTTCTGTCAGCTGAAGATCTTCAAGGCCAAAGAGTAGAGGTCCCTGACAAAGGGGGTCCCACTACGTAGATTCCTCTATATGTCTTGTGGATCTACAATTGCATCCGGTCATAAAATCAATTGTCATGCCACTAGCTGGAGAGACTCAAGACCAAGGGAAGTAACCATACTCACTTCAAACCTCCCCTCATTTTGAGACAAATATACAAGCAACTACCCAAATGGGTGCATCATATCTCATGGCCCCAACATTCAAAAGTTACCAAATTTGTATGCAGTTCAATATATATATATAGTTCACTTATTGAAAGCCATTTACAGTCTGATGTCAACCCCCCAGTGCTATGTCAACCCCCCAGTGCGACATGTCAAGAGGCTCTGATCGCGACAACTCGCCACCAGCGTCTACATCCAGAATACGGCTGGCCTCTGCGTGTGGCAGGGATGCAGGGAAACCCATGCAGAGTGAGTAGAGACCCTTTGTCAGAGTGAAGATAGCTTCTTTCAAGCCCTGTTGAGGGTCGATTTTTTCAGTACCTGATTCACCGCAGAGATGGGGTGAAGACAGTTCAACGTTCAAGACTTGCCTTGCCGTGGTTGCTGTCATTGTACACATAACATGACCCAGATCTCAAACTTGAAGGCCTGAACCAAAAAAATAGGATATACCGTACAATGCAATATCACATCACGGTCTGTAGTCTTCGATATGGTCGTGTTGGCCAAGGTGTGGACTATGAATCCTTGGTTCTAGCATGTGTCTCGCATGGAAACATGCAGGGAAGGCTAGGAAATATGATCTGTTGCATGACTGATGAGTTATGTCCATCACAAGGCAGTCCAAAGATGTCCAAAGAGTGACCCCACGCGACTTGGCACTTGGCATGTGGAGACCAAGGGCCTCAAGCACGCTCCGCACCCACTCTTTTGAGGGCGATACCGACCGAATACCTCGCCTTCTGGGCTGCGGTGGGGTTCAATCCCAGCTTTTCCAGCTTCTTCTCAAAGACCTCCAGCCATGCATGGCCGCAGCGGCCACGCAATGCATGGCATGTCCGAATTCAACGGACCACTGGCAATCGCGAGGACCACTAAACTATAGGCCTCGTCCTAAGTATTCCAAAATGAATTGTGGCAAGTGTCCAATTATGTTGTATGCGGTTCTTCCTAGGGCCTTGACCAAAGAAACACATTGTCAACGCAGGGAGCCCCAAGCCTGGCTGGAACAAAACTCAAAGTTACAAACAAACACCATGTATATGGGCCTCAAGAAATCACGCAGCACCCTTGACTGTTCGAATGGAATGTTCCTCCTCTACAGGTTATATTGGTCAGTCAGGTAATGTAGACTCTCGATACTAAAGTTAACAGTGATCAATAAAGCATGTCTGGGGGTGGTGCTTACTAATCAAGAGTCAAGAGTCTACATTCTCTTTGTTCCAACCAAAATCACTTGACTCAATCAGCCGATCCCCGCTTCACCTGCAGGCTGATCGTCTCCCCAGAGGCAGGTCCAAGGCCTTCGCAGGTCATCTGCTCAGCGGAGCGATCCGTGTGGTAAAGGTTTGACCCTGTGGACCTGCCGTGGGGTAGATCTGGGATGGGTCGTTCTAGCTCACTAGGACGCAAGTACCTTTTCAGAAGCTACTTCGACCCTCCAAACCTACGTAGCAGCATCTTCAATCACCTTCTGAGAAGGTCCTTGGGTCCCTAGGCTAGGGCCTGGAGCTCTGGTCCACCATCTCTCTCGATTCCTGGTGCCAGAAGCTCAATGGTCCTCGGTTTCATGTTCAACATTGTTCCAAGATACTCTTAGAACGTGTCCAACGCCTCCGTCTGACAGGTTCCTAGCTCGTGTTCAGCACTTTCTTGAAGATGGTTCTTTGCTCAACCTCACTAATATCTCTTTTGGGGGGCACAGAGGTCATCCGTTTCTTTGCATCTCAAGTTCACCGTGAGAACATGGCCGTGCCTGCCCATGTGGCCTCAACGGAGCCCCACTTCTGACGGGCTCGATCCGCCTACCGGGCCCAAAACAGGCGACCGGAGGGGCCTGCGGGCCTCTTTGATGTAAACCACATAATGAGTCTGTATGATCTCAACACCAAATAGGGATGTTAAACCTGCTACGAGTAAGAAAGTCATCAAGACTAGACCTTCAATGTGTCCTTTTATGGCATGGAACTTCCATGTTCCTGGAGTTTTGGCCGACACACACCAAAAGAATCATACACATTCATATGGACGCAACTTTCCTTGGCCCGGCTGCAAACCGCAAAGCAAACCGCAACCACCCGGGTGAGTCTCCCTTGCAAAGAGGTGCCACCAGACCGACCAATTTCAACCTCGACAGGTTGAAGGGATCTCCACAGCACTGCATATCCAACCGACCAATAAAACACCACTCATGGACTTCACCTTCTCACTTCAAGCCTTCCACCCCACAGGAGCACCCCACGGCGCTCACTCCGCGTCGCTCACTCCACGGAATGCACGTCGGTGACGGCGGCTGGGTGGTCCGGGCCAGGTCTTCCAGGAGCATCCAAGGGCCCACGCTGCCGAGCGCGGACATGAGCTCATTGATCGACGCCTCTTTTCTGCGCCGGCGGGACGTCGCGCCAACCGACCCCCACGGGGGGGGGGTCATAAAAACAACAATTCAAAGACATTTTTGAAAAACAGGCTCCATTTGGGAGAAACTGGTTGGGTCTTTGGGAAAAACATGGAAAAACTGGCTGGGTCTTTGGGTAAAACAGCTTCCGTTTTGGTGAAAACCGGCGCAGGCTTTTTGGAAATTGGTTCGGTTTTGGATTGGCTTGGGACAAAGCTCAAGTCTCACTGTTTTGAACGTTGAGCATGTTTGGGTTGGGATTCTTGGGGTTTTAGGATTGGGTGTCTCTAAAAATAAGTCAACCGGTAGAAGGGTAAACTGCTGAAACTTATAAACTTTGATGTTGAAATTGTTTTGGGGTTTGTGCTAAGGACTTGTATGAGATGCCACAAGCACACACTGAATATACATAGTTCCCATTGAGTAAAACAATACTTAAACAAATATTAAGATATGCTACTAACTATATACACAATATGCCTTGTTACTTTGTAAGTAGTGGAGTTGAAATCCCGATGACAAATCAAACCTTTATTTGGAACGGTTTTGGAAACAAAGAACTCAATGACGGCGACACGTCTTCTTCGTCTGAAGAAAACTATAAAGCAAATTCATCAGTCCAAAAGCCGACAAAACCCCAATGGAGAAAGCAGGACGACGGATATTACAACAGAAAACCGAAGGACGAAACGTATTTCAAAAGATATTACCAAGAGAAAACGAAACAACCGTGCGTATGCGATATATGCGGCTCTGCCATGAGCTGCAGGTCAAACTTGGCAAAGCACAAGAAAACCCAAAAGTGCCAAAGGTGCTTAGTGTAAGTTGATTAGGATTTTATGATACAAGAAAATATCATAAAATTATAATCTAAGTATTCTTTAATGACGAGATTGGAAAAATAAAAGGTATTGGAAAAATATATTACGACGTGGAGGAGGGCTTCGGTTCGGTGAGGGACTTGTACGAAAAGGCTAGGAAAGTCGATGTAGGCATAACTTTGGATATGGTTTCACAGTGGATGAAATCTCAACCAAACAAACAAACAAGAAACTACAAGAATTACAATTCTTAGACTGCCCCTTATCCTAAATATGAATTTCAAATTGATTTGATGATTATGACAAGTCTGTTGAGGGATGTTAAAACTGAAATAAAAAAAAATCAACCTACCTTTGGCTTGGTATGTATAGACATGTTCAGTAAAAAATGTCATATCGTGCCAATGGAAAATAACGACACTGATGATGTTTATGATGCTGTAATGAGGTATTAGGTCAGCCATTATCAGTCTATTCTGATGACGAAGGAGCATTAAACAGTAAGAAATTACAAGCCTATTTTAAAGGAGAAGGGATAGAACACATAATAACAAATACACACGCTAATCAGGCTGAGAGAATGATAAGGACAATTAAAAAGATGATTGCTGATAGGCTAAGAGCAAATAAAGATAAGACTTGGGTAGATATGTTAGAACCATCACTAAGTAGATACAATACTCAAGTTCATACTGTAGTTCAACTAAAATGAGCCCTAACAAAGCGCACGACCTTAAAAATGCGCTTGAAGTAGAGTCTAATCTTGCTTTAAAAGAAAAACATAATAGGAAATACCCCAACATTGGGGAGGGAGATTATGTTAAAGTTTTTGATAAAGGCAAAGGAAACTACACTTCAAGAGAAGAAACGAAAAGTCAATGGACTGATAGAAAATATAAAGTAATACTCAAAGGCCGAGACATGCTGAACAATAGCTATTATACACCGGATGGACTAAGCAAAAAATACAACCGTCATGAACTGCTACTACTTGTAAATGATTGACATTTGTTAGTTTGTTGATGTGTTTTAAGGTCATATTTTTTGACAGTTGAACCACAGTTATCATTGTTTTTGTCTCTGTATTGTTTGTTGTATTCACTTATATGTTCTTTATTGTTTTCTTTCCAACTTTTATTGTATTCAGTGTAGTAATCTGTCTTTTCTTCTCTTTTTGCCTTCAATTTGACTGTATTATTTTCTCTATAGATTTTGTCTGTTTCCTTTTTTCTTTGTTTGTTTTCCTTTCTATACCTTTCCGACATTCTTCCAACAATAATTTTGTTGATACATTTAGTGTTCTCAATGTAATATCCTTCTCTTGCTTCCAATTCCTTTTTGTTATTACAGGGGCAATCTTCAATCCACATAATTTTATAATTATCTATACCGTATTCGTCAAATATATCAAATGATGTATTCCTTCCATGCTTTCCTTTATTATGTGAATTGTATTGATGTCTGTGTCTTACCATTCTCATACTCAATTTTTCACATGTTGAGCCAATGTAGCATTTCTCAAAGTCAGGACTGACTATTTTGTAAATTTGTCCTTTTTCATATCTATTCATATCTATATTTAGCTTACGTCATCTTTTCTTTATAAAGAGATGTTAGATAATGACCATACGGTAGGCTTTCTGTGTCTGAAATCCATAGGCGCTTGTTGTCATAGTTGCTTAAAGCATATTTTGTTTGATTTATGCTGTATACTTGATGGTTCTTACTTCTTATGGTGTTGAACTGGACTTCTTCTTTTAATATTCTGTTCAATGTATCTTCATAAGTTTTATAACTTAATTGATTACTAACTTTATGCTTTACTACACCTTTACTTTTCTTATGTTCCCTGTCCTCTCCATAGACTTTGTAGCAATAAGCCTTTGGTTTCAATCCTATAAAATTAGTAACTATTTTACCGTCCATTTCATCCTTAAACTTGCCCAATACCTTTTTGTTTGATTTATCATAGTTAGGATGTTCAACATTGTAATCACTAAACTCAATATATTCCTTTATTTATTTGAAGTCTTTGTATAAATCATCAGTATCAACCTGTATTACATAACTATCAGTGTCAGTATAGACCAACTTAATATTATCTTGATATTTTGGATTCAAAACATCATAGCACAACGAATACATGTGAATTTTAGAATAGTCTAAAATAGACATACCCATATAGATAGGTTTGTTTAACTCTATTGTTTGTTTATCCTTTTCAACTATTACAAGTTCATCATTTATAATGTGTTGGTGTTTGTATGTTGGTTTATTTACCAGTTTTTGGAAGCGTTCAGCAGTATTAACCAACTCAAAATCACCGTGCTTTCTAATATTTTCCATAGTTTTACAATAAACAGAATTATTCATTAATTTAAACAAGTCCTTTTCAAAATCATTCTTTGCTTGTTTTCTCTTCTCAGTGTTGAATTCAATGAACGGTTTTAAGAAGTGTGCTTGTTTGAACCTTATTGCTCTATGGACTTTCTTTAGTTTCAAACCGTGTTGCAGATAGAATTTCAAGGCGGATATGTGTAATACATACTTCTGTTTATCCATAACATTTAATACTAATTTGTTTGTTTTATCGTCAGTTGCTTCTTTTCCATAACGGTATCTATGAATATCCTTTTGAACTTGAGATAGCATATTATCATTAATATTCATAAATTCAGGTGCTAATGGGTAGTCCTTGTGTAAGTCGTGAATTTCTTTTGGATATTCTAAATCAACTTCCATAATATAACCTATTTCATCATCATCGGTGTAATTCAATATTTCTGTTCAGCAATTTTGTTGTAGTGCCAATTGAAATTATCATAAGGCAATTTCTTACACATTGCTAAACCATACAAGTTATTAGCATCCAAATAACGTATATAACTTGATGGTTTAGATTTATCAAAGTCTTCATTCATATATTTGTTGTTTGCTTCTACTTTTTTGTATGAGCATTGTGTCATCCCTCCTCTCAGTGCGTTTTCAATCATCTCATACATTTCTTTGATGTGGATTTGTTGAAGTCATTAGGCAAAGTTATATATATATAATATGCTGGGTCTAAACCATAATAGTTTAAGCACACATCCCTGAAGTTTTCACAAACATCAGTCAGCAAATAAACATCGGTCATCAAATACAAATCATGGTATTCACCAAGGTTTTTTATATTAAAGTGTTTCCATACAACATTTGCCCTATCATAATCTCTATCAGTGATATGTTCTTCATACAACTGACTATAGAAGTGTTCCTTACTTGGTAGTTGTTCTTCATCAAATTTATCAAAGGAATTCATATAGTCGTATGGGTATATTCCTTTATCAGTTAGTAAATTTAAATCAGTTTTAGACTTGATATATGGATTTGTTTTTGTATATCTGAAGTGATTTTCCCATTCTTTTACTTTTTCATTTCCTTCATATTTATTTAGTCTGACTAATTTGTCCAGTGATGCTGATAGAAAAGCAAACCTGTCCTTAAACTGACAAGCACCAAATGAAAAGGTTATAAACTTTTCGCTGTTTTGTGCTATTACATCTATCCTTTTGTTTTCATTCAATTCTATGTTCAATTCATTTGCTCTAGCAATGACTAAGTGAGCATCATAGTCTTTTAGGTTATGAAAAAATATTGGGATTCTAAACAACTTAAATGAATAATCTAAATTACATTTTACATGGCTGCGCCTCTGTATTTACCTGTGAAGTGGCAGTGGTCGCGGACTTTCTCATCATCAGGTTGGAATTTCTTATTACATATTGAGCAGTGAGTTGCTTTTCTAAACTCTAATTCTTGTTCGTATGTAATTTCCATTGGTTTATTAACATTCATCTTTTCAAATATACCTTTCTTAATTTCAGTCAGTTGTTCTACAAACTTTTTCATACAATCCTCACTTGTGTATAAGTATGGTTGGCATGTATTATCAATCCTGCTTACTACATTCAACATATAACCGCACGGTTTATGTTCCTGATATGTGCCTTTTATACCATTGTTGGAGTTTGTGGTTAGACATTAGACATTCAAAATCTCCATAGATTACAAAAGGACACGGTAATTTAGTGTTATGTTTTTCAAATTCAATAATATAACTACCTTTATCAGGCATTTTGGTTTGCTGTCTTTCTGATGCCATACAACCTTTTTCTACATGCTTATTATAGGCCTTTTCCGTTGAGAATGGATTTAAGCAATGATGACAATAATGTTTCCTACTATCATCCTTGTTGCTTTGAAAGTTTAGTAATCTACTCTTATTTTTTACTATGGCGTAAAGATAATAATAATCATCATCAAAAATATTTAACAAATCAATTTCATATCTAGCATTTTTGTTTTTTTTGTTCCTCTATGTAAAATTATTTTGTTGTCCTTCAAGCAGTCATCAGGTTCAAAAACATTTATTGAAACTTGCTTATTGTTTTCTTCAAACCGGTCTATGTCCCTATTCCCTGTAGGAAATTTAACACCTTCCCAATTCAACATATTGTCATTTAACTTGTTATAGTGGAACATCTCTTCTGGATGATTTTTACTGATTTTATCAAAGACTATACATTGAATACAGTATTTGAAACATTTTGTGTCTTTATTTTTATGTTGATACACGCCCTTTTAAATTTAATCCATTCTGGTAGTTCTATATACCTCCCCGCTCTTGTAGGGTCATACTTATCAACATGAATGGCTATTGAAACAATCTTTTTAAATACTAAATTGGACTGTGTGCCTTTTAAATCTTGAATTTTCAATAAGATTTGTTGAACACTATTTTCCAATGCTTGGTTTAACTCATCTTCATTATGAACATTGTAGCGTGTTGCTGGTAATTGATAAAGGTGTTCGCTTGTAGCAATTTTATTTCCTCCATCATCATATTCAAGCTTTTCAAATAAACCATCCGTTCGGATGTTAAGTTTCATATGTCTATTATTTTTAAGAAGTCTCTTAATCGTGATGTTTGATGAGCAATCATTTCCAATCCTCGCTCACCTTGAAAGTGCTTATTGTTAAGTTTTCTGGAATTGGCATAGTTTCTAAATGCTGACTGGACATCATTTACTCTGAATTTATTTCTTATTGCCCTTCTGGTTAATAATACTTTTGCTCGTCCAAGGGTGTAAGCATCTTTTGCTTTGTTTAAGGCATAACTCCTATACCCGTTTGTATGTCTGATTGATTTAAGTTTTTATTTAAAACATTTGATATTTATTTTGCTTTATTGTATCTAAATGTCCTACCATCTATGATTAATTGCTTTAGTTCTTTTCTTCCTCTCTTAGGTAGTTCTGCTAAACCATTATTTAATAGATAATCTATAACTGTTTTCATCATATAATACTCTATATATTTTATTAAGTCATTTAATCTTTAAGTAGTTTTTACGTGAATTATATGTTTTGTTCTTAGAATTTGTCTTTATTATAGTTATTGTGTTTTTTTTTCTGAGAAGTGCTTTATGTTGGTTATGTGAAAAATCTATTTAAAAGAAAAAGATGGTTATATGATGAGAAATGATGATGGAAGAGCAATATTGTAAGAAATGTAAAACTACTAAAAGCATCAATTAATGTTATGAAGGTAATATATGTTGTAAGAAATGTAAAGACTACAACACAAATTACAATTACAATAACAAAGATAGATACAATGAAGCACAAAGAAAAAGATATGAAGAAGATTAATAATATAGAAAAAATAAACTGGAGCAGAAACACAATGTTAATCTAAAAACCATTACCTGTTCTGTTTGTAATTGTTCAATAAGGCAACACCATTTCTCAAGACATATTAAAACAAATAAGCATCAAAGGAACTTAAATAATGGTTTGCTGTGATGATTTTGTGAAAATGAATGAGGTGATGATATGGTTTGCTGTGATGATTTTGTGAAAATGAATGAGGTATAATGATATGGTTGGTAGTGATGATTTTGATATGGTTGATGGTAAAATGAAACAATCAACCATATTAAAAATCTGTTTTTAGTCTGTTTCAATCTATTTTCCAAAACTTCTTTGAATTGTTGTTTTTATCATGTTTTATCATTTTTTCCGGGGAGGGTGGCGACAGCTAGCCGCGTGCGGGTGACAGCCGGTCGAGGGGTCCGGTTTGGGTGCGCAAAAGGTGGTTGGTGCGTGCCAATTGGACCAAACATCCACAGACTATACAGAAACAAAAAGAACACACATAAACTAAATTATATATGTGTATATACACAGTAAAACATTCATTATGAAATTGTTACTGTATACTGTTCATCTCGAGTAAGTTTTCTTTTCGCACCAGACCTCCTCGCGACGACGATGGTCCGCCCTTTGGCCGTGTCGGACCGTCTCCGACGTCCATCGACACGGTCCGGTCACCGCCGAGGAGTGCCTTGCTCTGTGGATCTCCTCGGTCTCTCACATTGTCCTCGGCCACGGATGGCCAGCCCCGATGGGAACCGAAATGGTTGGATGGGAACCGGTCACCGCGGCCACTTCTTCCAGCAAACAAGGACAGCATGTGGGTGGCAGGAACCAAATGGTCACCAACTGATGTGTACGGAGCATGATACTCCCTTGGAAAGAGAGGGGCAGCCAATCTGGTTCACTACTGAGCATTTGATTGCTTCTGTCTCAGGTTCCTCCTGGTGTATCTCAGGAATCCCCAGGACATGATGTAGATTTCAATAAGTGGCAGTGTGTTTTTTTTAATATCTATCATTATAATATCAGAAAAAATAAAAAATCAGCACTACATCGGCACCTTCCCCACCCCCATCGCCACCACCTTCCCTAAAGCGCGCTCTTTCCCGGTCCCCCTCTTTCCCGGTTGCCCCAGCTGGTCGGCCGAACTCCGGCGTCGCCGTCCGAGCGTCGAAGATCACTTGATGCTCGGAGGGCTCCACCACATGGATCCGGCCTAAAAACGAATCTGAGGACTCCGCACTCCACTCCAACGAGGCCTTTCCGTCGTTCCGTGGTGACGACCCACTCAAGCCATCTAAAGCCATCAAGCCAGCGGCTTCAGGACAGACCGTACACGGTGTCCGGAAGTTGGAGACCATGGTGCTCCGTACAAACCTGTTTGTAGAGGATGTCACAGGATATCATGGTCCTCCTTGCGGGGCAATGTACTTCCATAAGTATTTCAAGGAGTGGACATTGATCCACCAAAGCACAGGCCACCGGACATAAGGCGATGGAAAACTCCTGGCTGAGACGAGGATGGCCTGACCGCCTGACCCTGTGGAGGTATCAAGCCTTCCACACTGGGTTCTGGTATGCTCTCCATGGATTCATGAGCATGGAGTTGGATTCATCAGCGACCATGGACAACTCAAAATCCCTCACGGGTCCCTAAAGCCAGGTCTTCTAGCATTCGTCCTCCAGCCTCCATGTGTTTGAGTCTCAGTGTAAAGGTAGAATTGGAAACACCATCCTGGGGTCCCCAAAGAACCGTTCGACAGCACTTGGGCCCCCTTCCGGGGCCAAGAAACACACTCCCTGGAATGAATCATGGAAGCGGATGGCCTTGGACCGTTTTCCTCTACAAACAGGTGCCATCCACCACGTCCGCCGCGCACCAGAAACCACCGGCTACACGGCTACACGTCCTCTTTCCCGGTGAACCATCGACAACACCCGGTGACCCCAATGGATGTCTGGAGGTCCACGATAGATGTCTAATGGGTCGACCCTTAGTGACCAGTTGGCACCAGTTGGCTGATTATCGGAAAATCCCAGGTTCTACCAAGAACTAGCAAGTTCCACCTTCCACATTAGGTGCCTCTATATCGATGACTTTAGCCATCAATGGAATCTCAGGCCATCTTTTACACATGCCGGTGAGAGCGAAAGACTCCATCTTCCATCTCTTCAAGCTCCCTTGGCTCATCTCCCCCGGCTGTCCGCCACCTGTTCCCATTCTGCTCTTCAAACCGGCTCACCCCAAAAGAACAGATCGTGTCCGGTGCATGCCGGTGGTGAACACCGTCCTCCAAGCTCAAAAGCCGTGAAGGATCCACGCCACTGGCTTCGATGACCTCCAGGACCTGCGGTTGTGACGGATGGAGTCGCTGGGAGTTCGACGTTGTGACAGCACATTAACCTTTAAAAAGTAATAACTTGATCTGATTTTCACTTGTGGGTCCTTCCATGGGACATTGACTTTTTCCAAATCATTGCAAATCAAAACGTCTCATTTGGAACTATCTTTAAGTGCTCTCGCCCGCAAGGCTCCATCCCCCATCGCCTGCATGGTCTTGGAGTATCCAAAGGACACCAGGCGTTTCCTCAGTCCATCGATACCTTGAATCTCCGCTACTCCTTCCAACGCCGCCTGACCAGCTGCACAAGCGTTTCCGCACGGCTCGTGGGATGTGGCCACCCGGGGTTGGGAGTGCACAGGATTTGGGTGTAGCCGGATGTTGGTGCAAAAACCGGTTGAAATGTTCCATGATGTTCCATGTGCCGTGTAGCACGCGGATGTTGTGACGTGGCCTTTTGGGGTGCGCAGTCGCTGGTGCGTCGTGCCAGGTTCGGGCATTTCGCACCGGTGACTCGATGCTCGCAAAACATGGAGCTGCAGAAGTGATGGATATAGGATCTATACAATAGATTTGGTCATGACTTGGGCCTATGCTTGTGTAAAATCCACAATCATCCAGAGCAAACTCCTGCTTTCAAGAACTTGAGAACTGTCAACATGGATTGTTCACGGATTTCTTTCCTGGGAATTCTACATGGGTCCTGCAGTAGTTCAGCAAAGCTGGTTCTATCTGCTTTAGCCGTCAGTATTTGTTTAAATTTGACAAAAAGACCATGCAGCAGGCCCAATAACATGTAGTTCCCTTATGATCAACACCACACTGCGTGAAAACCTCGACAAAAAAGGGACTGGTTTAACTCTTTGCCGTTTCAACTTCAACCCACCCAACCACCCACCCACCCACCCACCCCAAAAAGAAGTATGATCGATCAAATCACCAACCGCACGGGGCGTTCGTCCGATCCAGTTGTTGGGTGTTGGCTCTTCCAACACCGAATCGTGGCTGACCCATCCGCCTGGAACTCAGCGAGGGTCACACTGCCTGGTTCGAATCGGTGCTGGGATCGTCGGTGTCGCACTGGTTGATCAGAAGAGCTTTGGCCACAAACTGGCCACCCATTGAATGGTCGTAAAGTTGGATCTTGAGATCATCCATGAAGATTTTTGTCCATTGGTTCTTCCAACTGATTCTTCCACCCGGATCAATTTGCTAGTGTCACTGTAGCCTTGAGAACCCCTTAGATGGACCTAACAATTATTCATTATGACTGTTCTCCCTTTCAGGATGTATTTGTGGAGCTGGTGGTAACCATGGTTTACCGGATGACTTGCTTCGAGTGATCCCCACCCTCAGAGAGTACTTGGAAGAAGGATGGAAGAAGGCAAGGCACATCATACATTAGATATTTGATATTTGACAAACTGTTCAGTAAACTGACACTTGTTCTGGCATCGCCTCTGATGAGCGCACAACGCCAAAGGTGGAAGACCCACAAGGCGCACGCGGTTCCAAGAGTGAGTACCCGTACCCAACAGGGTCTCCGCGCCACCATTCCGTGCCACCATCCCACCAGCTGGAACCATCGAGTTAGTTGGACAGTTTTACTTGCATATGACTATCGTGTTGCAGCCAATGTAGCTTCATTGACACAACATATTCAGGACTTCCCTCATCTCACAGTTTCGCTAGGATGAGTGATGCAAGATGCCTGCTGATGGAGCAAAGCCAATCAGGCCCAAAATTGAACTTTGCCCTTGCCCTGAATCTGCACAGTACCGAGTACTAGGACCGCTGGGAAAGTTAACATTAACAACACCCAATGACCCTGTCCAGTCCATCTCCCTTTTCTTGCATGACCTGTGCCAAGAAACTTGGTATGCCAAAAGCAAACAAGAAGAACAAACATATCAGGAAGTGGATTCCTTCAACAGTTCCCAATATAACTCACCGAACAAACAGTTTACCCCTCGTGCAAAGGACCTGTTCCTTTACTACTAGTGGCAGGCGGCCAAATAATTAATCAAAGAAACAAGGACCAGTTCGTTGCAAAACACATCAGATGACGCAAACCCGATTCCGATGCAGAACCCCGAAACGAAGCGTTTCCATTCCACCGAAGCAAAGCAAACCAAAGTTGAGCTCTGGCACCATCACGGTTCAGGTCTAAGAGCTCAAAGCTCATCCGAGCCTGGTGAGTGCAGGCAGCGTCTCATGGACGATGATGTTCTTTTATTGTGTGTTGACGGATGGGATTCGTCTCATGGGTTCTGTGGTTGGACGGTTTTGGGGGGTTGAAGGGCTTGAAGGCTCTATGTGGCAATGGTCAAAGTAGATGGTTATGATGGTTCAGTTCTATGGCTTATGACTATACAGTATCCATCATATGACCAGCAGCCAGGAATATTTTTTTGTAAGCAAGTACTACGTCAAAAATTTGTGGTTTGGACTACGAAGGATATCAACAAGCAATATTTTAGGGTACGGTATCGGTCTTGTGCGCCATTGCTCCACTATCTAGCCATGGTTTTGCGGAAGCTGTTGGCTCAACCATGGTACGAATCCATCATCATTGATCAGAAAGGCAAGGATCATGTCAATTCGGGCTTTGGTGGTGTTTTGTCTTTTTAGATCCAAATTGACATGAATGTGTCCAACTATATACTATGTTTTCTTTTCTGAGGGGTTATTAGTCAGATTTGGAGCCATACCCACAACACCACCGCAAGAGCTCCTGGAGAGTTTGACTTGCAAACACCAAAAACCGTGCTTACCCCTTGAAAGGGAATGGGAAACTACCCATTACACACCCAAATCGAACAAGGCTCAAAGACTTGGGATCTCAAGATTTCCAGGTCGGCTACAACAGCTTAGCTACGAAACTGCAAGGTGGGGCCGGACTTCGACATCAAAGAAGGGCTGAACCCCCCCTACCAGGTGAGTTGATCTGGCTTCAACCCTGAAGGTTTGCAAGTATGCTAAGGTAACAACTTTCCTTTGTCGGGTAGTAGGAGGAACAAGCACTTTGATGGTCCACACCTGCCACATCTCCGACTGCCACATGTTGCGACACCTCTCGAAACGTTGCCAAGCCAGAGCCGCGGAACATGGCACCCCACTCCTGATGCGCGCTGTTTCTTGCACCTTGTCAGGTTTGCATTACATCCTTAGGTGGGACAAATGGTACAAATAAACATGCAAACAAGTCAAGGTGTGGATAGTTATCAAGCACCGGGCTTGCGCCAGATAATTGCAGTCTTGGCTCTGCAACTGAAAGCCGCTTGATCCTTTTTGGGACTTGTCCTGAAACTGATCACTGAAGTTGTGCCCCACACAAACGCTACAGAACATGTTCCATCAACCAATCACCTACAACTTTCCTCTCCAGTGCTTCAACAGCTTCTCGCAAACCCTCCACCCCCAACCATCATCATGATGATGATGATGATGATGAAAATATCCACCGTGCATGGTGCATGGTGCCTTTCTTTTTGAGAGCATCACCAGAAACGCAGCTGGCACGGGGGAAACTGCGAAACTGCTCCGCTCCGGCTCCAGAGGTTCTCCGGAAGCGGTTCTCTGCTGGTTCCGCTCCTGGGGGCCGATCTTCTCATTCACATTCAAATCCAGAACCCGGAAGGCATCCGCCAGGCATTGGTGCTTGCCCAACAGCCTGGGTCCGAGGTCCACCACGGGCGCTGTCGGACCATGCCGGGGGTGTGCAACATTGTGCAACCCTTAGTGGAAAAGTACAAATGGCATCTATGACATGGAAGACAAGCATGGTTTGTGGGGTTCCGCGTCCATCTTCCGTGAATTGTCCCTTTTCAGGTTCATGTCTCCTCTCTTCGCGGGGTGTGACGTCTCAAATAAGGTGATTCCAAGCACCGTTCTTCCCGACCTCCCCCTCGCTTGCCAACAAAAACACCGTTCTCCCCTTCCCCTCCCGGGTGAAGCGAACCACGGACACCGCTTCCGGCCTGGCCTCTTCCGGAATTTTCGCAGGGAGAAGTTGCAATCATCTGGGACTGGTGCAGTGGACTGTTTGAGGTGCTGCTTTCGGATTTGCGCGGTCTCCTGGTTCCGGTCGAAGACGACCACTGATAAGACCAGGCTCTTCTAAGACCAGGCTCTTGGAAAGCTTGACAAGAGCCAACCACTGAAATTCTGATACACAGCGCAAAACAAATAACAGAAGGCTGGTTTGCCAGACTCTTCCTAGCTTAGCAAGCCACTGGTGACTAAGCAAAAGGAGTATCAGCAGCACTCATTGGGCAAGATCTTAGCTTGCTCGACATTTGCACATACAAACATGGCATTGAACAGCATTAAGATGACATCATTCTGTCACTTACAGTAAAGGTTCAGGCTCGGGGGGCTCTGACCTTCCCAGAGATCGGTTTCCTGCTTGTTGGCCTTCTTCTGGTCTAGCTCAAGTTGTCTACACTTGCATCTGACCAACGTGGTGCCATTTGAGCTGGCTGCACCCCGCGGCCGCACGTCCTTCAGAGAGTTCTGCCTAAATATGGGTTTCTTTCCTCACGCGTGAAGGATGGTCAACATTTGTTCTTCCCCAAAGACATATCATGTGTTCCAGCCTCTGCGTCTTCCTCGTTCTTTCACCAAACAGAATCCAAAAAAGAATCCCAAACCTCCAAATTCCCGCTTCCAGGCTTCGACCTCTCCAATTTCTGCCCTCTACAACTGAACAGTTCCTTGGAGATTTCTGCGGTGATCTCTCCGATTTTGCCTTGGATGGTTAGACCAGACACACCTTCGATGCACCCACATATGGATCTCGGGATCTCCATTTCTGAGGAAAGACTGGGTTTCAAAACAAGACCTCACTGCAAAGGGTATATGAACCGCATATATATATATATATACGTTCCCTTTGCCACCCATAAGAGCCAAAAACACAAACAGCATCGCCGTATCACCTAATGACATGCACAAACCAAATTGGTAGCAAATCATATGGAAGGCTGGGGGATGTCACGACCGAACGAGGCGGGGCCGTGAGGTTTCCTGCCAACCTCCGCGCTTTTCTCGCGCCAAACAGCTCAAGGCCTTTCGGCCAGGTGAACAAACATGAAACACCTGTCATGAGCTCAACCGTCCAAAGGTCATGGGGTGCATGTTTCACGTTTCTCATCCGTTCTATTTTCAGTGGCCTTTGGACGGGGCTCAAAGAAAGTGACCAGCGTCTTGGCTGGGACAGGCAAAAGTTCTTGGTGAACAGCCTTGTCCATCAAATCGACGCGCTCCTCCAAGATCTGCCATGTTGACTGATCTCGAACTCTAAATTCGGCCACTGTCGTCCGGAGCGGATGATCCCTCAGAGCGAACCTCGGAGTGGGTCCTCTCAAGCTCTTGGCCTGGTGGGCGACCAAGATGCCAATCCCGTCCACAAAGTGCCATCCGGCAGCCAAGGACAGGTGATGCACATGCTGCATCAGTTGGAAGTCTCCGCTGTTGGCCTCACGTCCAGGCAGGATCGTGCCATCTGCCAAACCTTTCTCGCATGCCTTCTTTCGCTTTGCCGTCTGCTTCACAAAGTCCGGCTGGAACTCCACGCTCCATTCACCTCGAAGAAGGGCTTCACGAAGGTGTTGGCCATCCATGGCTTTCGTTCCGGCGTCGACGAACATGTTGGACGTGGCTGTCCATCGAAAGCTCGTCTGAGGACGGCGCAATTGCTGTCGCAAGCCAGCCACCGAAAACATCAAAGACTTCTGGCTTCCAAATCCTGTGTCGGAAGTGATGCGGTCGAAGCAATCTTTCGCATCAGTGACACCCATCAAAGGAACTCGGGTGATCTGCCAGTAGCCATGTGGATGTAGTGGGACTCCACGAGCTTCTGCAATGAAGCCTCTCACCAATTCAGCAGCATCCATGCCTTCCTCAGCGCCAACCGTTTCCGAGGCATAGGAGCTCCGGCAAACCCGAGCCAATCGATGGCTTCTAAAGTCCACCACATTGAACATCCCACGCTTGCCCTCGGAGAGTGCAGGGTCTGCCAGCAGAATGGCATAGCAGCTTTGGCTGTGAACGCGGCTTTCTGGAGCATCAGCCACTGAACCACTGCTATCAACATTGCCCAATGCTGCATCACAAACCATCAAAACACCAGCGGTAGCCAAAGGAATCCGCTTGAACTTCAACGAAAAATCTCCATGCTTCTTCGCCTCAAGCAGGGCCTTGTTAGCTTGCAACAATGTGCTCATGGTGTGAGGTGCACTCTGTAGGCTGCTGACCAAAAAAGCAAGGTCAAATCTGACCTGAGCGACAACCCATTGCAGCGACCCCAGGATGCCTCTCAGCCTCTTCACATCAGCTGGGCTCAATGGTGCATCCAGAGCTAGCCGCTTCTGTCGTGGAATGACCAGCGGTTTCAGCTGCTGGTGGTAGGTGGTCATGCTGATGATGATCTCCTTGGTGCCCTTGTCACGGCGAATTCTCTTGCCGCACCAATGGAAGTCATCAGCTTCAATGGACCCATAGCCAAGCTTTTCGCCCAGTCGAAGAAGCGAGTCCAAGGCTCTCTGGTTGCCTGTGAACAACAAATCATCAACATGCCCAACAATGGCTCCACACAGCTTCTTCTCCTCCTTGCCATGCTCCCAAAGAAACCAAAGGGCCTGATCCAGCTGGGAGATTGTCCAACCTTCCTGCTTCAGCTCTCGAGAGAGACGGAGCCACCATTCCCTGGGCGCATCTGCCAAGCCAAAAACTCCCTTGAGGACTCTTGCAAGGCTGCCATGAGGAATTGGAATCGAAGGGCCTCTTGAAGCATTCGTGGAGGTGATGTAAAGGACTCTCCTCACATATGGATCACCTTTGAGAAAGGCTGCACGCACATCTGCTGATCGAAGAAACCAGTCTGGGTGCTCAGCCGCAATGCAAAACAAGGTGTGCTGTGCGATTCTTGAACCAGTTGGAGCATCTCTGCGCAGCTCATTGCGCAAGTTTGCCAAGTCACGATAACCTGGAACCACAATCCTTGCTGAAGCCTTCAGTGGAAGAGGGCACTGTGGTGTGCGCAAGCCACTGTTCTTGTCGGTGAAGACGAATCTGGGCTGCAGGATGCGGTCAAGTTCACCCTTTCTCTCAAGCTCCTGTCGAATCTGGCGGCTTTGAACCAAATCAAGGACCTCAATGGCGCCATTCTCAACCCACTTGGACCACTGCTCCTCAGCTGCGGTGCGGAATTGAGCTCTTGTCTCCTCATCCATGGTCGACCATCGCAGCTCCTTGTGGTTTCCTCCTCCAGTCTGTGCCTCCAGGACTTCCTGCATGTCAGCTCCTCCAGAAGGCCAACTCCAGTTGGCGACCTCATAGGTCTCCCAGTCTCCTCTTGATGGCAGAGGCCACCGACCATCCCAGGTGCCATGGTCCTCCTCCATGAGGTAGTTGTTCTTGATGTCCTCCTGGGCTTGAAGAGCTGCTCGCAGAAGTGGGTGAATCACTGTGTCCTGCTCAGCTAGCAGCACGTCAATGCTGCGACCACCCAATTGCAAAGGCACCATGCTCCTTCTCTTCGGATCCCTTTCTTCAGCTGCACCTTCTGAAAGTGCACGTCGAACTGAGCCCTGAGCGCGTTCGAGTCTCGGATGAAACCCGACCGGAGGGGTTGGGCCCACCTCAACCGGAGGCCAAGCCGTCGACGGGAGGGGTCCCACCGCACCTCCAAGAGGATCAGGTGGACTGCTCGAAGGGTCAGTCGATCCGGTCACTGGAGCTGTTGCCGTCAGGTCAGGCTGTGAAGGAAGAGCCTGCTCAGCTTCTGCCGGTTCCTCCGCCACTGCCTCCAGCTTTTCCTCATCACCACCACCTGGCTTCGCCACAGAAGTCTGTCGAGACATCGATCCAAGAGGCAAAGCTGAGCCCAATGAAGAGCGCCTTGAGGTAGTCAATGAGTTCGCTAAGCTCTGAGGTGCTGAGCTCGCTGCTGCTGACTGCAATGCTGGAATCAGATCTTGAGCTTGAAAAGGATATGGAAAAGTCACCGCTGGAGTGCCAGAGCGAGAACTGGTTTGAACTGTCGGCTGCATCAAGCCAGCTTGACCATCACTAGGACGGCCTGCTTCATCAGGCTGTTGTTCATCACCAGGTGCTCCACCATCTCCATCATCATCTTCCGAAGGGCCCTCAGGCTGAACCTCATCATCAGGGCCAGCTGAGGCGTTGATCACATCAGCAAGAAGTTCTTCCCATTCACTCATTGCCAGTCGCTCCAAGGTGGAAGCCGGTCGGATATGCTCCATGGCACATTTGGTCAAGTTGCCACGGTAGGCCAGGTAGGCCGCAGTTGGAGTTCGACCGCCTTCAATGGCAGTGACCATTGCCGGACCATGCCACTGGTTGAGGATGAGGCGCTTGCGCTTGGTTCCTCTTGTTCCACCTCCTGGAGCCACCTTCTGCTGCCAAAAGAAGTAGACAACATCACCAAGCTTGTAGCTCTGCCAGGAAGTTGCCCGCCTTGCCCTCGAAAACTCTGCCCTCCTCAAAGCCTGTGAGTACTTCATTCTCACAAGAGCCACTCGAGCTGCTTCTTTCATGGCCGCTTGACGAGCCAAAGATGGACTGTTCTCCAGCAGCGAATGAGTGGAGAGACGCAAACGAAGGTCATTGGGGATCACCTCCTCAGCAACTCTCGGCTGTTTGCCAAGAACAAACTGGGCTGGAGAGTAGCCAGCTGAGCCGATGTCTTGATTGCATGCATCAACAGCTGCTGCAAGGGCTTCTTGTACTTCACGGCGTCCCTGACAAGAGTAGTCCTTGATGAGCTTTCCAAGGATCACCTTCAAAGAACCTCCGGCTCTTTCTGCCAGGCCGTTGGCCCAAGGTGCTTCCACGGGCGTGTGGTACAACACGATGTCATGGAAAGCCATGCAGCTTTGCATTTTATCTGAAGTGAACTCTGGGCCACAATCGCTGACCACGAGCTTTGGAGCACCAAGCACAGGAATCCAGTGCGTGTTGAAGAAGTGCACCACTTCATCTGAGCTCTTGTTCTCCATTGTCTGGGCGATCTGGTAGCCGCTGGCTGCATCAATGCCATGCATGACCCACACAGTCTGTTGGTGGATGTCTTTGATGGCCACCAGATCAACATGTACTTGATCTCCAAAGTGTCGAGGCTTTGGCAAGGAAGATGGCCGATGTGAAGTAGGCCTCTGGGTCTCTTGACAAACCTCACAACGAAGCTCTTTGGCCGCCTTGATCACTTCAGGAGCAGCGCCAGAGACAGCTAAGGCTTTGGCCAACCGAAGAGGAGCTCGATGACCTGTGTTCTGGTGAAGCCTGAGCACTGCTTGTCGTTGAGCTCGGGTAGGCTCCAAAGCTTGGTCGACATCCAAGTCATCCTCCACGTCAAAGTCATCCTCATAGGGATTGAGCTGTCCCTCAGGCTCTGCTTCATCGCCAGCTTCTCCTTCACCCATCATCACTTCAAACTCTGAGTTCCCTTCTCGCACGAACTGTTTCTCCAGGCCACGGACAAAGGCGCAAGCCAGGTCAGGAGGGTAATGTCCAGCAAAACGAGCCACATTGCCTCCAATCACGTGCTCATGCTCATGGCCACCACTGCAAAGATGACCGGAGAGCTCCTTTGCAACCTCCTCCGATGAAGTCAGCACCCAAGTCCTCTTCCTATGAAGTCCTCCTCCAGGGCCTCGAAGACCAAATGAGCACTGATCCAGCTCGCACAAAAACAAGCCAGGCTCATCCAAGAGCTTCTTCAACGAAGGAATCACTTTCCAAGCCAGGCTGCGAGAGGGGTTCTCCAGGATGAAGTGACCACCACGGGCCATTTGTCGACGAGCCATCTTGACTGCAAAGTCAACGAGCTTCTTGTGCTTCCTTCTTCGCCACCTCAACAGGAGTGCTCTGCGGCGATCTTTTGCGCGAAGGGCTTGAAGCGGACTCCATGCACCACAGGGGAAGGCGATGATCTGGGCATATGGTGCCTCCTCATCCAGTTCTTCCAGCGCTTGCCGCTGTGATGAGTCCTTCATGAAGTCATAGCCCGTTGCCAAGGTCATACTCTTCATCGTCGAATGGCCTCGCTTCTCAGCTTGCTGTCGCACCTGTTCGGTGTCAGTGAAGGTCTCGCCAAGAAAAGGACCTTTCTTGGCATACTGGAGAGCAGCTTGTAGTACTTGGCCTTCAGAACCAAATTCTGGCAGCGCAGGCAGGAGTGTCTCTCCAAGGAAGCAATCTCTTTCACCCTCAACGATGGCCATCTTGAGGTCATACTCAGAGGCTTCCAGGTAGTCATGGACTTCGTTATAGTCAATGCTGAGGATCTCATGGAGTCTTCGAAGTCTCTTGAAGCCTTGGTGAACTGCCTGTCGCAAACCAGTTTTGAGCTCTTGCAGGCTCACTTTTGAGATCTTGCCAATGGACTTCTTCACAGCTCCGAGCCCGAAGCCATGCTCACCACCGACGCCTTTTCCAACATCCATGGCCCGTCTGCGATCTCCTCGTCGGCCTGCCACTGATGGAACTCGATCTCGGACACAGGGCTCTGGGGAGCTGAGTTGGCATCCCAGGCTTCTCGAGGCATGCGAGGTTCTCCCCAAGATAGACCAGCTAGATGATCCTGAGTCATGTGATCGATCAGGCGATCGGCTGTAGGGAGATCGAACACCGAGGCTGGTGTCATTCTTGCTGGCAGAGGGACTGAAGATGGCTTCGGCTTGGCTTTCGCCTTGGACTTCAGCACTGATTCCGGTGGACTTATGGGAGGTGCCACCCATTCTGGCTTTGCCATGAGGTCTTTGACGATCGGCTGAAGTCTCCTGCGAAGCTGCTCCACTGTCTCGTTGGGCTCCACCTTGGTGTTCAGGAGCGTGGCTGTCTTGACAAGCTCGTCCTTGAGCCTGGGCAATCCTCCTCTGGGCCCAAGCAATGAACGAAGCTGCATCGTGCGATCGGCGTCGCTGAGCTGGAGGAGTCGCTGAGTTTCCATCACCAGTGCCTCTTGCATCTTGCGTCTTGGCTTCTTCTTCAATGCCTGGATGCCGAAGAGGATGGCGTCGTCCTCCATGAAGCTCAACTCGAGGCCCATCCTGTCTCGCAGGTGCATCGAATCCTTCAAATGAAACAACGTAAACTTCTCTCCCTGTCTCATAAGGGAATGAGCCCACTTTCTCGGCCACGATCGCCTTTTGCACATTTCGGCCGTCTGATGCTCCCACTCGGCTGGAGTCGAGACTGATGGAAGCGGAGGTGGAAGTCCTCTCAGGTATGGGCGCTGGATCATCCAGAGCAAAATGCCCTGCCAATGCCAGCGATTCCTCGCCAGCAGCCTCATCAGCATCCGGCCCCAGCGCACTGGAGCTCGATCCTTCGGCTGCCAGCAGCATACCGGCGCACCGTGCTCCATGCCAAGGATGAAGATCTTCGGCTGCTTCTTGCTCCAAAAACACTGCCGGAACAAAGTGCTCAGTGACATTCACTTCAGAGGCTGGAGTTGAAACTGACTTGTGAAGACGCTTCAAAATCCATTGTTCTTTGCTAGCAATTTGAATCTCACAACATGCATCTCTTCCGATGGGGATCCAGGGCAAAGAACTCAACTCAGGTCACTGATGCAAAGGGGTTGGTAAACAAGGCACGGCAAAATGACCAGCTTTCAACTTGTGAAGACGAACCCAATGATCATCTGCAAGCAACTGAAATTTGACCCGGTTGTGCAAAAAGTCGATGACGGCACCGAGGGAGTCCAAAAAGTCCTTACCCACCAGTAGACCCAAACTGCTACAAAGATGGGCCCCCCTAGTTGGAGAACTTGTAAAGTGCCGTAACATATGTTATAACATGGGTTAACTGATGTTGTAAGCTGGTCTAAGATTGTGAAGTGTTCTAAGTTCTTGGTGGTATTTACGTTGCAGTTACAAATTACTTTCGATATATATAAGTAAGTTATCCTAGTTTATGTTGGAGGGTGCTAAATTAGTGCTAAATCACTTACAACTTACTTAGGGAACTTAGGTTTTTGCATTGAAAAAACTATGTTTTTTGTGGACGGGTTTGCAGAGAAGCGTTTTTCAATGTTTTTTTGGTGTACTCTTCTTTTTTGTGTAGAACTGAGACTGATTAGCAAATCTTTGTATTTTGTGTTGTTTTGGAAACATTTTTTCTGTTTTTATGGGCGCGATTGTTTTTTATGTTTTAGTCGTGAAAAATTTGTGGGGTGGTGGTCCACCCGTACGACAGAGTAGTACTTTGCACACAGAAACACGTAAATATGCAACACGCACACGTAGTAGAATATAGTGTAACGAATCCATTATGTAGGCCATGGAACAACTAGAAGCCATTAAGCTGGATCACGCCCCAAAATTGAGGAGTAGATCCTTGCCTGTCCGTGACGCATCACAAGATGCACACACACACAGTCCCTCAAAAGATCTGATGTAACCTGATGAACAAGAGGCTATATGTACAGTAGATGTACGGGAATGTACGGTAATGTACGGTAGATGTACGGTAGATGTACGGCAGATCTACCGTACATCTACCGTACATCTACCGTACATTACCGTACAT
>CAXAMN010022250.1:2270508-2280973 GCA_963970005.1 Durusdinium trenchii | reverse complement strand
ACATTACCGTACATCTACCGTACATCTACCGTACATTACCGTACATTACCGTACATCTACTGTACATATAGCCTCTTGTTCATCAGGGTGCACCGCGTTTTTTGGGCACCGGCCACAACTTTTTGGACGGACCACCGCGATCAAAATTTTGGACGGACCACCGCCATCAACTTTTTTGGACGGACCACCGCCTTCAATTTTTTGGACGGACCATCGCCTTCAATTTTTTGGACGGACCACCGCCCAGCGTGTTCCTAACACACAGATGTAGGTCATTGTGTGTGTTCTGTTTTTCTTATGCGTTTTGATGGTTTAAAGTAGAAAGTGTTTTTCTTTTAGCGCGGCGGTGGTCCACCGAAGAAATTCGAAGCGCATTTTTTGCTTTTTTTGTTTTGCTTTTTGCTTTTCTTCAGCAAAGCGGCGCGGTGAGTGTTCTACATTAAAAACCCTTGCAACAGCAGCGCTTTCCCAGGTAAAAAGCATAGTTTTTCGATGTCCTTCGGTTTGGGCCTTGCTACTGGGAAACCTGAAAAAACATAGTTTTTGAACATCAAAAATCACCAATTAGAACTTATAGAACTTAAAAATAGTTACATTTAAGTTACATCTTACTTACGAACCGGCTAACTTAGCTTTAAGTAATTTGTAACTTCACCAAGTAAGTTACAAGTGTATTAACTAGGGGGGCCCATCTTTGTACTTGGCACCGAGGAAACCCAAATCAAGACGATGCGGTTCGCGAGCAGCATCGGAAGTCGAACTCTCTCCCGGCTGGTGAGCACTCCACCGTTCCCGAACCGGAACCGTTCCTGTTCTGGAGTGCGACGGATCAAGCTTTGGACATAGGAGGGTGCCCGTTGTAGTGCTTCTTCTGTATGTTTGATCCATGCAACACCAGCACACGAGCGGTTGCAAGCGCTGTCCAGGGCTGCCTGCAGCAACTTGTCGTGGGAGATCTGGGGGTTGTTGTTCGAGTTGAGGGATTGAAGGACCTCTGACAGCCGTTCAATCCCGCAAACTTCATGCTCGTGAAGTTGATGCTCACTCAAAACCACCTCATGTACTTCAGGGGGTCCATCATCAAAGGTCACCTCAGGAACTGGGGGCAACAGGTCAACGATGTTGGCTTCCGAAACATGGGACTCCGAAGGACGTTTGCCGGCGCTGAAAGCTGACTGCAGTCGACCCTTTTTGCCACCTTTGCCCTTGCTGTTGCTGGTGCCACTATGGCCAGGTCCAGGGCATTCTGGGTCTCCTTTCCAATGGCCTTCTCGGCCACAAACATGGCATGTGCCTTGCTTAGCTGCTTTCTTGGGATCTTGCGATCCAGGGGCTGGTCCACGAAAGCCCCGATCTTTTCGCATTGCTGCGATCTGTGTTCGGGCTTCTCGAAGTGTGACGAGAGCCTCAACTGCACCTTCCAACTGTTCCTCAAGAGCGTCAAGCTCCTGAGAATCGCAGCCTTCCTTCGCGGCTGCTTCCAACTCTGAAGCCAGCACTTCCACTTCATCTTGAAGTCCTTGCAAAGCGTCGGCCTCAGGCATCTCTGCTTGCATGTCCTCTTCTCCCATGGCCTCCATGGCCTCAAACTCACCATCTTGGTCCTCATAGTCGGGGTCTTGAGCTTCAGTCACGTTCACCGCTGAGGCGCCCAGTCCCATTCGGGAGGAGGAACCTCGGGAAAACGATGAGGAAGCCGACACGGTCGTCGATGAAGAGGACATAGGTCGGCGCCAGCCACCCTTGCCTGAGCCAGGTGGTCGAAAAGGTGCCTTTCGCAGAGACGCTATGGAACCTTGGTTGGAGGGCTGAGCATGGCCACCAATCATGTGGATCCTCTTGAACAGCCTGACTGCTTCACGTTCGCAGTCAGCATACGTCTCATCGGTGGAGCTCAGCGTGGTCTCCAGCAACTGCTTCTGGACCTCATTGAGGACAAGCTTTTGCTTGTAGAACCAGGCTGATTCTGCATCATCCAAAGTGATGCCTTCAGCCCTCATCTCGGCGACCAGTGTGCGATACCTCAAGCTGAAGGTCATCACAGCCTCAGTTGGAGAGCGCCTCAATGTCATGTAGAATCGTTCTCGAAGCTCTCCTTTCTTATCGCTCACTGTTCTGCCCACCATTTGCTCCCAGGCATCAATCAGCTTCCACACACCCACCGTGTAGTCAGCCGCCTGGATGATGATCTTCTCGCCCTCTTTGTCGGGGTCATCAACGCTCTCTTCAGGGAGGTATGCCAAATCCTCTGGAGAGAACTCCTGGGCACGAAGACGGGCCGATCCACGCTGCTTCATTGCGAAGCGTGCTGCCAAGTTGAAGAATTTCGTCTTCGTGAGGTCGATGCTTGAGAGCCACCATGTGACAGTCCTGCGAAGCTCTCTCAAGCTGTCCGGCCTTCCATCCCAGACTGGGATGCTGGCATCGAAGCCGGACTCCGACCATCCACTGGCATACCCATAGCTCTTATCCTTCTCCTCCACCATCATGCAAAGAGCTCGACCTTCAGGTCGTAGGAGAAGAAGATGTCCTCTGCTCGATGTCGGGGCCGAGCTGACCTTTCCGAGGCGACCCTCAAGCGTCTGCTTGAAGAGGAAGGAGGCAACAAAGAAAGCCGAAGGTCACCACCGAGAAAAAGGTCCAAGGCCCAGGGGGGCTCAACCACAAAGGTCCGCAAGCACGTCCAGCTCCGCGCAACCACTATGGAAGGCTGGGGGATGTCACGACCGAACGAGGCGGGGCCGTGAGGTTTCCTGCCAACCTCCGCGCTTTTCTCGCGCCAAACAGCTCAAGGCCTTTCGGCCAGGTGAACAAACATGAAACACCTGTCATGAGCTCAACCGTCCAAAGGTCATGGGGTGCATGTTTCACGTTTCTCAAATCATCTCAACCTTGAATCGATCATCCGGGATTAAAAATAAATATAAGATCTAGATAGATCTAGAAAGATTGGTACAGTTGTCTAAATGCATCACGTGATATATCATAACCAGGACCCACAGCCATTGGAACAAACTCCAACATCTGAGCCATTTCAGGCACTCCCAATAAGAAGATGGTAGGCGCCAATGATTCTCCCATTCCCAAGCTCGGATTGCAAATCCTGTTTCAAGAGGGTCCAACCCACTACCTATTCAACACCACACCCCACATCTACTGCCGACATCAGCATCTCTGAACATCCGCGCCGACCTCGTCACGGTGGCATGCCTTTCTCCAGGGATCATGGGGTCCAACCTGATTTCATCCCCAGATTCTCCCGAGGTGCTCACCAAGAAGGCCGCATTCCGCATCCTGTGGAAGACCCGGGGCTTGTCGCTCTTCTCCTCGTGGCTATCCCAGACCTCACCCGCCTGGCGCAAGTAGTGTGGCGGTGCCAAGCACCACTGCCGGGAAGGTGGGAGGAAGACAAGGAGGAGGAGAGGGGATGTGGGGAGAGACGGGGGGTGATGGGTAAGTTTTTTGCCAGAAGTGGCAGTTGGTGTTGTCTTTTGACTTCACGCTCAAAAATTGAGGTGGCGGCAAGCTGTACTACCTGCCCGTTTTGGGGGGCTTTGATCCAAAAGGTCTTTGGTTCGGGCCTTTTCCTTGGGTCAATCGGGTCCGAGACCATCGCCATTGGGATTGGCGATGATCTCTTTGGGGAGTCCCGATATAGCTCTGATTTTGTGCCACACTCTCCAGTACAAATAGAACATGGAACCATCCACAAACAGAAAACAGAAAGGATTGCTTGACATCATCAGTTGTGCATTGCTTCGGGTCAGGGCCAGCCACAGTTGTAGACAAGATCCATAAGGCTGAGGGAAGCAAAAGGTGGGAGTGCCTTTGAGAATTCAAGGACCAAAAGGCACCTCAATTCCAACTCTAAATTACAAACTATATCATGTCTCAATTCCACACATCATTGAAGGTGCTTCCACTTCCAATGTTTCACTTTGATGGCAAGCGTTGCAAGATGTGCCCCAGCACATCTGTGGTTTCTGTGCTATCCAAGATGGGAATAGATCTTGGCCGGGACCTGCTGAATGCTCGGGTTGATGATCACTGATGATCCGGTTGATGATTTTCCGGTTGATGATGACTGATCAGCAAGGGATTCATCCAATGACCAGCAAAAAGGACGGTCAAACTGGACGGATCTCCGCCGCAGTGGAGACTGCTTGGTCAACAATGCCACATAAACCCATTTGGACCATCTGTTACAGTGTATATACAGTATACCTAATTCATTGTGAGCCACAAATGGATAGATCCAACAATTTCTTGAAGCCTTCGTTTCATTGAGTTTCATTCGCTATTTGGGGACCACTCAAAATCGGGCATCATGCCCTTCCACTTTGAGCTGACCTGGACCCGAGGTTCTGTCCTTGGAGTCCCTGCTTACGGGTTTAACCTTTAATACATGCTTCATTACAAACCAATCAGGCCTTGGACCGATCATGACTGACACCGAGAGCTCCGGCCCCGGAGCTTGTCTTCGTTCATCTTCGAGGTACCAAGCTGGACTCCAACTTCGAGGAGCTCAGCGTATCTTTGGCCATGCTCCTTGGATGAACCGTGCTGCGACACGTCTCAGCGTCATTTGGCACAGCTGGCTGCTGCTTTTTGCCGTGTCTCTGTCTTTGGACCATTGCCTTATGAAATCTTAGTTCAGCTGCAGCACGGGACAACATTGATTGATTGGTCACCGTGACCCCCATGGGAGGGAGTGTCGAAGGATAATACAATGTAGTTTAGTTACATGTATTGTAACTAGTTACGGCATGAGTATGGTGCCGGGTTGTTCATTTTTGCACTACCTTACGGCAAACCTTCTAAAAACTGTACGAACATCAGGTCAGACCATCCTTCTGAAACATTGTTTGCCAACATTTGTTGACGCTTGAATGAACCTCAACTGAACAAACTAACCAGAATGCTGCTTATGTGAACCGTAGTTCACACACTGCGAGTCACTCTGGCTGCATGAAGACCGACATCATGAGACCCAGCAAGTTCCTAGTAGCGATTCCCTTTGCTACTAGTAGCATTCTTGCTCCTAGTAGTAGGGTGAGGAGCCCCGTTCGTAGCGTCCTTGCTCCGTTCGTAGCGATGCCAGGAGCCCCGTTCGTAGCATTGCTCCCCAAACACCGTTGGGTCCGATAGATTCTCCCATGGCCGGTCCGACAGGACCACGGTGACCAGATGGTCGACCCTGGCCGATCTGATGATCTGAAGATCCCCACTTCTCCATGCAGGTGATAGGTATCTGACGAATGGAACCACCCAAAGGGTGGTTTATAGACCCCCCTGAAGATGTTTTTTCCATCTAATAACCACCCTTTGGGTGGTGCTGGTATATAACTATGTAGTCTCAACACGTTTCCTAATGAGTCGGAAGAACCACCTTCTGCTAAAATCGACCTTTTGGATGTCCAAGAGCTCTCATGACGACGCATGCACGGTCTTGCATGGGGTACGTATACCTGTTTTTGGGTGTTTGCGGTGCACATACCGAAAAGCCCTCTCAAAACCCCTGAAATCGCCCTCTGTTGGGGGTCTGATCTGCATTTTGGGTCTCTCAATCGCCCTCTCACGGGCCGTGTAGGAGACACACGCCTACCTGCACCCAAGGCGCTTGCTGCCCGCCGCGTTGGGCGTGGTGTAGAGCGGCTGGCGGCGTGGTCCGTTGTGTGCCTCGCTGGATGTCTCAGCGCTTCTCATGGTCAGCTCCCGCTTCAGCAAATCCCCCATCTTCTTCACCTGGCTTGCATCGGCGCCAGGGCAAATCCGTCTCCTCAGCGTTCGGATGTAAGAGACTCGTCTGTTCAAAGCGTGCCATACCGGATTTGTGGACGTCTGCACGGACATACATGGCTAAGGGCCAAGGGTGATGTATCACGAAGTTGCTGAGAAACCAAGTATCTCCGAACATCTCCGAACCAGGCTGCTTGCCCAAGGCCTTTTTGAGGTCTGGTCCGGTATGGTGTACTAGGTGGTCCCTGTACTATTTCTTTCCATTGCCATCAACATTGTTGCCATAGTGGCATTGATGTCATTGCTGGCCATGTGATGGTGGCTTGTCAATGATGTTGTGATGTTTTTTGTTGTTGGGTCCGATCGAATGGTTCGGCGCACAGTACAGATGTCAAATACCCTTGTATATTAATCATGCAAATCGGGGTTCGGGAGTCGTTTTTCATGGTGTACGCAGGGTTTTGTGACTGTGCCCAAGCCATCAGATCGGGATGGGTGCACGGGTTATACTGCTTGTCATCAGATTCATAGAACTGGTCATCGGATTCATAATTAACTTGTCATCGGGTTCATAGAACTTGTCATCGCATTCATAGAACTTGTCATCGGATTCATAGAACTTGTGAGCGGAATCATAGAACGTCGTTGATGAGTCGTGTGTTTAAAATACGTGGGGGGCTTGGGGGGGATGGCAGTGGCAAGAAAATTTTGCGTCGGAAAGATGGGAAGTCATCCTGATGTCTATCTTCAGATAGACAGTGACAAAGAGAATTCGTCGCTCTTCGTGTGAAAGTGTGAAATGCTGTGGGCAGCAGCGAAAAATAGGCTTGACACTCCATTTACAAGCTGTGTTCAATCATGAAACACGCGCCGAACCACCAGATGGGCGCGTTGTTGTTGCTGTTGTTATAGTGACGGCGTCGTTGTCCCTACTTGAGGCGTGTTGCTTGTCGTTGATGCTGCCCCGATGGCAGTGCATGGCTGTGCATGTTGCAGTTCTTGCGGCTAAACTATCGGCACATTCCTTTGGTGTATTTGCTTCATTACCATGTGTGCGGTAGCGATACCAGGTCGCTGGACCCTTTCATATATATATATAAACGTCGGTCGCTGCGCGATGTGGAGCCATGGACAAAACACACCTGCAGTTCTTCACGGGTCGCATGGGGCTCGTGAATTCCCATTTAGGGCCTTGCAATCCGCACTAGATGGGGCTGAACGTATATATTTATATATACATTATATATATACATTATATATATACATTATATATATACAAGTGGTCCACTGGTGCTGCATGGCTATAGGTGTTTTCCAATTGTCGTTCACCTGGCCACGCACACACACACACACACAAATAGTTGAATGCACTGTAACAAAATGTAACAATTAAACACAAATATATGTGTTTGCTCGATGAACTGTTATAAAAAGTCGCTGTAATATCAACAATAACACAAAAACATCATAAACCAATCCAAGTCGTCAGTGATTGATCAAGAGCTGTCCGTGGCGATGGTACTTGCACCTTCTCCGCTTTTGGCTCAATGCCAATCTTCAACGGCTTGATCGAGCTACTGATACTCCGTCGCAAGGACGGCTTCTCCTCCGACCCAATGGAAGGCAGCAATGGGACCTGGCAGGTGATAGATGATGTGTGTGTGGATTGGCTGGATCAGCATGTCATGTCCCCACCGGCAGGTGAAGAAAACGGGTATTTTGGAAAATACATTAAAATACAGATACAGTAAATATATTTCCCCCAGAAGCCCCAGTCAAGGCCAATTACCACCCTCTACTACAAAAACCATGCGGCATGTGGGGACCGAACAGCTGATCACGGCAGGGCTGTTTGTTTGGTGCTACCGGTGGCGACTCATCCCCTCTTGTCTTTGGGTCTCTTGTCCCTTAATCTGTTCAAAGAAAACGTGAGAGATGGGACTCCTAAGGCTTGCAAATAACACATCAAAACATCAAAGAGGTCATGAGCAGGTTCTTGGGGAACCAACAAACTTAAAGTTTTTGTTTTTTTCCTGGTCTTCTGGTGTACTGGTTGTTGAGTCTTGTTTCACCTGGACACCCAGTACAGTTGGGTGAATTGATGTTTGGACATTCGAGGACTTTTTAGATGAGTGATGCATCTCAATGAGTCACTCATTGAAGGATCCTCTTCTTATCCAGTCTGCATGTCCTCTTTCCGCAGCCATTACAGTATGTGGAACTACTCTAAGGAAAGTGAGAAACTTAACTAAACTAGTGCATCCAAGAATAGTTAAATATATTGTAGCTGACTTAAAGCTATCTGAGCACATATTCTAGGAAACGGTAACTCTATCTAACCAACATGATGCTGGAATCCTGTCACCTGCACTCTATCCAAACCAGTCCCAGGCACACTCTGCGAAAAGGCTGAGTTTTGAAAGGCCAAGACCTTGTTGCCCCGCTGCCGTCTATAGCTGCTGCCCACTCGTGCCATGGAGGAGGGATTCGAGGGGAACAAAACGCGTAAGATGCGATGCACCGACTCCTCAGTGATCTCCAAGTCCGTGAGTGCTTGCCTCAGAGGTTCTCGGCTCACTTTTCGCGGCCGATGGTCTGCAGATTATGGGGCAATCTGTGCAAAACAACTCTGAAAGAAGGTAGGGGCTGAGGCTCCAGTTAGCCGTCCAAGAGCTGACCTTGGAGTTCTGAGGTCGGAGGACTTGCCGTCCAACCCCATCTATCACATGATGGGTTGGAGATGTTTGGAGGTTCTCAGAGTTTTGGTGATTCTGTCTATCAAGTTTCGTGAGGACATGCGAAATAACTCTGGAAGCGTCAAAGCCAAAATAGTGATGGTTGGGGAAGCCCATAAGTGTCCACAACACAGTGTTTTTTGAAAAAGCGTCATCTGAACGCTTATGGAGTCCCCTGCATTTCCATGCTCCTTATGGAGGCCTCTCCCACACTCCCAAATGTCATATTTTTTTCAGAGTGCAGTCCCTGCAGCGCTCTTCACTGCTTTTTGTTTGCTGTATTAGCTCTATCTAGCTGTATCTCCAAAATCGGCTCCACGATCATTGCGATGTGGTTTGGCACACGCTTCTGCCATCATTATGGCTCATGGCGGGAGTTGCTATTTAAAGAAACATATTATTGCCTATTCAATGGGGTCCATGATTAATGTTCATGAATACATTCAGGCCAAAAGATTGGTTAGTGTCAGTGTCCACAACATGTGTGGGAGTGTTTGTAAAGCACGTGCAAAAGGCTTTTCACCAGCTTCACATCCTTGAACAGCGGGCCATGCATCATGCAAACGACTGGTCGGTCTGTTTGCCTCCAACAAATCATATATAAGATGTGACAACTGCGTAACTGCTGGTTGCCCGGCAACTGCGCTTTCGCAAGGTTTGGAACAGCAATGTCAGAGTGGCCAACAACAATGATAAAGAAAACAAACACAAGGTTTTGAACATGAACAGTAAGCAAAGGGTTGTTGAGTCCTGGGTTGCCTGATTGCTGCCCAATGACATGTAAAACCGATATGCGAAGAACTTGTGGCACGGTCCCCGGCGCTGAGACAATGCTTGCTTTTGACACGGAAGCACCGGCTCAGTGGCCTTTGAAGTCTTCCAAATCTCCCCGGGTCCCCATTATTGACGCAGTCGTGGCAATGGATAGGTTATCCCACCACTGCTCTGCTGACCGACCCACAAACACTACACTGACAAAAGTGAGACTCTTCTCAGCTACTTCCTCGACCTTTTCTTCGGAGCCGGTGTCGTAGCAACGTGAGAGTCTTCTTTGGACAGGCCATGTTTCCTCCCTGCTTTGGAGTCAGTGGCAGCAGCAGGCTTGTCCTCTTCTGGGTTTTTGCGCAGCTTCTTCAACTTTCCCTGGTCGGTCAGCTGTGGTCCAGGGTCCTCTGTGTATTTGAGGTTTCTTTTAAGTTTGAAGTTTGAAGACAAGTGTTGTCATCACCAATTACACTAATCTTCCAAAATATTTGCTTAAAATTCAAAGGAGTCAACACAATGTGTTTATAGTAATACTGTCGCACCGTACTCACTACTGTATTAGTATAGTAAAGTAGTATAGCCGAATGGCGTATGGCAACCAGAGTCCCGAACACCACAGTCGACAGTCTGTCAGTCGTCAATCGTCCTTAGTTTGGTGAATAGTGAATAGTGAATACTTACCAATGTTGATGCAAAATTGGGGGTGAACTTAACGCCTTAAACGCTAATTGAAACCTAGTGTCAAAACCCTCTGGTATCTCAAAACCTCCAGCCAATTTCCAAATAGAATTCCCAATAGAATAGTATATGAGTCATGTGTCCTTGTCCAGTGTCATCGCCTCATTCACGTCTGATCCTGCAGCTGACATTCCAGGGAAGAACGAATCGAGGGACTGACTCATCTGTGCTGCCCTTGCTGCCTTGCTCTTCTTTGATTCCTTGGGTTTTGTATCTGCTTGGCTTGCAGCCGCAGAAGTTGCCGCAGATTCGCTTGCCAAAGGTGTGTTTGGCTGTTGGGTAAGGTGGGTATCCTTTGCTTCTGCTTCGGACAGTTGGGTCTTTGCCAGTGCGTCTGCCGGAAGTGAGGATTCTGAAGCGTTTGCTGCCTGCTGGAGTTCTTCAGTAGCTGTGTGTTGTGGCTCTTCTGGTGGTGCTTCTGGAGCTTCTGCTGCCGGCTCAGGCTCACTTGTTTTGTCTTCGCTTGCTGGTTGTAATGCCGTGCTTTG
>CAXAMN010022250.1:2154452-2270498 GCA_963970005.1 Durusdinium trenchii | reverse complement strand
TGGTGGTGCTTCTGGAGCTTTTGCTGCCGGCTCACTTTTTTTGTCTTTGTTTGCTGGTTGTAGTGCCGTGCTTTGGTTTGGCGCTGCCGCTTCGATCGTTGTTGGCTGATTGTCCCACAGGACAGTTCCAGGAGGTTGCTTGTAGAGCCACTCGAGCTCAGCTACTGTGTAGCCGGAACCTGGACAAGCTAGATCAGGCCAATACTTCTTCAAATGCTCCGGAAACTCAGAATCGCCATCTGTTGAACCTGTTGCTCCTTTTGCTGCTGCTGATGCCGTGTGTTGTGGCTCTTCTGGCTGTTGTGCTGCCGGATTTGTCTCTTGTGCTGATGCCACGTCATTGTTTTTGCTTTTTGCTGCTTCTTCTGCTGCTGATGTCAAGGCCGGTGCTGCTTCTGCTGCTGGGGTTTGGCCAGGCACTGGGGTTGCTATCGGTGTTGGTTCCCAAAATCCAGGCGGTGGCACCTCACAGAGGTCCCCCAAATTCAGTCAGGAGTGCTCACCAGTCACCATATTCACGCAAGAATAGATTAGTAATTTACCAATAATAAACCAATATTATAATATCACTGTCGCAGTCGCACCACATCAAATGAATCACAGTCACCCTGTCACTGTCCTCAAGTCTACAGCATCAGTCTACGAGCCCACGGACAACTGCCACTCACCCAGTTGTTGCGAGCCTGCTCCAAGGCTTTGTGCTCCTCCAGCTCCTCGAGTAGTTCCTTCTCAAACTCATCTTGTTCATCGTCAGCAACGGCCCCGTCGGGGACAGCGCTCTGGAACGATTGAACTTTCGGCATCGCTGCAAGGGTGTACTCCATGATGGGCTTACTCATCACCTGCCAACAATCGGAGGGAGAGACGGAGTCATGAAACTGTTTGAGTCTTAGCCGAGTGACACGAGTCACAGTCACGAGTCTGAATCCAGAAAAATGGAACTTAAATATTTATATATAAGTCAATAAGATGCCGATAAGTTTAGTCATATTATAAAGATTGATGGGTTAGGATATAACCCATTACAATATATAAATATTTGCCTATATATATATATACATAAACAACTATTCTGTGACAAATTCTGTGAGCAGTGTAGCCGGAAGCCAGGCGGCCGGCCAATACCAATGTCTCACCGACAATAGTGCGACCGCCTCACCAAAACATATGTGACGGCCTGACGGGGCCCGACCGGCCTGTTCGCAAACAAGCTCCTTGAAGGTTGTGACAGAAGACTCCGGAAACGTGCAGCAATGAATCCTCTCAAGGTTTGCTACCCTGCCAGTCTACCCAGTCTACCCCTCCAAGCTACGGCTGACAAGAATGCGGTGGGTGGGAGGGATATTGATCGAAATTGATGAACAAATTTTTGAACAACAGTCCTCAGCCCAACACAATCTCCATTGATTGCCTTCGTGATGGCAAGTGTTCCCATCGGTAGGGCCAGCATGTCGCCCACTTTCATGTAGCCCGCTGATAGCGACGGAAGTGATAAGGCGTCAGGGATATTCTGAATTTCCATCGTCTTCAGAGAATCCAGCAAGTTGGGAATGCTATTCACTCCGAAGAATCCGGCCATCTCAGAAATGTCGGCGCTAACCACCAACATGCCACCGTAAGCCTAGAAATTGGCGGCCAGGCCAGGAAATAGCGAAGTTACTTTGAAGTCTCATCATTATGAATCATACGGACGAAACTATTTTACTATGACTGTGACTATGACTATGACAATCGAATCATTGCAACTAGCGACTACCGACCAGCCGGCCAGCTAATCTAGGTGCTGTCAAAGAGCGCAAAGCTTCATGTTGCCCACCCCAGAACACTCCAGACCGCAGTGCACTGAACCTTCTTTGGCACCAAAAAACCACAAGCCGTTGAAATCTGAAAGGCCCCTCTTTGTTCCATCGGTGTGGCTTTGGATGTTGGTCTCAAGTTCATCATAGGATTGGCTGCACACTCCCTCCAGTTGTCAGGAAGATGAGCGACCATCTTGTCTCTGACAAATGTGCCAGCGTCACCGTCAGCCTGATCATCCTTCAATAGACCCCTCAGCTTGCAGGCGGACCAACCAGGCGGATCTGATCTGTTTGTTCAGGTCTTGGGCAAAGCTATCAAAAAACACAAGAAGGCAAAGGTAAGGTACATACACTGCATAATGTCTCATCTCCGACTCCGACCTCCGACTTCGGTTTCATGTCAACGTCATGTCAGCGGATTGGGTTTACATGGGACACAACATGTGAAAGTAGATAAAAGTAGTCTTTAATTAAGGGCCTTTGGTGTTGAACGATGTTACTGCTACTGCTACTGCGGCCAAAATTCGCAGATCGAGGATCAGTTTGCCCTGACAAATTTGTCTTGAACTGATTCATGGCGGCTTCGATCTTCTCCTTATAGTCCTTTGTGACCGTTTGGAAGGTGGAACGCCCCTTCCGAATGATCACGGCCTGGTTGAGCTGGAAACCACTAGCATCACTGGCCGAACTCTTGGCAAGGACATTCATGGGGCGTAGATTGCTCAGCTGCTTGAAGTGCTGCAGGATAGGCGGATCGGTTGGAACGATGCACTTTGCAAAGTTGGTTCGACCAAGCCTTGCACTGGCCATGAGACAACGACCGACTGTCAGTGACTGTCATGTCAAAACATGACACACCGACACCGTCACATGGTGTCACACACAGAGACTAAATAAATAAGGAATCCTGAAACTACACAGCTTTGCGCAGGCTGCCCAGTGCAATCTAGCTACATGCCAGCAGTTGCTTTGTTTTGCGAAAGGTTTTCAAGCTCCTTCCGCTTCGCTTCGAAAGCTTCTCGTGCTTTCTTCACTGCCTGCTGTGCACAGAAGTGTCGAGGTTGAAAGTTGAAAGTGAACAAAAGCATCAATGCCAATACCATCACAGAAATATCAAACCAGTCACTGCCCAACTGCCTATCAGCATCATCAGCCCCATGAATCCATGTGACATGAAAACTCTAGTCCTTGAGTCCTTGCCCTAGCCTCCTAGCCTCGTAGTGCAATGCTATCATCCATCCCCACCACAACTACCGGTCAAAAGCCTTGCCTTTGTCATCCCCTCAATATCCTTTATCGACTTCCGCAGCGCTGTGGCCACAGACTTTGTGGCTGACGCTTGCTCCATGAGGGCCTGTCATTACAGCAATAAAAATTGGAATCATCACAATCTGGAAGTCTGGAAGTCTGTAAGTTTGCAAGAAACTAATCCTGACTCAACCATGTGATCATATGATCTCACAAACATCAACTCACCACTTCACAATCACCATAAATTGGGTGAGACAACCCCTTGAAACTTGAAACATCTAAAATTGACCCGGCAGGCCGGCAGGCTGTAAGTTGCCTTACACTTCTTGTCAGTCTCCTCTTTCGATGAGCATTCATCGAAATGATCCTTCTTCCTGGGAGAGAATTGCATATAGTCCAACTGGAATCATGGAATGGGGCCGACAGTTAAAAGCTGAACAACCAAATCAATCAAGCTTGAAAGAGATGCTGACCTTTGCGCTTAGCGACTCCAAATAGCAAATCATGCAAGCGTTGCTAGCATGTTCACCAAGGTAGCCATCTTCCTTCATGATGGCAGCAAGCTGTGTCTCCAAGGGACCAAGGGTTGGTCCATCTGGCAGTGCGAGGTCAGCATCCTTATAAGAACAATTGGCAAATTGGCGTGGCAGTGGCATGTGGCATTAGCATTACCAAACTTGATCAAACTCACACATCTGTCAGGACCATGGTCAGTAGTCGGTCACAATCTCTCAAAACAATAAGCAACATACAGTAAGTCTTAAGTCTCAAAACGTAGAAAGCAACAACAGGATATAGCACATCCGCCTACCTGAGTCAGACCTCGGTATACTTGTATACACTACCCAGCTGAGTCAAGGAGCTTTAGTAGACAAGATCCTGATCGCTTGCCTCCTCCGCTGGAATGCGTACATGACCTTGATGCATCCAGCCTGATCATCGAGACCCAGCAAGGCAGCATCTGGAATGATGCGGCTCTCGGGTACGCTCTTGTCATACAATGCGATGAACTGGCGGTAAAGGTCCTAACCGACCGGCCGGAAACAGTGTCAAGCCGCCAAACCCAAAGGTTCAACATTCGTCAAACTATGCAATCAGCGGATTGCATCTTGGAACTTTGCCATTGCCAATGCTGCCAATGCGCTTCAATGTTTGTCAACTTACCACCACGAACGAATTAGAAATATATCATTCTTGGGTCTTGGCAGTCTTGGCTGGCTGGGCTTGGACTTGTGATTGCAAAATTTAGATATACTGAATACTGAAGTTCATTAGTTTAACATCTGTTCATATGATTCATACGCCTTAATTATCGCAACCCGCCGTCCCAACCCGATGTCCTGGTTCTCATTTTGAAACTTTTCAGCTTTGCTCAGGGCATCACTCAACGATGCCTGAGCAAATTTGATCTGGCCCACCATTGTGCAAAGTGCTTTTGTTCGGACCACTGACATGTCTTCCACCTTCTTGTCCTCAACGGATCAGGATCATGATTTCTCCGTGTGAAATCCGGTGTCTAAATGGGCCCATGCTTTGCCACCTACTACCTACAGCCTACAACCTTTTGAATTCAGCCGACTGAGTACTGAGTAGCCTGCAGCTAGTCCACCTGAATGACAACCTGAACTCTGACATGCCAAAACGCACCTCCCTCAACTCTACTCGATTGGCGCTCCTTGTTGCGACCGCCGCCACTGTTTCTTTTGTTCCTCCTGGCTCGAGCTGCTGCCGTCTCTTGCGAGCCCGAGCCGGCAAATTGCGAGTCATCCGCTGAGAAGCCAGTGATGAACGACTTGAAGAAATCATCCGAATCTCCTGGGGGACATAAACAAAATTGAAAATTGTCAGCCTCCGACCTATCTCCGGGCTTGACGCTTGATGAACAAAGTTCTTGGCTAACTACCTATACAGTCGGGACACACTACACTGTGATAGCATTAGAACATCCAGGTCGGTGGTCGGTGAGGTGCTTGTCGCAAGTTTATGAAACAGTGTAACAGTGGGGGACCATCAAACCCGCGGTCGCCTGAGAGAGTGACAAAGTTTTGCATCCGCTGGCGAGCTGACGCCGCAGCCGAGTCAGAGCCAGTTTGTGAAGAGTGAATTCTCTGAACTGATCTGGATTCCTCTTCTTCTTTCTTCTTGTATCGTTGTTTTCCCGTTGTCACCCACACAATGTCACGCTTCTCAAAGTTGCCTGTCTTCTTGGAAAAGATATCGTGCTTCTCAAAGTCCTCTGTTGACATGTCTTTGATCCAACTTGCACGACATTCCGCAGGTTGCATCCTATCTTCCGGACAGATCTCCTCAGTATGGTACTTCAAGTACCTGGACCATGTCATGGCCTCCTGGTTCTCGCGAACACCACGGATCTTCTTGGCGTACTGGGTCTCCTTGTACATTGTCAAGTTGAACTTGCTATACTTCTGGCCAGGTCCCGGCTCGGCCGCTTGCAGCACCTTGACGTACTCCTCGGGTTCATTCTCCTTGAGGTCATTCAGCCAGTTGATCATAGATGCATCTTCGGTCTTCGCAACAATGCCACGATGCTTCTGGCTGCACTTCATGCAAAGGTTTTTCACCTGTACCAAGCAGTAACATGGAATCCATGGAAGGGAAGATTGCAAAAACACCGACCGCCAGAATCGCCAGTTGCTATTCACCAACTTTCAGCAAACGGCGAGACAGAGACGATGCTAACTACACCTGTCCAGTCCAATCCATGGAAGTATCATTATGTGATTGGTGTTGGCGGTGTTGGTGCCATTTAGGTCTCAGCCCCAGTCCGTCATGCATCAAACCATCATAGTCTCAAACATCCACCCAAAATTAAATTCAAGCCTCCTGCCTTGTTGGCGGGCAGCTTCTTCTTGTCGCTGCCAGTGCTAGCATCATCTTTGATTATGGCCTTGCACCCTCGACATCGGCACTTTGCGTCGTCAACGGGAGGTGGTGGCGGTAGCACCTTCGCCGGTTCGCAAGCATCTTTGCCCTCACCACTAAGGTCACACATTGCTGACCAGCACACAACGGCAGATCAAGAAAAGGCCGCCAGGGCCAGGCCGCCCACGGAAAAAACTTTTCCAACACTTTGTGGTGTGAAATCGAGCAAAAGAAGCTCTAGCCAGTCAAAATGACAGAGTAACAGCACACACTTGGGCAAAGTTCAACACAACACGTACCTTGCTTATCAGCTGACCTGAGGCCTGAGACCTGAATCTTATGGTATTCTTATTGCTTGCTTGCAAAATTGTGACATGGCCGCCAACACTGATAACATTTGATAGCCAAGGCCAAAACCAAAGATCAACTCAACTCGAAACAAAAAGCACATCTGCTGACAGGTCGGGAAATCAACAGTCACTCAGAAGTTGGAAGACCATCTAGCCCGGCGGCGGCGGCGTACCACTTTTCAACTGGTGTCGCCACGGTGCTGGTGCCACAAAATGTAGCAAGCTGTGTCAAGCATCCCACCGACTCGTCAACCAGCACAAGTCTTGATGAGGACACTGCGACTAGCTGCCACTGGCTACAACCAATCGCCATCGCCAGCCCGCAAACATCAATTGTTTGTCTGTAGGGTGAGTTTGCTCAAGACAAACGCTTGCCAGGCCACAAAGCATGCCTGATTGAAGCTGTTGCCAGCCATCTTTCTCAAAGCCTGAAAAGGCACATTTGCAGCATCGAAGTCTATTGGGGCTGCCTTGAACCCTAACGCCTCCCAGCTCACCTTGTGGGCTGGCACGATCTGGGCCTCAACCAGTTCCTTACACGGATAGCAAGCTCACTGATCACTGAAAAATATAAGCATTGCAACGCATCACGGAACGACGTTGCCATGTAATTAGTGCTGGTAACGTGAGTAATTTGCCATATCATATTACATATATGACTTGCCACATGGACCGATACATGGCCACCTCCACTGCCCCCCATAGCCTCCACAGATTATCAACATATCTATCTACCCAATTGTATCTCTCCTCGCAACTAACTATTGCAACCAAACAATAAATAGGATGACTCATTCAATCTAGAGTCCTTGGCAGTGAACAGTCTTCCACGTAGTAGAGCAAACATATTGGACATCGATGCTAGCAGCACCGGCATGTGCTTTCCGTAATGCTCCTGGAATTGCGGATTTTGGTCCAGGTTGGCGGCAACTTCGATATGTTGTCCAATCATCTCACGGACATTTGGCATCTCCAAGAGGTTGTGCAGGAAAACCTGGCCAGGTTGGGCAAGGCCGTTTGAGAAAAAGGTCTCCCTTGTGAAGTCATCAGTCCATCCGTCACTGTTAACGTGTCACCAGTCTTTTGTCCATTGTCAAGTGCGCGGGCAGCCCAAGCCTTTGCACAGGCTGGCAAGACATCGGCGAATTGACTGTCCGACGGAACGGTAGCAAGCTTCGCCATATAGTGACGAAGCTCCTCCACCTACAGGCAGGCGTAGTAACGGTGTGATCTCAATCCGATAAGAGGTGAGAGGTGAGAGAGTTCTAGGCCCTTCATGGATCCTAGCTGGAACTGGACAGGCGTTGTCGGGCCATCGGCCATTGCCATCAAAAGTCAAAATTAAATAAACTTGAACATACAAAATGTAGAGCGGCTTAATTATTATTTGCACTGTCAGTGTCAGTTCAAACCGGATTGGAAACTGGAAACCGGACCGGCATGGGAAATTGGAACACTGATAACATCGAGAAACAACACAATCAGAAAATCAAAAGAAAGAAAGGAGTGAAGGCAGGAAGGAAGGCACTACAGGCCAGGCACCAGACTAAGGGCACTACAAACTGCAGGCTAATAGTGACAGTGACTACGGTGGCCTCTTTCTCATCAGCTTGTAGGAACACTCCAGCATTGAGAGATGTTGATGCATACATGCGATGAAAGTCGGACATGCCCCTTGGGAGTGTGAAGTCATTTCTGACGCACCCATCATAAGCTCGACTTCGTCGTACGGGACAGCCGTGTTCCCGCGGGTCAACAATCTTGTGGTGCACCGTGTAGAGCGAACCAATCAATCTCTGGAAGTAGGGGACTCCGGGAAATAATTGAGTGCACTCATGCAAGAAGATCTGTGGCTTCAAGGTAAGGACCAAACTCACCATCACGCAGAACAATAACGCCTTTGTGCGGCAGGTGGTGTTGTTTACAGTGTATTGTGACTCACATTGATGATGACGATGATGATGATGATGATTATGAAAGTCGAACTCGAACCGGCAAAGATCAAAAGGCCTTGAGGATTGATTCGGATTATATTATATGCTTCTTTTAATTTTAAACCTCTCTCAGAACTCCAATTCGGCCCGTCCAACTTGGACCGTCCAACCTTAACATCAATGAAGCCAGGAAGCATGTTGACCAACAAGACGAGCACCAGTTCCCATGGACGAAAAGTCCTTGCACACTGACCCAGCAATCAGAGTCAATACTTCTTCGCACGCATTGTCGTTGTCCGCGGCATAGGAGCGAAGCAGGTTCATAGATACCTTAATTAAAGAATGGTTCAAGGGTAACCTTGAACCAATTCATGAATCTTCAGGCTTCCACTTCTACTTCTGCAAGTTAGGACTTAGACTTAGACCAAAATAGAGTACAGTATATGTAAAGCATGTGTATCATTGTTATTGTCGGTTCATTTCCATACAATGAATGAAGAGCAAATGTTTGTGTGTCAATGAATCTAACAACTAGTGTTTGCAATTTGGATTCTTTAGCACCCATGAACAACAAAACACATGTCACATGTTCAAGCTGTTAAGCTCAAGCTCAGCCAAAGCAACCTCTTTTCCATCCAAGCACAACACTGTATCATTCATCCCATTGATGAAAAGATTCACCACTTGCTCTGCAAATTGTAGGCCGGCCGTCTCCCTGTCCTTGACGTGCATCTTCTTGAGATTTGGATGAGTCACATGCAACTCTTCTGAAAGTCGTTCAGCTTGCTTCCACACAGAATCCTTGATGAAATTCTTCAGGTCAGGAACCACATAGGCAACTGGATCCTGCTGGCGCGCGGAGCAACTGAAAAACTTTGAACAAGAATGACCAAAGACAGCCAGTGACAGCCCCACAAACAATCCAGCCTAACTGAACTGACATCCCTGTATTCCCGGCCCCGGTGGAACCATGGAACCATACAAAATGATTCAATTGTTTAAGTTGATCCTGGCCTCGTGGGATTGGATAACTTTCTGACATGTAGGCTCCACATCGCACGCCAACAACAGACGAGGTCGAGGTGGTATAGGCCAGCGCTTGCGATGGCAGTATCTGACCACTGCATTGTAGTTGGACATGGTCGCCAACTGCCAGGAGAGTGGATCTCTCTTAAACTTGACTGACACTGGAGAAAAAGAAACACACATCAATTGAGTGACTGGAGACTGGTGGGTGACAAACATGATGCAATCCAGCTTTGGATCTCCCCAACCCGGGCCCCAGCCCACAGCCTCTGCACCCCCAAGGCCGGAGTACAGGGAAACAATGACAGATCTGGAAAGATTCGACATCATGTTGCGCAGGGCAGCTTCACCGAAATGTCGCTCAATCCGCTCAAGGTTGCGCATTGGGTGGTTCCACATGGCATCGAATGTGGAAACTGTCTCTGATGGCATTGTGTCCGCAAGTCCTTGGAACGCATGATGTAGTGTTACCAAGATCAAACCGGCAAAGGCAGAACCAACAAGAGTAATGGAGTTGCCTAGAAACCAAGACTTCAAACAGTGAAGCCGACGCCAAAGTCAAATGTTGATTCATTACTAAGCTACCACCAAAACCACAGCCTAGTAACCTGCCGATGTTGTTGGCATTGGCAAGAACACATCTGCCGAATCGCTCACGAAGCTCTCAAATGCAGGTTGTGAAGATTCCACATTGGTAACAGGCTGACCGGACGCCGGCGGAGTGGCAGGATTTGATGCAATCTCTTCTTCACTCTCTTCTTTGTCATGTTCCTGATCCCTGGCATTGACCGCAAGATCTTCCTGACTCATTGAAGCAGCCGGGCGCTTCATTCCGCGGCCGCGGCATCGGCGTTTCTGGTTGCCTTCAGCTCCGCCTGTGGTACCAGCAGTCTCCTGTAAAATGATAACATGTCAACCGTTATCCGTCAACCTGTCGAACCTCAAACGAATGAGCAAAGGCCCGGCCTATGTTCAAACAGTTGAGCCATGTTGAGACCAAATGGATTCTCTACGAGAACCGCAGCTGTGAGAGCTTGCTTACACCTCAGGACCTCATGACAACCAACCATAACAAACAGCCACACTGTCCTCATTCTCTGCATTTGGAGGAATAGGGACACGTGGTCCGCCTGCTACCACCAAACGTTGTTGTCCAGGTGGAGGCGGTCGATCAAACGGATTTGGCTCTGGTGGTGTCGGCGCAGCCTTTGCTTTGGCTTTAGCTCGAGGCCTAGACTTGGCAGCTGCTTTCCGCTTTGCCTTCGCCTTTGGCACCCTTGGAGTCCTTGGAGCTCTCTTTGGTGGCATGGCTCACCCGTCCGGCCCACCTGCAAAAAAAAGAAAGTAAAGTAACGCCGTTATTGTTATTGACTTAGCCTAGCCTTAACTGTAGTAAATAGAAGCTGAGTTCTCATGACATCCCCCTCACAGACCCACACAGGTCTTTAGTCGTGATAGAAGCTTAGGATTGATGTTGTGGTCTTTGAGATGCTTCAAGGCCACCCCAGGCCCCACGCATCCTCATCCGAACACCTTTCGGATGAGGATGGCACCACACCAGAGGAATCCATCCCAAACAGTTTCGAGCACCCACTTTTGGAGTTTGTGGACAGCCAGAATCAATATTACAATATAATATTATGTTCAAACTTGGAAAGGATACAGGGTTAATGGTCTAAGTCCAAGGGTCTAAGGGGTCTAGTTTACTAAGTCATACTAAGTCTATTATATGTAACGTATTTATTTTTAGGCGTGTATAGTATAGGGGTTGGGTTTAGGGTTAGGGCCGGGGCCCAGGCTGGAGGTTTAGGGTTTAGGGTTTAGGGTTTAGGGTTGGTTTAAGTTCAGTTCAAAAATAGAAACAATATATATTTTTACTTTTACTTGACTATAAGTATTTCATGAACTTGTAAATGTGATTCTGACATTCGACCGCGATTGCTATTGAAAAGTTTGACATCCCCAGAAACTATAACAAAGTTTACATTATGACATATCAATCATATCACAAAAGATTCTGATGTATCGTCAGAACAGTCAGTTTTCACTGTGATAATGCCTTTTTTGAATAATTTTCGACAAAACAGAAAATTGTGATATTATCAACAATTTATGATACATCATCACAAAATATCAGAAAATTCTGATATTTCATCAAACAAATCCGATTGTGGTTGTGATCAGTTTTTTGTGACAAGTTTTGGTATCATCAAACTATATCAGAAAATTATGATATATTATCATAATTTTATGATATTGTATCAGAAAATTCTGATATTTCATCAGAAAATTCTGATTGTGGCTGTGATCAGTCTTTTGTGACAATTTTTGGTATCATCAGATTACATCAGAAATTTCTGATACATTATCAGAATTTTCTGATAATATATCAGAAAATTCTGATATTTCATCAGAAAACCACAGATTGTGGTTGTGATCAGGGTTTTGTGACAAGTTTGGTAGTTTCTGATACATTATCAGAATTTTCTGATTTTATATCAGAAAATTGTGATATTTCATCAGAAAAACTGTGATCAGAGTATTGTGACAAGTTTTGGTATTTTCAGATTATATTAGAAGATTCTGATACATTATCAGAACTTTTATGATACTATATCAGAAAATTCTGATATTTCATCAGAAAATCACAGATTGTGGCTGTGATCAGTTATTTGTGACAAGTTTTTGTACCATCAGAAAATTCTGATATTATATCAGAAAATTCTGATATTGCAGATCTAAAACCTGCAATATGCGTTTTTTGCATGAAATAAGATTATTTGTATCTACAATTCACACATTTTTACACATCTGATGAAGCAGTAAAGTTAGATTCTAGACTTTTCTGATCACATCCCATACATAAGAATTTTCTGATATACAAAATATTTTTTTGATATAATATCATAAATTTCTGATAGAGTATCAGGATTTTGTGATGATACATTTTTCTGATGAACTATTCTGAAATATCATAATTTTCTGATACAATATGATAAATAACTGTTGAATATCATAAATGTCTGATGGTACCTCAAACTTATGACACCAATCTGATCACAGTGAATCACAGTCAATTTGATTGTTTTTGATGAAATATCATAATTTTCTGATATAGTATCAGAAAAATGTGATAATGTATCAAAAACTTCTGATATAATCTGATGATACCAAAACTTGTCACAAAAGACTGATCACAACCACAATCAGAATTTTCTGATGAAATATCAGAATTTTCTGATACATTATCATAAAATTATGATAATATATCATAATTTTCTGATACAATTTGATGATACCAAAACTTGTCACAAAAAACTGATCACAACCACAATCGGATTTTTCTGATGAAATATCAGAATTTTCTGATAAAATATCATAAACTTCTGATAATGTATCAGAAACTTCTGATATAAACTGAAAACAGCAAAACTTGTCACAAAACTCTGGTCACAGCCACAATATTTTTTTTTCGGATGAAATTGATGAAATGTCAAAATTTTCTGATATAGTATCATAAATTCCTGATGATGTATCAGAAACTTCTGATAGTATCACAATGTTCATCAATTTTCTGATATTGTTTCTGAATTGTCCATACGTCAAAGTATTTTCAACAAAAACAGTTGCTCATATAAAATCACAGCTGTAATCCAAGTTTTCTGATGGTGTATCATAATTTTCTGAGGGTATATCTGACATTTATGATGATACCAACAAGTTTCACAAAACGTATGTTTCCTGAGGATATATCAGAATTGTTTGATACAATTATTATGCAATTAGATAATAACAAAAAATATGATGACATATCATATAACAGTGCTCTATCAATCATTTTATGATAATCCTTGCCATTCTGGCTACAGAGACACCAAATGATAATCTATTTTGGTTAATCACAAACAACACGTTCGTACCATTGTGGCATGATGAAGCATGTTTTAATGTTAGTTAGTGATTGTGAGAGTGACCACAGTGACCGACCAACAACTTATGATTAATTCAATCAACATGTTCTGAATAATATAGCATTCATAACTGGAGTGGTGAATGTATCTATGTGTCATATTTGTGCTTTGCGATCACAGCAAAAACTTGTATTCAGAAATTCCGATGGTATCTTGTTTTGTTATCAGAATCGGTTCTTTATTTTTGTCACACTGCTGATGTTGCCCACTCTTCGCCTTTGTACTAGTATGTATGTATCACCATGTATCACCTCAGTGAGTGAGCCACTCAGCGAACACAGATCCCTGACAATGAACCTGTGACCTGCGAGAGGCGTCCGGCGTCGGCGTCCGAGTTGGTCTGACAATGTCTACATCAAAACTCTGCAATGGTTCAATGGTTCCGCAGTCCCGGATTCCAGGATTCAACCACTCAGAAAACTTGCAATATCAATATACATTATATACATATATATTGTTGGCAAAGTTGTTGATGATCTCACCCAACAAAGCACTATTTACCTAAACACGAAATCCGAAGCTATATTTTCAACAGTGACAGCTGGCCAGCTCTTGGACCACGTCCGTCGTGTGTGGGAGTTGCACAGGCACAGGCAACGAGAAGTCTTTGAACGAACACACACACATATGTATTTGTCGCGGATTGCTGAGTTCTACTGTCGCTACTGTTAAACAACTTCATCTCTGCTACTGATACTGCTTCACCGTCGTTGTTGCCTATGCCAATCCTGTAACCAAGCCAACACCTCGGCTCTGGCCGTGGCCGATGAGGCTTGCGCCGTTCCAGGAGCTATATAAGCAGAATGTGCAAAACTTCTGGACCGTGTATGACGGTTCTCATGTCGTACTCCTGGGGGAAGAACGCCGACCCACAAAGGAGATGCTGACAAAGGCTTGTGGAGCCGTATCGTGCAACCTGGTGGTACATCTTCACCACGTGTAAAAACTTCATCCTCATTTCCCTCATGTGCAGGCCATGCCGCACGGGGAACTGGCGCTGCGCTGCTTCTTGAAGGTGCGGGAACTACCGCAGGAACTTGAGCATCATGTGGGCTGTCAGACCCTTCCTCAAGCACGGGCGTACAAACCACCATTCATCCCTTTGTGATTTTGGTGATTTGCTTCCAGAATGAGTCCGGGGTGACGGGGTGGAAAGAATGACTCAGTGACTTAGTCGTGCACCGTGTTACTGCAAAGTGTGTGAGACACTCACTCACTCAATGCAATTCTGCAAAATGTCTACAGTCACAATCGAAAAACAAATTGTCTTCAAAAACAAGACACTGCCACTCTGGAATGCAATGCAATAACACACCATGCCATGACAGGCATGACATACCATCCCACCCTCTGGCCCCTGGTGTGAGCTCACATTACCCAAATGATCACAATATGACAACATGAAATAGGTCTATAGTTTCTATAGTGGAGAGGCACAGGGCGATGATGATAGCGGTCTACAGGTCGGGTACTACGTCGGGTATCGGGAATCCTCCATCTTCACCCATCAACCTCACGTATAGGCCACGCCGCAAGTGAAAAACGCACCGCACTGCTGCTTGAAGGAGCTGAAGGAGCTCCGCGAGCTTGATCTTGGGCGCGGTTCTCACCGTGTCCTTCCTCAAGCAGCAAGCGGTCAAGGATTTACCAAATGACGAACCCACCAACCCACCAACCCATTGTACATCTGTCTCAAAAGCATCAAGTAATCTGAGCAATGCATGATTTCTCTTATTCATTTCTGGTCTGAGTCTGATTCTGATCACAGATTTCTCGAACAGTAACAGTGAGCCCTCTTCACTTCAATATGTAAGTCGAGGTTCAGCAGCAGTGGAAGCATCAGTGCGATGATTGGCAACTTCGCTTTCCTCAGTCTCAGTTCAATTTGAAAGGTGTCTATTTAATTCAATTTGGATCGAGATACAGCAGGGGTATGGGGTATGGCCGGCATGGCATCCACATATGTCTGTATGTCAACTGTCAACTAACAGCTTTGTCCAAGTTCAGTTCAATGAAAGAAACAGGTAATCAGTAGTCATGTAGTTGCCAGTTGTATCAATTGTATCGGATGCAAATTGCATAACAAATAACCAATAACCAAGGAATCTGTTCAAACTGTTCAATCCATGGATGGAGCGCGACGTTGGTGTCTTGTTTTCTTTGTCTCCACGTGTAAAATACACAGCAGTGAACAGTGTCTGGTATCTTCCCTACATCAAGAGTCATAGTGGGTGGGGCCCCAGTTCCGGTCCCAATCTATGTCATCTTGGCATGCGATTGTCATCTCAGTGCTGCCAAACATCAGGCGCATCATCACCAGCTGCATGGCCTTCCTGACCAACGGACGTTGCTGGAAAGGGATTGCATCTGGATTCAGGCATTCAGTAGTAATTCAGGATACCAAAACTGATTTATAGGGTCAGATCAGGTCCGATCTATTTATCATGATATGATAATATGATACATCTATTAATGACATCTGAAAATCTGATGCCTGGGGGCTGCCTGGTTTCCACTTCTGCCCAGTATGAAGAATATGAGTCGTGATTTCATAAAAGAAGACCACTGATCGTTGAGCCTGAAGCCCTGTTATGACATATCAATTGATTGTCCTGTCCCGGTTCCCCTGATTGCCCTTAATTACTTACCAACCACAGCCTTGACCCCCACTCTCCTTTTGAAGTCCGCGAGTTGGCGGAGTCGGGGTACGGGAGACACCACACACTCGGCGTTTACGCTCATTGTTAAAATCAAGATGATGTGACCGTCCGTGCACATCATTTCACTGAGGCGGCAGGCCAGGCCAGGCCACGCAACAAATTGCAGGCCCACGAATCAGATAAATTTGAGGATGGGTGGCACCTGGTTCACAAAAACATAGGCAACACAAAACTATATAATTACCTTTCAAACAGTTATGCAAAGGTGTCAAGCTACACATTGTCACAAGGTTCCACACTTCCATCACCCTCCCAAGATTCAGTCTTTGAACTCAAATCCTGGTTTCTGCCAACTGTGTGGTTTCAGTCGCTTCAGCTGACGCTGAACATTCTGCCGCAGCTTCATATGCAATGGCGGCGCCCATGGCGGCTGTTGTGGCCGCCGCCCTCCTGTCCATTCTGGCTCATCGTCATCATCGACTTCCACCCATTCATAGGACGATTCTGAGTCTGCTCCCACCGGTCCCGGTCCCCCATCATCCTCAGCATCAGCGTCAGCATCATGCATTTTTCTCTTTCTATTTGGTGGTGGCACTATGATTGGTGCATTCACAGTGCGGGGCGCCAGCTTTGCACATGGAACATGCTCCACTGGATCTGGATCTGGAGCATAATCATAGACACCTGGCGGATCGCATTCAGCTTCCGTTTGAGGAGGCGGAGGCTCCGGAGGAGGAGGAACAGGCGCCGCTTGCGGCGGATACATGCACCCAGTAAGCGTTTGCAGCCCTTGCTGCAGCACCCCTTGAACTTGCGACGGAGTATGCGACACCACTTGTAGGGGCACTGTGCCTGGAGGCAACATCCCCCCCCAAGACATCAAGTTTGCCAAGGGCACCTGTACCAAACGATAATGTGTCGGTGTGTGTGGCATCACATAGCCCCAGTGCTGTCCTGGCTGCGCCAAGTATGTGGGCGCCAACTGTACCACCGGTGGTGACGAAACCTGTTCCGGTGGTGGCACAACATATTGCACAGGTGGCGCCACCTCTTCTCCCTGCCGCCGCTGTCTCGGAGGTGGCACCACTCTGGCTTGCCGCCGTGGTGGCACCGCTTTTCGCTTTGGGGTAGTCATCAGACCTCATCTACTTTCAGTGGAGTTGATAGGTTGGGACGGTTGGGAATTGGGAATTGGGGGAATTGTTGAATGGACTATGAACAATGAACAATAGATTCAATGGATCCTGAACACTGGGGCGTCGGTTATGGAGACACGATGAAAGCTTGGATGCTACTGATGTCGGGAAGCTTGGATCTGTCTCTGGCTCCCAATCTGGCCACTGCAACTGCGCATCCACCTGCTCCACTTCCGCTGTTGGTTGCTGCGCATCAGCGGCCATGCCAGCCACGGAAACGACAGTTTTCCAGTCTCCAGTTTCCAGCCAAAAAGACTGTTGGAAATATACAAGTCATCCATTCATCAACCTACCAAATCAAATCCTCAATCAGGTCAGTCTCCACATGCCACTGATAACCAGAGCTCGGACCCTAGGAAACATGCCGATGGCCGATGTTCAGCGGTAATGTTTGGAGGGGTCAAGGTCATCGAAGGTCTACTCACTGGCTATTTGAGAGCTCCAATGTGGCATCGGTATCAGTAGTCGGTCGTGTGAAAACACTGGACCTATATGACATGTATAATGAAGACCTTAAACTGTGGTAGACTAATCTTTGCTATCGGTCAGTGGATGAACACTTATCACAATTTCAGACCAGTCCAGCCAGTCAAGTCGGCCCAGCCCCAAATTTTCCCGGCAACTTGCCTCTCCAGCAGTGAGCTGGCGGTGAGCAGCTTGCCGAGCAGGGCCGCGAGCGGCGTTCACCATTGCCTCGCACAGCTGAATGGCACACAGCAAATTTATTTGTCAGATTTGTTCACTTGACTGACTGTTGACAAGTTAACATATAGCCTAGCACATAGAGCGACAGAGCGTCATCTGTCAAGTCAAGGCGTACTTTTAATGGTGAGTGTTACCATAGCCGTTTAGGATGCAATGCAAGGTTGTTTCACCCTTACTACGCTTGTTGCCCCAACCAACCGACCCGACCTTCATTCCTTTGCCGGCCCAGACCCGGAAAACAAGACCAGGCCTGCATCAATCCGGAATCAATTTGGTTCGATCTTGGACGTCGTGAGGAAACAGCCTGTGTCAAAATGAGCATGGTCGTGTTACAAGTGATGTAGGACCTGCCTGTGCGAGCCCGATGCTACAAATTATGTCAAGTCACGTGTGCCGTGTGCTCCAACATACTGGTGGCGAAACCATACTTACGACTTACAACATACACATATATATAGTCATATGTCATAGTCTATCTAGTTGAAGAGTCTGAGGGTTAATCGACGCTTGCGAGCCTTAGCTGCAGGCATTGTTGCCTCCAGTTCAGCCTCCGCCTCCTGTTGGTTCCCAATTTGCTCATCATCTTCTGATGATGCATCATCCGTAGTGCTCTCATGAGGGGCCTGTGCCTGTAGCGCTCTCATTGCTAAGGAGTCAACTAAACCAACTTCGACCATCCATTATCCATATCCTTATCTAGGCTTAGGCTTAGTCTAAGGGTTCACGTCATTTAGGGACCCAGTCAGGCCGCCCAGGGATGTTTACAGTCCGACCGTCCAACCCCAACAAAATTAAGCAGCAGCAGCAACAACTTGACAAATCGGCATGGCATGTCCCAAAGGCCAAACTGAATTGCTGAACTGATGCTGGCTGTATGTGTGACAGTATGATCATTTGACCAACCCTGACAAGTGACAAGTCTTCTATTCTACAGGTTTGATCTACAAAGAAAGTACTTTGCGCACTGGACTCGGACTAAACAAGATGCACGTTCAGATTGCTCTCCCTCTTTGCTTCGGCCAAATATTTCAAGCTAGCCACAGCCGCAGCTGCATTGGCATCAGAGATCTTGAAATCATCCTGGTCCTGGGTCTTGTCCAACGCCAAACTTGGCGCCAAAAGTGCCGCCTTTCCCTTGCCACGACGGCCTGTGCCAACAATGCATTTCCGAAGATTCCTGGTCGCTCTTCAATTCGAAATTGGCGGCGCAGCCAAGGAAACAAGCCCCAAGTTACAGCTTTGGAGGTCTAGTTCAAGTCAAGTCCACATTGTCCACATCCATCGTCATACACATGTTATTTCAAGAGTCGGGCCTGGGTCAGGATTCTGGATGTATGACTTAACCCAGGGTTGACAGTTTGATTCAACTCACAATCACATCATAACTTCACAACCAATATATATATATATACAATAATATAAGATGTAAATAGCATCCACACGCAGTCATTGAAATCACAAATCGACCTGATCGGCCATTGAACCAAATAGTCATTGTCCGGTTTCACGGCCCCTCCCCAGTCCCAGGCAAGTCCTGTCCTGTAAAAAAGAGCGGTCTGGTTGGGGAGCACTTCGCTTTGACCCAGAAGCAGTAGTTTGTAGTATGCTGCTGGCTGGCAATGGAAGACTTTGCTTCCTGGAGTCGGGCCGGACATCACAGTCAACAAATTTAACAAACACAATCGGTCAGGGCCAGGTCAACAAAGAAAATCAGCTTGTCGAGCGGTATGTCATGTCACTGTGCGAAACACACCATCGCCTGACAGGGCTGAGTCTGCATATGCCAGCGCCAACAAGTAATGCCTTTGACAGCCGTAGTAAGTGAGAGCGCACTGGTCCCTCCTGTTGCTCAAGTAGAAGGTCTGTTTGAGAGCCTTGAGACGGGAGGCAATCATATGGAGCACAAAAACGCACGCTCACAGCACACATTTCCTTTGAACTCAGGGGTGTCATCTCGTACCAAGACCTAAACTGCTCCAATCGAACCAAACCCAAAAGACAAGGCATCCCAGAAACAAGGCGCTCACTGACTGCATACTGTACTCCTCACTGCCTCACTGCCCCCACCGGCCCTGACCACCTTGAGGCGCTGCCCGGCGGGCATTGGGGATGAGGTCCAACCATGGCCACCCAAATGCAACACTAACTCCAGCACAGTGAAGTCATCCAAGTCAATGCCGCTCCGACATTGAAAGGCGGGTCGTGGAGATTGAAGCTTTGTCAGAACCTTGTAGGGGCGACACTCGGCCAATAACGCTGCTCGTCATACACTATGAATGATACAAGCGGGCATGTTTACCCGCATCAGAGCCTAGAAACTACTGTTACTAGAAACCACATCATCCCCATGGCACACCGGTTTCACCAATCCCACATCAGAATCACAGGAGCAAATTCCTCATCATCCAATGAAGCATTTGCTTCAAATTTTGCCGTGTGCTAAGTCCACAGTCCACCACACAACTGTGGTTTGTTTGCTTGTGTTTTGCCTTCTTTGGCGAAGACGGTAAAGGACATACTTCCGCTTGGCACAGCTACGAGTATCAGTATAAACGCTTTAAACTTTAAACCTCTTTAAACCATGGGGCATCGGCATTGGGGGCCCATGTAAAATGAAGAGGTGTTTGATTTCACATAATGGCAATCTCCATGGCACTCTGACCTTCCAAAAACAAACTTGGGCAAGAACTTGATGGAGAAGTATGTTGCCCATCTCTTCTTACTTGCACTGTTTTGATGGCTTGCCCCATTGGCACACCAGTTTCGATATGAGATCTTGAGCGTGATAGGGATAACACACACGCACCCAGGGGCACTGCCCAGTAGTGGACCATCCGATCCGGCCCGTGCCTCCACGAATCCGGATGCCTTGGATGTGAATTGGAAGCAATGCCCATCTCCAGACTTGGTCGCAAGCTTTGAAAGGAAACCCTGGCTCAGTAGCTGAGCGAGCACTGCGCACTCCTCTGGGGAACACCCACTCGGGTCAAAATACTTCTTGGACTTGTGGAAAGGCGCCACGTTGATCAAATCTAGAAGAACTTGCTGGCAAACCGGATCTGGTGACTGCACGCCTCCATTGCAACCAAAAACAGAATCATAATTAGAACCCAAGTGGAGTCGAGTCAACCGATGATGTCAAAAAAGTTGACATGAAATTCTACCGCTTTCATAATAGGACGGTCAGGGACTGGGCGGACAGCAAACCAAACACTAAAGGTAAAAGACAGAGGACTGGAAATTGTGACTAGGGTCGCAAGGTGATCTCAGCTTCATTGCAAACTCGCCATTCAACAAATTTGCTGACAAACTCGGCTCCATCGCTTTCAGTCCAGCAAGTCATGAGGGCCGTGCACCAAACATCCTGACAGGGGTCTTGTTGCACTGAGACCCGTGTGTTGCACGCTGACAGCTCACACACTCGATAGAGTCTGAGAAGCACATCATCAGGTCTCACGTTGTCGACGCTTCGGGTTGGCCGCTTGAGTCTATGTGGGGCAGCAAGTGCCACCCTGAAGAAAACACACTCGCCATCACGCCAGTTCAATGCATCAGAGGCCAAGGCAAGGTGGTCTACTGGCTCCAGTCTCAGCGGCCTGTCCTGTGGGAGCGGTGACATAAAATCATCCTGGTCGTGGTGCATGACAGCCAGCAATGTGGGCTTGGGCCCTGGAAGCGGCTCCACACAAAGCTGTCTTCTGTCTTCTATGGGCAGCACATTGGATTGAAGCGTGTCCAAGCCCGACTTGATGGCCATGTCCAGTGGCTGTCCTCGAAGCTGCTCAAACAACCCCTTTGGCATACTGAAGAATTTTGCAGCACCATCAGTAGCAATCTGGCGAAAATGCCGCAACATAAGTTGCTGCAATGTCCCAGTATCCTTCTCCATCTTTTTCAGAGCTTGGTTCTTCAGCAAGCGTTGGTGACTAGGAGCCGATGCCGGGATGAGTGCCCGAGATGTTTGCCCTCTTGCAAACTGATAAAATCTATGGTAGAACAGATCCTGTAGCTCCCTGTCTGCCAATTCTCTGGCAGGGACACAGCGCTCGCCCCCAACCATACTTGCAACGGCACCACCTAATCAAGGTGGCACAGTTGAGCCGGACTTGGACAAATTGATTTGCTCCAAATGCAATGATGCACCAACAAAACCTTACCACTTACCACTCACAACGCTAGCCACCAAACAGTAGTGGACTAACGAATGATCAGAGCAGCGGGAAGAATGGACGGATGCTGATGCAAACTGCTAAAACTAGAACCCATATCATACCAGAGACGGCGACGGAACCGGAGTTCGCCCAGCCCTGGTTCCTGCCCAGGCACTGAGACCACGAGAAGTCATCAAAGACTCATTTGCTTCTGCTAACTCACGCACGGCCTGCAAAATCTGTGGACGCCATTCATCAAATGGATAGGCAGTTGGGTCAAGTTGGTTAGCTATCATTTTTTCAGTTAGCTTGAGCACACGTCGAACCGAGCCAATTTAACTATAATATCGATCAGAAATGTGACTCAACTCCTGTCAGTGCTTGAGATACCCGATTCATTCAACCATTGAATCCATTGAATCAAGTGGTGAACATCCAGCCTTTGCATCATCAAGAAGGTCACTGTTCTCAGGAATCCTCATTTCTGTCGATATGTACGCAGCCCGTGCTCCTGGAGCATCGTCCAAAGCATCCTTCACTCGCTTGTGAAGACCCTGCAAGGAGCAAGGTCAGGTCAGAAATATATCTGTAAAATACAAACATACAAACAACTACACCGTCACAGACTCCACAACTGACAACAAGCCACGGGCCGTTGGTATAGCTGGCGTTATTAGTCACTTTCCAACAGGCCGACCTGCCTCAGTTTGCCGTTCCACACATCGGAGAAGCCGAAGTGCCCCGATCCAGCTGCACAAATGGTGTAGGTTCCTCCGTTGCTCTCCACGGATGAACATGTCCAATTCTTGCCGAAGACTCCTTTCCTGAGCAACCAAGGTCGACAATCACCCAGCCTCCCCCACACTCCGGCCCCAACAATCAAAACCACTCCGTGGCCGCCGTGGCCCCATCTTGAAACAATCTACCGAGCTTCTCCATCATCTCCATCAGAGGGATTCAAAAACCATTTGCTGAGATAATGATTGACTCCAAGACCATGTTCTAAAGGCTGCCCATCATCCTCCGGGCCTTGCCTCCAGGTTCGATCCCAAAGAGACACCACTTCTTTCCTCATTGCCAAACAAAACTGAACGATGTTGCCAACTACAAGGCGACGGTTTATGCCCCTGCTCACACCACTGGCAAGAAGCGTTTGCAGCATCGCTGCTTGGAGGACCAAAAACATTGTAGCCTCGAATTATCCCAGTGTTTCCAAGTCTAGTAAACACACTAAACGATATTGCATTGTGCAGCATGCATGTGATAAATTTAGCCCAGGGTTCGCAGCCAAACGTGCTCTGGACTCATCGTCCGAAGCCAAAGCGCAAAGCTTCCAGGGTAATACATCCCAATGCGACGTCTTCAATTTTGCTTCCGCCAAAATCAAGTCCATGGACACTTGGAAATCACGTTGGAGAACAGCAAGTTCCTCAGGCAAAAGCCCAGCGACACAGCTTAGAAAGTCGTCCTTCGCATTGGAGTTGCAACTGTCGATGAATTCTTTGAAGCTTCCATCTGCCATCTCGTTACAGCGACGGCCCCGCAATGGGCACCCGTTGCCCTGAGGAGACCACTCGTGGCAGTGACATGCTTCGCACCAAGTGCTGATCCTGTGTAAATGACCGTGCAACAAATACAACATCTTTGTGTACGCCCAAAATACCCGGCTTGTCACGGCCTGGTCAGCACGCCGAAACATCTCGGAAGACTCCGATACTTTGGCCTGTTTTGATGGCTGCTCTTCATCGTCGCTGAAGTTATCATCATCCCCTTTCAATAGTACTCTCAAAGACCAATTTCCTCTAAGTGCTTCCTCGCGCTCCAACAGCGCCTGACAAACAGCCACCAAACTGCCCCACCGCCATTGGATTAACTGGCCACCATTCCAATAACGCATGAGGCGGTGAAACTTGGTGCCAGGAGTGTACAGCCTGTCCACAATTCGGTCTCTGTAATGCTTGACATGAAGGAGAGTTGCCAAGGCGTTCAGGCCTTCCTCAGACGACGGAAGGTGCCCACTCCAAGAACCAAACTGCCAAAAAACAAAACCAAACTATAGTCGAGAAGGTCTGGTCTAGTCTGGTCTGGTCTAGGCTTTAGAAGCCAAACCACCTTGTGCGCCTTGTAGTGGCTTAAGGCGGCCAAAGCATCACCAGAAATATTATCCCAAATGTGTTTCTGCCCGTGGATTGACAAAGCTCGGGATAGGTCAAATGTGCTGTGCACGCCTGCAGCTCGGACGTCGCCACTCCCATACCCCACATCTCTTGCGTGAGCTGCGGGATTGGGAGAATCCTTGACAACCTTGACTCTCAAAAAGAACAACAATGACTGACTGTTTGTCTGCCGTGACTCCCCCAATGGGCCATGGCATGGTGTACTTTGGTGGACTCAACAGACTTTTTGCATCCAATAGACTCTCCAAAGCCTGCATAAAGATGCTTGCTTAATGAGGCCAGGGGACATGCTGATGCAACTCGTCTGTGTCATTGATAATCATTTCCAGTCTGTCTTTCTGCTCCTGAAATTTGAGCATCCCAGCAGAATTCACAACCATCAACTCCAATGTTGATTCAATCGGGATGTCGGGCACCTGCTCCGCAGAAAACTGATGCAAATTCAAAAATATGATTAGACATTAGAATGCAATACTACAATACTATCAATACTATCCTACCGTCCTTGCCTTTTACATCCCTTTACCATTGACAATTTCGAGTGATTGAATTGAAGGCATCAAATCCGTGTCCCATGTTACTAGTTTGATGAACTAAAGGCCTCGCTGAGCTGAGATTCAGTTCCGTAATCGCAGCAAATGCCAATAACAGATCTGGAAAATGCCTCCAAGCGCTGGCCTGCCTAAGTTTCGAACGATCGTCTGTGTTGAGTTGCCATGTCTGACTCCATGACTATATGTCACCGGCAACGGCAACGGTTCCGTTTCCGGTCTGTCAATTTACAAGTGGCGACGGCGACGCCAACTGTCCAAACCCTGACTGCAACCCAGAGACTGCACCAACGTCCAGCTTCAAACAATGAAATAAGCATTCGTACTTGGCTCCCAGGTCAGCGTTTCCAGAGCCAAGGATGCCCAATGGCAATGTGGTGGTCTTGAGGAACTTTGAAGCAAGGAACTCTTCAAGTTTCGCGTCTGCATTGTCTCCGCCCTCATGGTTTTGGTCAATGAGCTGCATAAGCTTGCAAGCATCCTCTCCTCATCTCTCCACTGTCATCTACCATGGTCAACTTTAAATCAAAGTAGCAAAAATATAATGATGCACAATGATGTTCTTGCTGACTCGGAGGATTCAAACGACTGGCTGACCAAAACAGATTGCCAGGCATGCCAGGGGGCTTTTGCATACATCTTGCAACGTCATCAGCAGTTCATAGCCCCCTTGTGGTGACGAGTCAGCAGAGAGCCAGATGAAAAACTGCTTGGGGTCAAACAACTTCTTCTGCTGCTCAAGGCACAGCAAGACATCCATCTTTAGCCGTGCTCTGGACAGGGATGCCTCCGACAAAAGGTGCAAGGCCTTGTTGTCGAAGAGACGTTGATAATGAAGTGCGGCAGAGTCTCCATGCAATAGCCCCTCACAGCGGACAATCACTTCCTTCAACTTGCTATTGTTCTTCACCTTACTGATTCATATAAACAGAGCAATCCACCGAATCCATCCACTATCAAAAAGGACACCCTCACTGCAAGGTGGTCGAGGTCGAGGTGGAGGTGCCACATTGGAAAAAACAAAACATTTAGCTGCTTCAGCTTGGAAACAATCCGACTCAGGAGGAGTGTCTCAACAACGCTATGCAGCGTGTAGCCCAGTCCTCCACGCTCCCTAGCAGTTTTCTGCAAGGTGCCACAACGGTCCCCTTTCAGGATTTGAGCCGCCTGCTCGAAGAGAAATTTCACCTCTGCTGCTGATTGGACCGCTGCCTGGGCACAAGTCAATGTGTCAATGTTGTCATACATTACATTCCTACACTACAACATACTTAAACTGCAGCGAATCGTACCAATTTAAACTGAAAACCTGTGAGCCGTTTAGGCAAGCAACTCGAGCTTTTGAAGATTCCACATACTCTAGGCAGCTCTTCAAGCAAGTCTGCAGTCCCTTCAGTGCATCCGCTAAAGGCGCTCCATCACTCTCACGACGTCGGCTCATGTGAAAACAGCCGATTGGCAAAGAATCTGTGCTTTGGTGACCTGGTGACCTGGTGGCCCCTCATGGCCCCCATGTTCATTTTCACTTGTTTCTGCAAATTGAACCATGGTCTATGACTCTATGTGAATCCATGATCATAGTTTTGATCACTGAAGATTTTGCAGATTTGGCCAATATGCGTTTTCAGGCGTCCAACCTCTCAAATTTAACATAAAAACCTGTTGAATTCAACCCTTATACTTTGAAAACGCATATGGAGGTACCACCGCGCGAAATTTCTGATAACCCTGCTCTCGCGAAACTCCATAATTCTGTCCATTCTATCAGGCTCATGGACTCATGGGGGTCATCAATTGCAATCAACAACTGGAGGATGTGGGGAGAAAGGACCCTATGTTAGATGGAAGAAAGCACCCAGCACACCATAAAGTCATCAACATGTCGTTGATCGTTTATCCAGGTGCAGCAGTTTATCTCTTGAGGGGCAAACGGCAAACAACTTTACCATTGCACGAGCTCTGTAGCAAAACATGGAATAAAGGGGCGAAGATTCTCAAAATCTGCGTCCGAGTCGCTTTCCAAGCAGCACAGCCAGCCGTCGCCGGTTTTTGGGGCCTCAGTCTTCTTTTGGAGCATGCTGGATCTTGATTCCGAGCAACTCGCACGAAACAAGATCGGCACATTAAACTAAAGCGCGCCAACGGAGCTGCAACAAATAGACCCCTCAACCGAAGAATTAGAAAAGAAACTAGCTTCGCAGGCTTTCAAAATTGCACTCGTCTCTGTGCTCAAGACTACCAGCTACCAGCCCTGATGTAATGTATAATCATCGTCTCATATGTGAATGCCTCAACAATCCCCCAAGAAGGTACATCAAAGACCAATATTATCAACAAGTTGGGATCTGAGTCTAAGGAACCCCTCACACATTCACACTCATTGACCTCCTCCCAAACAACTGGACCAACTCAGCCTGAAGCTCATCCTGCACCCAAGGACGCAGAGCAGTCCGCCTCTCTTGCCACACCCACCGGAAAAAAAAAAAACAAATTAAACAAATTCCCTCACAACTTCTATATCTATTTCCATCCCACCAAAAACCTTACCCGCAAACGGTGCAAACGGAACAACCGGAAAATCCCTCCTGCTATCTCACCCCCCCCCCCAAAAAAAAAGGCAAACAACGCGGTGGATCTCGGGTCCCACGTCGGGGGTCACCCGACCGGAGCACCCGGGTCACCCGGGTGCCGCCGCTCCAAGGCGCTGCCCTCCGAGCGTTCGGACTTGGCGACCTCCGAGAGCTCCGCCACGGAGATCTCCGAGCGCTGCGACTTGCTGCGGCGCCGCTCCTGGCGCCGCTTGCTGCGACGCCGTGCGGAAACCGGGAGTGGGAAGGCGGGAGAGACCGGGGCGGAGTGGAGGGAGGAGATCCGAAGAAAAGTGCCGGAAAACGGGGTGCGGAATGAGGATCATATAAAAACTGAAGAAGGGGGAGGGTGAAGGCTTCTGAAGGTGTGTGTGAAAGCGTGGAACAAATGTTTAAGGACTGGGAGTTGGGATTGATCTGTTTGGATGGGAACACCGCTCCTAGCCGCACGACCGGCAACCTGTTTGGTGATCGTTGGTCTTTTGAGACATCCCAAACATAGAAACTCAAGGTACTTCCTTGACGCCGTTTCCACCTGGTTTACAGTTGGCAGACCTCTAAATAACAAGAACACATGTAGCTATCTCATCCTATCACTTTTCACACACTCCTCGCGACGGTGACTTCCTGTCGGATCTGGTCCTCCTTTGAGTTGATCCGCTCCAGCGTGCTCTGGTCAGGCCGCACGAAGCGTGTAAAGCAGGCCTGGCGACAGGAGCGGAAAAGGTGTAAAAGAACAAACCTGATGATCTCCAACAGTTGCATGCTCGGTTATATTATCTACAAGTACAGTATATATGTTTGCCCCCTACCCCACCCCGATCTTTTCTCTTATGGCACTGTCACTGAAATGTTCAGTGTGAATGGTCGTTGACATGCCCACCTTAGAGTTTTTTTACATCTGTTGTTCAACTATGTTGTGTTGCATTGAAGATTCAATAATCTCCAAAAAGTTATTTGGCTTGTTCCCCCCCCCCCCACACACACATATACACACAATCACATACATCTTGAACCCTGTATTTGGGAACTTGTTAAACCCTTAAAAGTAGTTCAACGTGTTCTGTTGATTCAAGATACAAGACTGCTGAGATTGCCGCAAAATTAGGTCTCATATTTGCTTAAGGGTTGCAACACCCCTTGATTCGTATGATATCTTGACACATGCAATTGTATGTGAAAGAGCTGTTCAAAGTCACATATCTCAAGTTATGCCCTGCTCGACACAGTAAATTGAACATGTTAAATGATATCATCAGTAAAGGTCACGAGTCACATTGTTCTGCTTTTTAAAACTCATTGTGATGGCAAGGAAGAGTATTGGATGCACAGTCAAACAGGAACACAGGTGTCCTACTTTTTGTGGTTTATCTACAGTACAAAACAAAGTCTGGCACTGATGTAGAAGGTCATTTGCTACAACAGGACCTTTGATTGGTACAGAATCTGTATCAAAAACCAAAGGTATCAGACAAGAAGAAGCAGCCAGACAGAAGAAGCTGTGGAGCACTTGTCTGCAATAGTTGTTGAACACCTGCAATTTCAAAGGTAGGTACCGAGACCCCGTATATATATATATATATATACATGAAGGTCAAATACAAAAGAAACAACTGAACACGGAGCAAGGAATATGATTGTACATGCTTGAGCAAAGGACCAGCTTCGCGTGGCTAGTTGCAGCTTGAGAGAACAACAAAACACACATCTTCAAAATGCAACGTGCTGGCAAAAAGCAAGATCCTATGTATATATATATATGTAACATGGATACTGGAGCATATATACACCCAGTTCTTCAAGGTGTAGCAGTGTAGATGTTAAGTTTGACATTTCGGTGTGGTCACCAAAAGACATCTATAGCCATCCAAGAAGGTTGCTGAATTGGCCTACGCCAGCCTGTGGAGGCATCACCATCCCAGCACTCTCGCTCTCATGAGGTCTCATAACTATGAAGGACCATCCAAAGAGTCTTTGTGACTGCATCACGCTTGGTATAAAAGCAAAATGATGTGTAAGTAAGTAAGCTTCCAGTCACTAACATCTGTATGGATACATTGGGAGTGACCAAGTGACCAATTGACAGCCATCTGCGCACAGTGTGAGAAACATTTTCTTTGTTGGGTGAACCGCGTAAGAAAAATTGCAGGAATGACCTTAACATTCAAATTTTGCAGGAATTGGAGTAGTTTTCATTCTCAACTAGCAAACAGCGCACCTCCGCTAATCGTCACTGATAGCACTATTGCCCCTTCCACAAGGAAATTGGATAGGGTGCAGGACCCACGATGATGCCCGCGCGCCTTTTCACTGTTGCTCAGGCCATACAATCCTCGCTTACGGCGCTCATCTCGCTCCACCTCATCTTGATCTGCAAAGTCGTGAGTGCCTCGCGCATTTTTGCCAGTCAAATGCGTCTTGGTTCTACAAAGAGATTGAACATGTCGTTTCAATTGTATTCCATCCCAAAGTCATGTCATGTCAAAGTCGGAATCCAGCTTTTGGGACGGACTTTTGGTGGGCATGTCTGGACTCTGGACCTACCCTGAGAGGTCCCATCTTGGAGTGACACCTACCGACTTGTTTGGAGGATCAAAAAGAGTGAAGTGCATCGACCATGCTGCAGTCCTTCAAAAAGATAGAGAGATAATGTAATATATATATATAATATCATCAATGAGGCAACATGTGGCAACATAATGGTATCATGCGTGATCATGCGTGTATCTTTAGCGCGAGTATTAAAATTATTGGCCTTGGTCCAACCCAAAAAAGCAGTCGTCTGCGTGGACCCGCGCACAGACTTTCCATCACCATGCACATCCCAGGAAGGTTTCTGCCTATTGTTTCCTCACTGGTTTCTCAGCCCCCCTGAATCTTCGCCAGTGAGGGGAGCAAAGTGCAGCTCAACATCCTGCGACCATCTGCAACCTCTCCTATTGACCGTGACCTGATTGACGAAGCAGTGCACAAATTCCCGACAACCCCTCCCAAAGAAGCACCGAAACGGAGAAAACTAAACAACACCCTAACAACACCCTGTCAACATTTCAAACCAAGCCATGGTACATCACCAAAAACACCGAAAACAATAACACATACAAATTCAACGAGAAGAACTTGTGATGGAAAAGCCCAACAGGCGCAGCACGTCGATCTGCCTAGACGGTCTATCCCATTCTTTTCGGGCCCAGTGGATGATCAGTTCGCAATCTTTTCACAGGATAACGTTCTCTTTGTTGTTTTTCCGTTCGGGTCGTTTTGATCTGCCTCGATAGTCCTGCAGGTCGATCTGCCGGAGCTTGGTCTGCCGGTTGAGCTTGAAGAAGCCGCCACTCCGGTAGACGGACTGGACCCGAGCGGACCGTTTTGGAAGAGGTCTACTGAGGTTTGGTTGCTTTTGCAGCCATAGGAGTCAAACGATTTTGAAGACCATGGAAACACCGGATTTTGCGAGATATCCAGGAACTTCTAACTGATTCTGACCTAGTATTTGGTAAGTCAGCTTCTGAAGTTTGCCTGCCTGTTTTTGCATCAACTTGGTCAGTTCCAAAACCCCGCCTCTCCGTGCAAATCTGGCAGGGACTTCGACATCGACTCGTCACATGACGGATCCGCCCGGTCTGCCCGCCGGGGGCGGCAGCGCGCCCCGCACGGACTGCTGGCCGGCTTGTGCGGAGCCGTTTTCACCGGGTCTGGAGCCCCGAAGACAAAGGATGCAATGTGTGTTCATCTGAAAGACCTACAGTATCAGGAAGAAACAGGATGAATCAAACACCAACTGCAGTGACCCTGGGTTGTTTCTCCAACTTGGACAAGCAATACCTTGACAGTCATCTGAGAAATATCATGCTGTTTCTCTACTTGCACAATAGATTCAATCAAATGCGTTCCAACCTCCTTGGCTCTGAACATCCGGTCTTTTGCAGACTTGGGGCCCCGAATACTCTATAATCTTCTCTTTGGTTGCATTATAAAGCTTTGGCTTCCCCCGGAGTGTTGCAGGGGGTATGGGTTAAACACCTATATTTATATCAGTTCCCTGCAGGATCTTGCATGTGTTCGGATCAGAACTGTTGTTTTGCAATGTAATTGTTCGCCGGTTCATGCAAGCTATACCACAAATGCAATGCCATGAGTCTGCACTATAGAGTAGTGTTTCACTTCCACTCTCCGACTCTCCGCGCTTGTGTCTATACGCCTTGACTTCTACAAAAGAACACCAAAGGTAATGGTCAATCAGGATTTGTTCAACCCAACCTGATCCCACTCGAATACCTGGTTTGTCGTTCTTCCCGGACATGAATCAATCATGGTCTTGCCAGAATCCGCCAAACAAAGGGAACCATTGGAGACTCCATTTGCTTCAGCACCACCGCACACCACGCGCAAGTACGGACAGGAGGCTTCTCCAAGGCAGCAATGCTCTCCTCAAGCCAACTTCGCCACAGCAGAAACCCACAGCAATCACACCAATCGGAGTATGTACACTCTGACTCACCATGGAATGTGGAAAACCCCGCACCTGTGAGGTAGAGGTCGTCAAGACGTGCCATCCATGGGACCATTCGGACGGTGATGTCGGAGGGTCCGAAGAACCGAAGATTCGGAGCGTCCCGAGGCCCGGGAGGAAACCGTGCCTTGGAAACCATGCCATGTGCACAACAAAACCTCAAACACGGAATCCTCCAGACCCATCAACAAGGGTCTTGAAACGGAGTTTCTCCATGATCCGAATCCACTTTCTCACCTTGAGGACAGATTCTCGATCTACTACATATATTTAACATCAAAGGAAACATTCGACTGGATTCTCACATGGCTTCCCCAAAGCATTGAACTCAAGCTCCACCCGGACGTTTTTTGGCCGAACCGCTCCACCGAAAGAAGACCGAGCCACGCTGGAGAAGCCGGCCAAGCGGAGCTCCGCGGAGGAGTAGCCTGACATGGTTCTTAGCATCAAGGACATGCCATTAAAAGAAGAAAAGGAAGAACCATGTGACCATATGTGAACTATTGTGTTTATACGATCTTAGACATTTTATGAAATTCTATGTGGGTCTGCGTGAATTCGCATGAATTTATTTGGGGGAGAAGCAACCAATGGGTTGTCCATCTTTCTGACCTGGAAGGGCACCTGCATTTTGAAACACGAATCATTTTTGGACTACAGATTCAGCAAAACTGATTCAAACTGCAGTCTCGCAACAGTTTTGGGGATCACTTGAAGTTGGTGTACAAGCCACCTGCACCACACATATTGCCACCAACCAACATACCCCGAACGCTCTGTCCACCTTGGAAACCAGCATGCTGGCTGGAAACCCGTACACTGGCTGGAACCCAACGAAACACAGTTAAACGGAGTACAACTGCGCATTGCGATCCACCAGTCACGTTGCCGTCATAAGGTCCGTGCATCCGCGTTCCAAAAGGTGGCGACCGGAACTGGAAGGTCTGGAGGTCTACCTATTGTAGTACACCTAGTACACCCCTAAATGGTGGCGTTTCTCTCATGCTTTGGATCATTCCTCTTGTAAATGACATCAATCTTTATAAAGAGACAAAACAACTGTTCATCAACTCCTGAAACGTTGGGGATCCAAAAGTTCAATATAGCTGATAACCGTTGTTTCAAAGAATACACTCATAGACCGACTGCAACAGTCCCCGATTGGTTCCGAATAGATCCACTGGGACCGACTGGACACGCCAAAGTACAAAGATCTTGTGATGGAGGTAATTGATCCAATAATTACATGCACACGTTGAAACCCTGTACCCTTTTTTTCATCTCGACCCCCAGTTTGCACCTTGGAAACTGGGTACAAAATGATATACACAAACCTGGAATGTGGCACACAAAAGCAAGAACTCAGTTTCGGAGATGCAATCACTTAGGCCGTAGCCGCCATTTCGCATATCTGAGAGGGTGAAACCACCTCAGCAAGCCAACCCACTCCCAGAATTAGACGTTCACCTCTTGAGTTGAAGTTTTGTGCTCTGACCCAAGTAACAAGTCACACGGGCTGAGGGCACGTACCATCTACCACAGTTTACTCCATTGAATGACAAACTTATTGCTCTGTGCATGTGGGCAAATGTGACACCTACAAACTTGAACCAGAATTCTTGGGTTTGGGAACTAGAGGCTAACCACATGCTGAGAAGGTAGTTAGACCATGTTAGGCTCTTGGACTCTCCACCCCAACCACCTTCTCACGAGGTAGTTGGATCTGTAGAAGGAACAAGAACTGCCTGGAGTTCATCATGCTTCTGGGGCCGGAGATTAGATGGTAAAACTACATTATACATCCAGATCTTCTAGCTGCGAGTAGCTCAAACTTGCAAAGCCTCTCTCCCATCCAAGCCTATTTTCCCTTATGAAATGCAGCAATCTTGCACACAAAACTCCCACCTCACATGTTGGTTCCGAAGATTCTGCTTGAACGGTTTGAGCCCCCTGCCCAGCTTCATCTTCCAAGCTTCAACCTAAGTGTTCGAAAAACAAGCCCGAAACCCGTGGTGGACAAGTCTGGCAGTTAGATTCAGTTAGATGGAGTTAGCCTGGGTGAAGAGTTTAGGCTGACCGGCAGCGCAACTGATGTGGTATTGTTTCGCACTAAGTAGTGCATTGTGGGTCCTGTTCAAACATGAGAAGACATCCCAACCAATGGTGTTCGTTTTAATGGTCCTTTCCCAAGGGGTCCTGGTCCTTCTACATACCCGTCAACCTAATTGATCATACTTTTGCACCAAATACTCCAACAACAGCAACACAACACAGGCCTCACAAGCAGCATTCAGAACGACAACTATGGTTACACTCAATATAGTCGCACCTGGTGTGTATTAAAAATACAATATATGTCTACGGCATGTATATAGAATGCAACCAAAGTAGCAATATCCTCACACATTGCAAGTGTGAAAACGCGTTTGAAAACGGGCAACGGGCAGCCTTTCAGTCCCGCGACCCGCAATTTCCGGAGCGCTGCGACAGAAGCAGTGTCGGTGAACCTGAGGATGAGGCATTGGGTGATGGGTGAACATGAAGCTATACATATTATATACTTTAATAGGAGGTGCCAAAGGGTATCTGTCAGGGTGTAAAAGAATGGCAGGCCTGGTGGTCATCCGGAAGCAACAATTCTGCTGCAGCGTCTATTGGGAAGGACCCTTCCCTCTTGTTGCTGTAGGTACTTTCTTCCTTTACTATATATTATACTTGCTGTAATCGCTTCCAAGTTCTTCAAATGGAAAGCAGCCCCTACATGCGCAATCACACAATAGATAATTTAGGTGGTTCTGTGGTAGTTCATGCTCTTTCAGTGCAGCGGAAACAATTGCTGATAAATGCTACTTACAAAGCAAGCTTACTATCCGAGACAACCGCGATTGATACTACGCACTTCTTACCTTTCAAACACGCATGTAGAAGTCAACTATGTCCTAGAATACGGTGATATCATGTCTTCTTACTAGCGATGGCCTCCAACCTAATAGCAATGGCCTCCAGCCTCCAACCTACTGGTATCCATGCGATGTGGAAGGGAGTGCGAACCGTTTGGAATCTTTTCAATACATTGAAGGGCAAACTTCATGCTTCAATTGTCAACCTGACCAACAACCACGAGGTCAAGATGGGCATTAAGAGCTTGTTCTCTGACCAAAATCCTTGGGCCTTTCAGTTGGGTGGTGAGTAGGACATGACTGTCGTTGCTTCATGTTGTTTCTCTTCGAACTGGATCACACACCCCGCAGGGCACCCCACATGGCACCCGCCCCCGCCCGCCCGCCCCCGCGCGGCGTCCCCAACAGAGATCCCGGGCCCGGCGTTGCGGAGGTTCTTCACCGAAGCACCTGTGGGAGGGTCGTCTGGGAGGTCGTCGCAGTCCAAAACGGTTTTAGAAATACCAACAGAGGTTGAAGGACCCTAACGTTCGACTATCCCATACAAGTATAGGTACCCCAGGTGACGGGTCCTATTTACGGTCACTCAACCTCTCTTGGTAGAGACTGCAGACTGGTGCCTAGGGAAAGAGGGAATGAGAGGCCATGTCTTAGAAAGAGGTTATTCTTGACGCTTTGCTCAGCACCAGTCAGACTAGCACCAGGGTGGAAGGATGGTGCTTGCCTGCAGCCACCAGGTCAGCGATCTTGAAGCCCGCCTCGCGAGTGGAAAGGGAGCTCCCCCCCTCGTCTGACGGAAGACGTCAGGATGTTCAAAGGGAAAATGCAAGGAGTTATATCAATTTATCATGTTTAAAGGATACTGAAAGGAATTGTTCATCCTTTGTTCTTTGTTTCCTTTTCATATTCTATTCCTAGAGTACTGTCATTATTTTATGTTTTTTACTTATTCCCATGTCCAGCTCTATTTTTTACTTACTCCCATGTGCAACCTTTTCATACCTGAGTTCATTTCATTTAGGATTTGCAACATAACAAACAAACAGATATATATATATATATGTATATGCTACTATCATATATCAGCCAGATGTGTTACTGTATATGTTACTTGTATAAGAATATATCATAATACATACTCACATACCATATGTATATATGCTGCAATGCTTCACTGCCTCAATGTTCTTTGCTTTAGCAAATTTCTAGCACTTTAGTGTTTGACCACATAAGCTCTTTTCGCCAGATGGGGAACTGAAGAAAAGCACAACTCAGTCTTCTCCATAGGGCTGGGAGGCAAGCATAAATGGCTTGGGTTCAGGAACCCTATGTCACAAGGCGCCACGTGGCTTGAACAAGCTCGGAAGCTTGTCTTGCGATTCAAATTGTCTTCAAACCTAGGTCAATAGCTCCACGTAGCACATGAAGGTCTTTGTGCACCAATAGGTTGCTAGACTTTTGCTTCCAGGTGCCGGGCTTAGGTATCTATATTCGCCCCAGTCCCATGAGCTTATCTAAGAGGTTTCGGGAGTCAAGACAGCGCCCCCATCTTTGGACATCGGACACGGACGCGCTACGTTGGACCTACGCTACGTTGGCCCGCCCTTTCTCTTGGATTCGGCTGTACAAAGAGGCCATGTGATCGTGTCTTTGCATGCTGGTGTCCAAGAAACATCTGCACACATCCAACTCTAGTGACTCTAGTATAAGACAAAACAACATCATTATTGAAATCGATTGCCTTACCCCAAGTAGCATCATGCACACATGGTCCACACTGCCGGACAACACTCAGAAGGTGGATTGACTTTGGCTGATTTGTTGCCGCCACGCACCCATGACTTTGATCCAAGGTCGTCCAAGGTGCGAAGGGAGCTTACTTGGATCATCGATGCTGACAGACGGATTTGCTCAAGGCTCGGTATCAAGCATTGGAGGCCTGCACTCTTAGGTTGGAGGTGCTTTTTGTTGCTGAATGTTGTCTTCGTATGACTGCCCCTGATCCAAGATGCTCCGATCTGGCATATACCACAGCGAGAGAGCTTTTGTCTTCAGGCCACCGTTTGGCGGCTTGAGCAGTCGGTCTTTCGGTGCTCAGAGAAGGGAGCCTCATCTCAATTGCCACCTCAGTTGGCTGTCCAGGATTGCTTCTCGCCACATGAAGCATGTCCAACGGCACTGAGACATGAAGTCAATGCTTTTGCAAATTAAATGCAATGAGAACCCAACTCTAAGAAGAGAAGTGCTCTTTCGAAAGAATCGGCGGTTGCAGGATCACATCTCTGTGCCGTGCAACCATCCGGGATGTCCGGCCTCTTGACTGGTCAATCACTCCGCCCCAGAGTTTCTTCAAAAAATCACACTCACCCGGCTAACCCTTTTCTCATTCTTCTCAAGCTGGACCGTTGGGTGGGTAGGATGACCCCACATGAGCAGTGCAACAGCAACCAGCAGCACCAACCCAAGGTTCACCAACGTGAGAGCAAACTAGCCCAAGCTCACTTGCGTTTGCTCCAACTTCAGTACAAGGGTGTTTCCACACCTTTTTCAGTACAATTAAGACACGTGTCAAATAGATGGAACAAAAACACACACCATGTCAAAAACACACACACACATCGATGCCGAATCCCCTTCGGCCCAAGGCACGAGAATCCCCTTGGAGACGAGCCAAGCCTGATTGCCTTGACACCAGTTCGAAAGCGCCACAAGAGATGGTCAAATCTGTGGGAGTCCTGATTAATAACTCCCTCCATTTGAATTGAACAACCTCATAATACGGGGGGAGTTATTAATCAAGAGTCTACATTAGGGTGCCATGGAGCCGCTTGTTACACGCTGCTGTTGATCTCCTACCCCACCAACAATGCTCTCCTCAGCATACTCCTCAGGACAGTCATATGAATTGGCCGTAAAATCGCCACATAACACTTGATTGTACCGTCATATGCGCGCACATTCCGTACATTTCCCACCATTCTTTTCTTTTCCTGCACCAAAGATCTTTCCACATCTCTCCAGCCATCCCCGGCCTGTGAGCTTGGAGACCGCTCGCGCTCGCCGCGCTCGCCCGGCGGAACCGGCCCGAGTGCGCTCCGCCGGGAGCAGCCGCACTTCCGGCAGAAGTTGGCGTCAGGGGGGAAGGTGCTTTGACACGTTCGGCAAGTCACCTGGTGCAGGGCCGAGTGACAGAGTGATCGGATGTGATTGGGTGAGAATTGAACCAGATGTTTCATCCAACTTCCAGGCTAGAACGACAGGAACAACTGGATGGAGAAACAAAATGAAACAGGTGACAATGTGATTGATCAGCTGTAACTACCAACATATGTCATATGCCACAATCCACAAAAACATTTAGTTACTTTTGTTTGAGGCTCACTGTAGGTTCCAACTGGAACCATCCAGCAGCACATACTTTGCAGCTGAGATGCACTTGGCAAAGGCTCAGACCAAGTCCTGTGACAATGCTGTGGCTCTGTTTCTCCGACTCACAAGCTTTTAAGTGGACACCTCTCGGCATGTAGCAAAGAATAGTCATTCCAAGTGCCAGGTAGTTGTCCACTTTCTGCTTGGCACTTCTTGGTTTTCGTCGGGGTGTCCCGTTCAACGGGCGAACTGGGTTCCAAAATTCTGAAACGAAAAGGTCAGCGTCTCACGCAAAGAGCAAAATGGATGAGGGGCGTTCTTGAGCATCGACCATGCAATCAGACAGATTGCCAAATCCTCCAACTGTGCCAAAAACATCCAAAAACAACAAGAACAAGAACAAGACCAACACCTGAAAAAGGAAAACCACGACATTTACGGAACAAAAAGGGTGGTGCAGGTGTACCGAACAAAAAGGCTCCAGTCGGCAATGCGACTCCACTCCGGTCTGTAGTTCGTACCCCATATAGCAATGGGTCTTCCTTCTGCCAAACATGGCCGATCTAGTTGTTCAGATGTTTCTTTTTAGGAGTACAGTAATTACAGTAGTTTGCTTTGTCCCAACATCCTCATACACCAGCCCCACGAACGACTGGCAATCAAAGGTACCACTGAAAGCCCCGCCCCGCCGATGCCGGGCCTCGGGGAGGTGGCAATGGTGGACATATGTCCTCGCAAGCTGTGTCGACAGGTGAGCGGGGTCATCGGGTCAATATCCACCAACTGCTTCTGTTCTGAATGACGGAAAAGGCGCCGCCAACGGCCTCAGGATCAGGTTTCAGGAAAGGGAACGTCAACACATCCTAGTCACTCTCCCCAGGTTGTAATTGTGGCACCAATGTCAATGACACAAGCAATCATCTCATGGATGATGGACTCCCAAAACCTTGGAGGTGGGGTCGTGTTAGTTTGGAAGGGTGTAATTCCTGTCGAGTGCTCCAGAAACCCTGTCTCTGAATTCCTTTCTGGGTGTATCTTCAATGCTGCAAAGCATGCATCCAACCACCTCCAACCTTTATGGTGCATCAAAAGACCTGAGGTTTTCAAGAATACCCCAAGGTTTGATGCAAGATCCTTGGTAAACCTGAGGTAACAGGATTCATCTGAAGACTTTCCAGGCGTTGGTCGCTTCGGGACTGATTTGGTCAGGCTCACAGAGCAAATCTTGGCCTGTGGCAAATATGCAGTCCTGGAGGTGGGCTGCTGGCTTGACTACTTCCTCAGCTGTTTGAAACTGTGAAGTAGCGTGCTTCAAGAAACCGAAGGACTCAAGCAGTCAGGGTATCGAAATTTGATCCCAAACACACAAATTCTTAACATATTTCAAAAAAGGACAAGATATATTCAAGCATTACAAAAAGTGAACTTATATAACTTGGACAAGGGGAGCAACAACATCAATGATCACACTTGACATCGGGGATGGTTTTAGAAAGGCAATTCCCCGACAGCAACTGTCGCATCTCGCCGCTCACTGAGATGGGAAGGGCAAAGCAAGAAACATCAACTAACACATAATTATTAAATGACACAGCATATACACGGCATATATTAATATGATACATACATACTGTAATATGTCACGCATCAATCAACTTGGATCCAAAGGGAAAACCTCTTGGGCTGAGGTTGTCGGGCATCATCAAGGATGTTTCCATCCCCCGGCTCCACTCCACTTCAGTCCCTTGCTCCGCGGCGAGGTCTGCACCGGAGAAGCCTGGTCAGACGAGAACGGAGCGAGTTCTTGGATGGTGTGGGTCATGGTGTGGGTCATGGTACCAACTACGGTCATCCCGATTTGATGGGCACCACTGGGATCAAGGGATTGATCCGATCACGTCACGTCAGCCGTGATCATTCTCAGCGAGGGTCGGATGTAGGCGTGGATCATGGTACACTACCATAGATCCCCCCAGAGATGATCTACCGATTTCATGGGCACGACTGGGGGGGTCAACCACAATTCAACCAACGGGTTTCTTCCCATCCTAAAACGTCAAACGGCCAAACAATAAATTAGCTGCAAAACGTTCCTCGTGCTAAAACATCTTATAATGATATATTCAATATCGTACGTATCATATATATATATATATCTTCTTGTTTCTTGGGTGAATCAGCCCGGTGGTTTGGGTGCGTTCATGTGCTTCCAGTGTAATGGACCGTCTGGGACTCCGGTTCTGCCAATGGCGACGAAGAGCTTCTGTCTTGTCAAGTCTATTTTGGTTGTTGTAGGGCGGGAAGACGTCCTAAAACGCAAAGCGATGGAACAATGGTGTCTTGGAAACTCCTGGGGATGCAAAGGTTACGGATGATACAGGAGCTGGGTGCATTTCATCCTTTTGAGCAATTCCAACCAGCATCGCTTGCGTACCCGTTTGATGTCACCCAAGCAAGCACTCAGCCACGATGCTGTGAATGCTGGAGGACAATAGCTTTGGAGACATCCCCAAGAACCGATCTTCCACACTCCAGCGTCACACATCCGAAGCACAGGTTAGCGCTCTGAGGCTCAAGCCATGAGGGAACGGATGTCCTCCATGTTGCTCGTGAGCTTCCTGCTTTTGCAAAGAAATCAAGGCAAAAAGGGGGCAGGTTTCACTCCTGGCATCGCTACTAGGGGCTCCTGGCCTCGCTACTAGGAGCAAGGACGCTACTAGGGGCTCCAGGCCTTACTACTAGGGGCAAGGACGCTACAGAAATTGCACCAGGAAGTCCAAGAGCAGGAGGTTGATCGAAACCATCACCACCAGGTATGCTGCAATTCCCTCGGGTTGTGCTCCTAAGCATGTCCTGATCCATCAAACACTAGCCCCGATGGCTCGCAAACTTTTTCAAGAAGTCAATGCCCAGCGTCTTCCCTGCGATCCATAGGAGCTTCCACTTTGTCAAACCCAAAGCATGCTTTTGTGCCTCTAATGCATCCCACTCATCCTTCGTCCTCAGGTCATAGTACATAGAGTCGGACAAACTTCCTGCTTCAGCCAAGCTGTCGACCCAGCTCTTCACCAGTTCGGGTGTGTAAAAGTGCGACATGATGTGCCCCTCACCCGCTCCGAAGAAGTAATCAATGGCAAATTCCATGAGCATGAAGTCAGATGTAAACCTTACCACACAAATGTTGCAACATGTCAACGAGAAGAAACACACTTTTAAAAAAACGAAACTGTAAAACAAAGAACTTAGACTTGAAATTTCTTGAAATGATCCAAGAAACAACACGGGTTTGCTGTGTGTTTCCAAATCCTGGCTGCAAAGTAATGCAACTTTCTTGCTGACCTCATAGGTCTCATCGAGGTTCAGATCTTTAATTTGCCTTCCCTGCAAGATTTCACAAATTCCTGAGAGGTGAAGGATTGCTTCTTTGGTTTTTTCTTCAACACATTGCAAAAGCTCGGGGTCTTCAGTGATGTAGCTGCATGCGTGCTGTTGACCTCCAGCCACAAAAGGTTCCTTGAATCGTGATTTGATATGGGAAATTGCATCCATCATGGCCTCATCTTCATTTTGGTATGGTGCAGGCGTCCAGTCCAAGAGAAGGGCTTCAAAATGAATACCTTTGAACATAGGCTTCCTACCCTGTCGCAAATTACCATTGCAACTGTTCCAAACCTTGAGCATAAATATGATTCTGCCAATCATTGGATGTTGCTGCAACTTCTTATTCCACCTCTCTAGGTGAAGTTTATGATTACTCTTGAACCACACTCCCTCCTTCATGTTCAGAATAAACTCTCCACCCTCCGGATTCTGGATGGCCGGAACCACGTCAACATCAAGGCGTAATGGGAAAAAGACATTGGGTGCCCGAGAGAGGTTCACACAATAGGACCCCTTGGACACATTGATGTCTGCAAACATATTCTCGAAGTAAGGGTCGAAGAAGTATTCAACCAACAAACGCTCACATTCATCCTCCACCTTCGAAGCAACCTCATCAGGCTTCATCTTCTATGCCCAATCTGGATCAAGCACCATCACAATGTCCAGATCTGAATGGTGAAGACCTGAGAATATATCAGCGCGCCGACTGGTTTTGCGGGCACTAGATCCACTCAAATATACATCTTTCACTGGCAAGTGGGTGTGCTTCTTTAATGCAAGATGAGTTTGACTACAGCGATGTTCCTACCTGTGATAGAAGTAGTTTTTTGGATCCCTGTAGCCAGTCTCTTCAGACTGAGCCATCTCTTCAGACTTTTCTCGATCAGGATACTTCATAGGACTCAAACAGTACAGTCCAATCGGGATCTGCTTCCCGTTCCATAGCATCCACAAGCACCTCCAGTTCCATGTCGCGAAAAGGCGTGGCCGTTCCTCTTTCCAGCGTAGCCAACACATTCCGCCGTATTTGGCCGTAAAGCCGATTCCGGAGCGTTTGTACTCGAATATACCTCCGAAGATTTTGAGGAGTACTGAACTTTTCCTCTCCCCGCTTGATGCTGGCAACACACGCAGTGCTTCGGATAGAAAGATCTCGACACTCTTCTTCCAGCTTGCCTGCTGACCAATATTTTCGCAGAAGCTTTAAATGAGGAGCAATGATCCCTTTCATTCGGAGATCCAGGTCTTGACACTTTTGGGGATACGTGTGAAAGACCAAAGGAAACATGAGTTGTAAACCATGCTTCTTCCTTTTGTATTCAGCACGTTCCACAAATTTAAATGCTGTCAGCGTCCCTGCAGCTGCAATCAGCAAACGGCGGTTACTTTGCATTGATGCACGCACACGACTGAACATGGCACCAAAAGACGTGGTATATCGATGTCCACTAGGCTTTAAGTCAACCTTCGAGCGTTCTATGGTAAATTGATCGGGCATTGGTTGAAAGTCCCGGGAGGTGCCTTTTCTTTTTTGCGTCTTCAATGTCTTACAGTATATGCAGCTTGGAAACGACTGTGATGTGCAGAGCACGTTCTCTCATCCAGCCCACGGGGTGAGTAATTATTGGTATATATACATAATATGGGCTCGCGGACATTTCGGGGCCTCATGAGAAGCCTTTGTTTCTGAATCATGTGATCCAACTTTATTTGTTGTATAAAAAAAGAAATATATATATATAGAATGTATGTGTATATATTGTAATTCATCCTCTAGCAAATTACATCGATGACGCAGTAGCGCATAGTTGGATCCGAATTTGGAATAATTGACCATATCGGGATCAACCATGATCAACCATGAAAACAACACTGTCACTGCGAATATCCCAAACACTCGCACGAAAAAGTCTGTTTGGAAATCTTAACATACGTGTATCACTTAACTAAGGGATGCCTAAGTCCACAAATGATTCCTTGACAAGCCGTCATCTTGTCACTTGATCGAGCAAACCGGTTTCTTTTGGCCCCTCCCCAGTGACCAAAGCATACTTCCCCAAAGCCAGTTGACACGTCAACTGGATCGATTCCGGTCGGGGAAGCACTTGGAACTTGGCACGGGTAGTGCCGGTCCCCACCTCTCGAACAGTTCGAATGAGGTTTCCGGCTGTTTCTTTTGGAAGGCGGTCCTTGTTTCCTCAATACCTAGCGGTTCCAAATAGGGTATTGATTGTGAGAATGACTCACAAAACACCATCAACATCCTGTTGGAGGAGCTTTCTTCACAAGATCACCATCCCAGTGGCGCCGGTGGTCCAATCCAAACGAGCATCGAAACAACGGTGAGGGCATTGTCGGGCTCTTGAAGATGGGGAAGAAATGGATGGATATCAGTGGAGGCGTCACCAACCAAGCAACAAATATATGGGTTGATTAGAACAGCACTTGTTTTTTTTTATCATATGGAGGTTCTTAAATCTCAGTATCCCGTATCCTGCAAATTGACAAAATGCTCAAGAATAGCCTGTGGTAAAGTCCCATATTCTCATGGGGCCAGTGAACTCCCAAGTATATAGATTCTGTCCATCCAAGATCGATATTTTATACAATGTGGGCTTAAAACCTGTCAGCCCTTAAAGCCTGTCGGCCCTCAGGCTTTACTTTTTGGGTTCAAATTATTTATCAAAAAAACTAGCGTGTGTGACATAAGATGATGTTCACCAGCTGCAGCTGTCCTCAAGGCTGACTCATAGTCGGCCTCTGGCTGACGAGGCACTTTGGAGGCCTTGGCGCAAAGGGATGCAAAGGGTCTTCTGAGGGGTCATCAGGCAAGTAAATAAGGTGGAGAAAAAGACAGGTCAATCATGGTCAATCAGTCTACTTGGTGCCAAGCTCTTCTGACCCAGGCTATCACGACCGGTCGAGTCACCAGGGTCACAACTGTGGCTATGGAGCCGACCGGTGTGGGAGACCGGCCCCACTCACTCGAGTCGGTCACGTTCACGTGGTGGCCCCTGTCTTACACACATGGAAATCACTCAGAGCGGGGGAACAAAGGTTCTTTGTACTGATGGCTCCAAGTATATACGATCAAAAGAGACTCCTACATGAAAACAGCGCAAGGACACCCCAGAATATTGCCATTGCCGTTCATGCGGGTGTGTGGGTGCGGGTTGGGGGGGAAATCATTTCTCCACAAAGTATCTGCTGAATAGATTGATGTCCTTTACCATTCATTACACGAAAAAGAACATTATGACATTGAGGGCCAACTATTGGTGTCTCGTCATGATAAATAACCCCCCAGGTCAGAAGGTGAAATGTGGAGCACCACCATCAAATTAATGTGGAGGGTTCCCCAAGACTAAATCCCTTCATAATACTTTTGCTGCACATCTCCATCAATTTGGCCAATCCTATCCAATGAGTCTCACTGAATGTGTAAAGTGCACAAGGTATGAGCCAACAATGAGACAGCATGAGCAAATGGCATCTTGGAAGGTAGGGTTTGAGAAAAGGAACATTTGGATTATATTGTATTGGATTGGTTGTAGTTAACTAGTCAATTGAGGATTGAATGGCCCATGAGCAAAATATCCAACTATACCCTGTAATTACAGCAAAACAATTGCGTAAGAAAACACTACTCAAAGAAATGATAACGTTAAATTAAAGGGGGTGAAGTGAAGAAAAGGAACACACACATGATTGGTATCGGAGGAACATTTGGCCAAGAAGTTGGAGCCTACTAATTGTTGCCTGTTCTGGTCTCCACTTTTGCAAAATTGGCCAGACGGTTGCACGCATGCTTTATGGACTAAAGCTTGGCCACAGTGGCCAAAGTGGCCACGTGAAACATCCATCCGACCGTGACTTCTGGTCACATCCGTGGGGCTCCGCGCCAGTGACTGGACGTCCGCTTGGAGTTGGGATTGTAATCTGGTCACATCCTGTGACTCGTGAGGACAGCCACGAGTGCCCCGGTTATTGCACGTTAAAACCCTTAACCACCTCCAGGGGTAGGCCAAGGGCCAAACCTTCGCCACCCAGAACTTGGGGAAAGACAGCTCTAAAGCAAAAACGTCCGAACAAACAAATTAGATGATTAACCCATTCAGCGCTTCAGTTGATCTACATATCTGTGTACAACTTGGCATCTTTGAGATTGGCAACATTCAATCCTTAATTGATAGCACATACAAAGAAAAAACACAAAGAGGTTCCAAGACCTGAGACTACAACGCTGGCACTCCAAGACATCACTCTCTCCGTGGAGACTAACCATGCCTCCACCTGGCCGGTGAGGTGCCCCAAGCGTTGTTCCAACCTCAGGCGTTACGGATTGGTTCGCGTCATCCAACGATGTGAGTGGCAGGGGGGTGGCCCTGAGAGGCCTGCATCGAAGCTGGGAGAAAACCAGATGCACCAATGCGAACATAAGAGAGTGACATCTTCGTGTTTGTGAATTGTATAAGGCCTCAGCTCTTCAGCTTAAGTTTTGGAGAAAACCAGTGGACAAGTCTTACTTGCACCAGCTAGGATACAAATTAGATGAGTGAAACCATTAAATTGCAAGCAATGGACAGGGAGGATTCCCACTAAGTAGTTCACTATGTCCATGGTCCATCCTCACCTGCCATGTAGTCGGGCCTCAGGCAGCAGATGTCATCGATGTGCCAGGCCCTCCCGACTGCAACCTGAGGTCTTGCATGACCCTCTTCTGCTCCGACCACAGCTCCTGAAGGGAAGGATCGGCGTCTGCCTTCGCCCAGGGATCAACGGCGGCTGTCACTTTCTGACGCTCATTCGATGGTGTAACTTGGGGTCCCAAGCAAATAGATATAGAAAGGTGAATCCTCCTTCAAGCATGTCTTTGACAGGGCTTCTAAGTGTGAATATACCCTTTATATCTATATCTATCTATATCTATTCATGTATTTCTACCTCTTGATTGAAAGACTTGCCCACGGATGAAATGACAACTGTTGAGGATATCTTTGCAATCATCCTCCTCCAGCCCTCCAGCCCATCTGCTTCACGCGCCATTTCACCGCGATGGAGGCTGGACATGGCGGAGCGTTTCGCGTTTCGAAACAGGAAACAGCGAACGGTTCACCACATCGCAGTGTCCTGGGCACGAAACAACATCGCCCATCGAACCAGCATGAAGCACAAAGAAGCGGCCCTATGCGATTCCAATCAATGATGTGTTTCACTTGGAAGCGATGTGCTTCCGCTCAGCACCAAACCATTTTCGCACGAATTCACGCTGCTCAAACGTCTGTGGAGACTTCGATAAAGACCCAACGTCCAAAGCACTACCCCTCAGGGTGCAAGACGAGTGCGTGCGAGAGAGCGAGAGAAAAAGAGAGAGAAAGAGAGAGAGAGTGGCCAAAAGCATGTCATTGAGACTACCATACTCTCACCTGATTGGCAGGCCAACCAGCTCAGGTCGCTCTTTCGTTTACACCATCATCAAGTGCCCAGCACAAAAATAACTCTGACAAATGCACCAAACCATGGGGGTCACAGTGACAAGCACCCACCTGGAAGTGTATCCCACTTGCACCAGCTGCAAAGCCTCATCAGCAGAAAGCTCTGGGTGCAAAGCTCCCAACAGGCAAGCTGCGACCACACCTAACGAAGGTTGCTCGCACGCATGGTTACTTGGAGAAGTACTCGGACTATCTTGGGCCATACATAATTCACAGTCAAACAAATATCTACGGCTGGCAAGGGTGTATTGCACTGGACAAAGTTCTGGTTCGTGAACAGTTCCCCAACTGCCACACCAACACCCCAACCACCAAAATCACCTATCACGGCAAACTCCCATCAACCTCTTCCCTCTCCGATCGTCGGCCCAGTGCACCGCTCCGGCCGCGGCCGCCCCAGCAATGCACGTAGACCCGCTGGTCGCTGAGCAAGCGCTCTTTCAGGTCGCCGACCAAGGTGGAAAGCTCCGAGAGTCCTGGGGTGCCCAGGTCCTGGCGGCGAGATCCGAACGCACCCTTGGAGATCGAGATCTGAACGCACACCTGAGGTGGAATGAAAAAGGGTGTCTGAAATGGAGACGAACATGAAAATGATTGAAGTGCTGCAAAAAAGGACCCATTCGTTCACGGACCCATGTAACCAACCAATGTCAGTGATGGAAGAGATCTGGAGGACAGTATCATAAATACGGGAACCCTCTACTTCCAGTGGCTTGCGTGGGTTCGGTGCTTGCCCAACGGCTCAGTGAATGAAGCACGAGTTGCTGAAAACAGTACTCTTTCCAGAGTATTCTGGGGGTCATCCACCAATCACCAAAATATAGTTGTATTACTGTATTGACTATTGGCTGACAGCGACTCTTCTGTTAACAAAGAAATTCACTTTCAACCTCCCAATATGTTGGAATATGAACATGCCTCGGGCCAACCTTAGCTCAGGACAATGTATTTGTTGCACAACAAATAGCGGAGAAATGGGGATTTGGGGAAAACCATGCTGCAACGATCTGTCTTGAGTCTTGACTTGAAGCGGACGCTAAGGCGAGCACTGCAATGGGGTTGTGCCTTGGATGATTGCACAAGAAAACACATCATTGATTTGACCGAATGCTTAAGAACAGATTGCTTGCAAGCCCAAACCCTTTTCATTCTACCAGCGTTTGTTGCGTTCCTGAGCCCAGGACTTGAAATTACACCATGTACTGTACGTGTGCGAACGCGTGCCATTTCCACATGCGGGATTACAAATGAACACACATGCAAATCGATTTCCCATGTGCACTTCAAACACAAACACACATGCGGTGGTGCAGCCTGGTGATGTTGCTTGTGGGAAATCCACCAAATTCCAACCATCCAACGTATCCCTAAACTACATGTCCAGGCTCAAAGCTTCCTGAACGTTGCGCAACAAATTAATCTGGATCCAAATTCCCAAAAACAAGGTGCATCGATATCCTGTCTGATGCCTGATGCCGTGAAATATAGCAGTATTTCAGCTATATGATTACATAATTACTGGTGGTAATGTTAAATCTACTACATCCTGTAGCCCAACTACTCGTCCACTCCACTATATATCCCACATGTCCTCCCACACCAGCCCTGGCAGCCCTCATGTCCAAGCGACAAGAAGTGCAGCTCGGTCCTCAACGCCAGCTGTTGCGCCCGCGCGCCATATGGCTGGAAGGCACCAGCGAAGCCCGGCACGTGAATTCCACCGCGAGGCCAGGGGGCGAACTGTTCGGGCAGCTCCGACCTGAACACGGAGGATTCGAGACAGTGAATTCGAGACAAGAACATGGAGGCGTTTTTGGGGGCAAACAGCGTGTTCAGCACCGAACAAATATCTTACTATATATTATACTATATATATATATTAATAAATTCTGACCGGACCTGACCTGACCATGAACAACCGAACTTTCACCATCGACAGCTGCTTTGGGGCAGTGACGAAATTGTGTGTCATGATTTTTGGGACCTACCTTCATTAATGGACTGAACAAACAGCGGCCCCAGTGTGTGTTTTCGTACCTTAAATGATCAATCCCGGAAGCACGTGCCTTAGAACTTTAGAACATTAGAACCAAGTTTAAGTACCTTATGGACATTGGGAGGAACTTTGGAGCGGTCACTGCAGTATGTGAACGATAGCTTCCTTCAGCTGAAGCCACACCCAACCTCCAAGGTCACAAATCGTCTGCAATCCAAGGCCTTTCGAGGAACGGAGCAGCCCTGGAGATGATCAAGGAAAGCATACTAAACACCAACACCTTCGGAAAGTCTCTACCACCCTCCAAACGGCTTGGACCGGGATCGTTTACCGCACACCGGAGCATTGCTCGACCAAGGCGCTGCAGGCAAACAAAGGTGGTGATCCCAGCCTGACACGGATCCATCCACGGCAGCACACAAACACGTGATGCACAGTTGGACCCACACATCCCCAAAAAGGTACTACAAGAAAGGGTAGGTATAGCGATCGCATGATAGCTGGAGAAAAAATACAGAAGAAATGATGAAGAAATGATGAAATGTGAGTGATACTATAACCCTGTGTCAGAAGCCATGTCGATTGAGGTGCTCTGAACTGATTGGAGTGCTACAATGACTTGCAAAGCCAAACTGATGATGAAATGCAAAAAACAGAAGCCACTCCAGTGACTAAAAACTTTGCACGTTGACCCTTTCAACTTTCAACTCTTGAATGGACAACTGCAGCATGCCCCCCCAAAGCAAACCATGCGGGGTATAAATCTCTGCACAGAATAAACACGTGCTCAATATCATATATAATATATATATATATATATATCCTACATGTGAAAGTCGGCCCTAACTAACTCCTGGGCCGCCCGAAGAAAATTCAAAACCTCAGAGTTCAAGGGCTTTCCACCACCCATTCGGGGTCTTGTCCATGAACTATCAAGAAAAATAAACAATGATCGAGCAAGGCAGCTGCCTGCAGCAAGCTTTGAAGCTGATCTTTGGCTTCGGCTTCCGATGGGCAGTAGACCGGACTCACATAGGGATACCGACCTGGCGAAAGCAGCGTGCCGCAGCGTGCCGACCTCATCCTTCTGATCACCCACCGGCTTTCCATGCATTTCACACGTTTAAAGAGGAATTCAATTGGATTTGGGGTGTCAAAACTTGGATTCTATACAGCCCAGTCCGCCTATATACTGACACGGTCACTAGGCCTATAATACGGCCGAGTCACCGGGCCTACCATCAACCGCTGGGGGATCAGCCAGTTCGCATGCTCCGAGAAGCGCGCCGGAGCGATCTCCATCCAGGAACCTGCGTCGTCCGAAGCTTCGGTCCCACCCGGTCCACGAATGGTAGCGCCGCTTCGCGGAGAAGGAGATCTTCTCAGTGCTTGGTACTGTGCTTGACGCTACGAAAACAATATGAACGCGTTGATAAACACTTTCACTTTGGATCATTTTGGCAAGGGGGGGTTGATGCCACCCAGGGGCGGCAACGCACAATTGTTCACCTTTGCTTCACCAAAAATTATGTTTTGGATGCTTACCTTGAGTGAATTAAGTGCAGAATTTGCAACTCATTGCCAATTCCACATTTGAAAATCACCGTCCTTGGACAACCCGAATCTTTCTTTCGTCAGAACATATGCAATGCAGTGTATACGGCACACACACACACACGCACTGGGTTCGCTAGTTCCTGCGTTGCTTCCTCTCGCTCGCTCGAACCAAGCAAAACACATTCTGGGCTTGTCTCCCAATATCAAAGATATCCGCTGGTGAAGAACCGTTGAAGTTGTCGAAACAAAACTGGTTTTCAATACAAAACTGCGATACTATTGCTATTTTAACATGTGTATGTATGCACGAAGTGAAGACCAAGTGTCAAAAACTGCGGGAATATATTGCAATTTCAAATTGGTATGCGGCAAACCTCTGCCTAGAACGTCACCTTGGAGACATCGGTGGAGCAGTAGCTTAATGCATAATTTTGATTGCAACTTTTATTGCAAAACGCGCACAAACCGACATAAACATCGACAAACATGTTACTGCAAAAGCGAACACACACACACACACCTGCAAAAGCGTAGCCTTGGAGACATCTAGTGGGGCAGGACCTGAATCCATACATTCTGCCGAAAAGCTGCACATAGACCTGCTGTATAAACGTCACCTTGAACACATTTTTTGGGTATAGGACCTGAACGTGTGCATTTGACCACGATAACGTAACAAACCTGTATACTGCAAAAAAAAACGTACACAAACCTGCATAAACAGCACCTTGGAGATCTCTTTGGGGCAGGACCTCAACCCACACATTGTGCTTGAAAACTGGACGTAAACCCTGCATAAACACAAATCCACACATGTTTTGCCAAAATGCCCATAAACCTGCATAAACATCGCCTGAAAGACATCTTAGGGGCAGGACCTGAATCCACACATATTTTGATGACACAAACGCACACAAACCCACGTAAACCTCGACTCGAAGAGATCTTTGCTTTCCTCGTCCTGTGAACACCTTTTTCATCTCACCGTCTCATACCTTACAATCCTTAGTTACACCAGAGTAACTGTACAGCCGAAACGCTCTAGGGCCAACCGTCGACGAGTTTTTCACTACGAGGTGAGGCACGCCCCAGCGCCGCCAGCGCCAGCGCCACGCCCAGGGCTCGTCGCCACTGCATGGGACCCGCCACGTGGCGCGTGGGGCGCGCGGACCCGCGCGATATTTGGAGTGGTCTGTTGATATAGACACTCGGAATTGCTTCAGACACCGGTCAACCAAAATGCACCAGATTTTTTGACCTCCTAATGCTTTTTGTGCAAGCTTGTGCAGGACTGACCCAGGATGTTCCCCACCAGATCACTCATTCTGACAGCCCACCCAACATGGTGGGGAGTTCCAGTGAGTTCGCTGGACGTAGGTGCTGAAGCGCCGGCGTCTACGAAAGCAACCAAGCGTGCTTGCTGTAAAGCCGATTCGGCTGATTGGATCGGACTGTACCAAGTGGCTGAAGTCGACTTCGTGACTTCTGCGCTGAAGTCGACCACTTCAAAACTCTGTACAATTCCTGTTGAACAAACAAACATGTATTGCTAGTTCCTCTTCCAGGGCGCAGATGTACGCCATAGCAACACCCAAATCAACATGCACACTACCAATCTTGGAATTCAATGTCATCACTTGGCATGTCACTCTTCTCCTCCCCCAGGCCCCCTGCCGGCTCCTCCTTCTCCCTTTCTCGCCTTGAGATGCAGCGTTCTATCCGTGCATGGCTCGGTACTTAGTCAGCTAGTTTGTGAATTCTAGATGATACTCAAATAATACAAGTTCCATCAAGTTCCTATGTGTCTCTGAAACCTCAACAAACTCACTTAAACAGACTCCTCTCTACATCATTTTTCCGTCAGCCTGGCAACCTCAGACCAATGTCTCTACCACTGGGTGCCCCACAAGTGAGGAACCTCCTGGCAATGCGACAAGATGATCTGGTCCAGCAGGGAACTTTCCACTTGAGAGCGCCGGGAGGATGTTCTGGCTAAGAGACCCTCCCCACAAAATGGCCCACCTTAGCATACCCTAGCAGGGTTTGGACAATGCCTTTCCTGGCAAATTGACTGCCAAATGTAAGGTCTCTTAGTTGAGGGGAGTGTAACTGGACTGCGCTTCCCTGGGGTGCAAACTGAAGATGTTTTTGATCTGTCTAATCTTCCCGTTTCAGCTGGTTGCTTTGCTTTGCAACCACTGAAGACCACTCTAAACCTGTTGCATTGGCCCAGTCCATAGCTCTTCCCGTTTCGTCCGATCGTCCCAGTCCTCACGAGAGCGGAAGGCTTCATCCATGGCCTGCACCACTCTCGGCTTCGGCGGGAGCTGCTTTAGACGACGCGAAGACGCGAGGCAGCGAAACATGGGGATCGCATCCAAACAAGGAACAGGACTTCGCCGAAATGACTCGTGTTTGTAACATGTTGTAAAGCAACCCCTTTTTTTTTGCGAGATCCAAAGCAAAAGCCGGTCTGATTGTGATTCACGGTGAATGGATCCCAAAAAGCTTGTGATGGACATCTAGTGGGAAGAATTTGAGATATTGGCGGTGCTGGCTGAAATCTATAACCCCCCACCTGAACGCTAGACGTGCATTTCTTCTTTCATCAGCGGATTTGTCGGGGGGTCAAATTCAAATTGTCATGTGCCTGAGCTCACCTCCCATTCACAGAACACAGCATCCATGATCCTCCTAACCTGCCCGCAGGGTGACGATGTGCACCATGCATCATGGGGACCACTCGTCATCATCTTTTGGAGGCCGCAGGTATAGCACCGTTGGAGCTGCTGTCGGAGAAAGAACAGTGCTATGAACCCGTGGCACGGGGTGACAGGTGCTAAAGAAAAATACCCTGGCCCTCGACCGGTTGACACCAGGATCCACCACAGTCACACCCGTTTTCTGCACGAGTTTCTCCATCACGAGTGCCGTCCAGTCCCCCAGAGGCTCATCGTCTCTTCATAGGCTGCATCATGCAGCTACATGCAGCCAAAACCCTGAAAGAGCAAGTCTCACCAAATCTCGGTCTGGGATCCCCACCCCAAAGTATATTGGCACATGGCCCTCTTACAACAGCGACTGGATGGTAGCGCCATGTTGGAAGGTCCTCGCAAATCCAATCGCTGGAGCTGCCCGTACTGGACCTCCATCCGCACCCCGGGTCACCTCCATGCGTTGCTCCAGCCTGCGCCAGGCTGTGCCATCTACTCAAGCAGTTTTGGAGCTGAATGTATTTCTAACAAGGATTGTCTTCCTGAGGCTTCCTGGCAGGACGAAGTCAGCCGCTCCATCTGTACTGAGCGCTGACTTGGAGCAGTCCAAGATAAATAGGATAGGCCTCATGGTCTTTGGGGCCAAAGTATGTCTGCAGACCCTAGCTGGGGCCCTCTGGGACAAAACTGGACCCTCTGGACTGCAAGCCTACCCAGACAAGTTTCCTTGGTCCCACATCCATTCTGCCTGGTCATCCTGCGTGAGAGTTGCTCGCTCAGCTGGGAGATCTGCTCCTGAGCGAAAACAATGGACATCGAAGACACATGATGCCAAAATGCAGAAACGATGAGTTGGCCAAGGAATGAACAAAGCTAAGCTAAACAATTACTAAGCATAATAAACAAAGTCATGAAGATTGAATATGATCCAGTTGCACTCCCAACGTACTGAAGAAGCGGCGTCGGTACCGCTGGACACATCTGTCATCTGACAATGGTGGATGGGCCGGAATCATTGGCTCACCCAGAACAGGATGGCACCACGCCTTCTCAAACTGCGGCGCAGCAGTTCTGGCTAAAGCCTCAGATCCGCCCCGAAAATGACAAGAATCAGACTCACCAGTCAAATCACACCTTGAAGGAGCGGTTATTGGTTCCAAGGAAATGAAACATCAGGATCGGCAAATCTGAGATCACAGGGGAAGCCGACAACTTTCCGTTGTTTGGCCTTGTCTCTTTCATAACAAGTTAAAGGAAACCAGCGGAAGTTCCATCACCTGCGAAGTGATGTGATGTTGAACAACCCGAACTCAATGAACTCAAGAAACTCAACAGCGCAATGCAGCACAATGCAGCACAATGCGCCAAATCCTCTTTCTAGCACTTTGCACTGTTCATTCACATCGAATTCTGTGAGACAAAGCGGATGAAACATGATATAACATGATGACACTAATACTCTGACACTATGGCCTTATGGTTGTGTCCATTTGGGTTTCGTTCGATAAAGGTCCAAATCTTCCACCCAGTAAATGGTGCCGGCCAGGCCATAAACTCCAGACAGCAAAGTGCCCATGCCGTTGAGAAGGGAACATGTGTTTCGAATGGCAAATGTCCAAGCATAGCAGCTCAACACGAAAGAAAAGGGAGTGTCAAAACACTGTTCCAACTTCAACATTCTTAGAACTGGTTCTGTTTTGAACCCTTTGATGGCCGACTTCTGCAGTTCTTGTTTCAAGTTCTCATGACGTGCCAGCATCACTTCGGCTACTGTGCAAGTCAACATGATGAATGTTGATGCGGCAGCGAAATAGAACTGCCCTGCCATGATGAGATTGAAGTTGGCGATCAAGTCCAACACCGAATCTTGCAGGAAACCGTTGAAAGTACATACCGCCTGTGTCGCAATCCAAGGAGTCAAGTCCAGAGAGTTCACAAGGCATCTGTTCCCTGAACTGCAAAAACATGAGATTTCACAGTGAAAGCCAGCAGGTATCAACCAAATACCTGAGAAACTGCACAACGAAAGCCAGCGTTATTTTGTCACGAGCGGCACGGCTGCGGTGAAACAAGGGTGCAAAGCAGCCGCCGTGAGCCAAAACTGGCCCTCAACGAGGGGCGTCAGGAACAGCGATTTTGTCAACTCTGTCGGGGTGGCGACTCCTTGCGGTAACATCCTGGGTCCGCGCGTTGTTGGCGCCCACTCTACCGTAGAGTAAGGCGCGCGCGCGCGCGCGGACCCAGAGCAGCGGAAAACGGTCCATGCAAATAGGAAATACACTGAAACTCCATCCAAACATCGACCTTGTTGTAGCGGAAATGGGTCTTTTTAGGAGGGGCCTCTTGTCCATGTACAGTCATCATGATTCTTTCAGGGAGTCGCAATCTCTTGCCCAGCAAAAGGATAGTTTACACAGAAAGACGGGATTGCGATCGAATATCCAATGATCCAGTGATGTTGCACTTCAAGTTCCCTCTCCAGTCTCATTGGCGCGTTGAACTTATATAGGTGTGTCGGAAGTAAAGCACAATAGCATTTATACGGACCCAAGGTAAATACAATTCAGTTGCGTGGTAAAGCACCTCAATTTCCCTGTCCCGAAGCCGCTAGAGTATTCAGGAGGGGCGTCTTGTCCATGTACAGTCATCATGATTCTTTCAGGGAGTCGCAATCTCTTGCCCAGCAAAAGGATAGTATACACAGGATTGTTTACACAGAAAGATGGGATTGCGATCGAATATCCAATGATCCAGTGATGTTGCACTTCAAGTTCCCTCTCCAGTCTCATTAGTGCTTTGAACTTTGTAGGTGTGTCGGAACAAAGGTAAGGAGTCGCAATCTCTTGCCCAGGAAAAGGATAGTTTACACAGAAAGACGGGATTGCGATCGAATATCCAATGATCCAATGCTGTTGCACTTCAAGTTCCCTCTCCAATCTCATTAGTGCTTTGAACTTATACAGGTGTGTCGGAAGTATAGCGCAATAACATTTATACGGACCCAAGGTAATTGTAATTCAGTTGCATGGAATAGCACTTCAATTTCCCATTTCCCTAAGCCGCTAGAGTCTTTTTAGGAGGGGCCTCTTGTCCATGTACAGTCATCAGTCATCATGATTCTTTCAGGGAGTCGCAATCTCTTGCCCAGCAAAAGGATAGTTTACACAGGATTGTTTACACAGAAAGACGGGATTGCGATCGAATATCCAATGATTCAGTGATGTTGCACTTCAAGTTCCCTCTCCAGTCTCATTAGTGCTTTGAACTAATATAGGTGTGTCGGAAGTATAGCGCAAAAGCATTTATACGGACCCAAGGTAAGGAGTCGCAATCTCTTGCGCAGCAAAAGGAAAGTTTAAACAGGATAGTTTACACAGAAAGACGGGGTTGCGATCGAATATCCAATGATCCAAGGATGTTGCACTTCAAGTTCCCTCTCCAATCTCATTAGTGCGTTGAACTTATATAGGTGTGTCGGAAGTATAGCGCAATAGCATTTATACGGACCCAAGGTAACTACAATTCAGCTGCATGGAATAGCACTTCGATTCCCATTCCCCTAAGCCGCTAGAGTCTTTTTAGGAGGGCCTCTTGTCCATGTACAGTCATCATGATTCTTTCAGGGAGTCACAATCTCTTGCCCACAAAAGGATAGTTTACACAGGATTGTCGTTGATGTTGCACTTCAAGTTCCCTCTCCAGTCTCATTGGTGCGTTGAACTTATATAGGTGCGTCGGAAGTATAGCGCAATATAGCATTTATACGGACCCAAGGTAAGGAGTCGCAATCTCTTGCCCAGGAAAAGGATAGTTTACACAGAAAGACGGGATTGCGATCGAATATCCAATGATCCAATGATGTTGCTCTTCAAGTTCCCTCTCCAATCTCATTAGTGCTTTGAACTTATATTGGTGTGTCGGAAGTATAGCGCAATAGCATTTATACGGACCCAAGGCAACTACAATTCAGTTGCATGGTATAGCACTTCAATTTCCCATGCCCCAAGCCGCTAGATAACCCTTGAGAAACCATCCACATTCAGATGACGCAAAAGCAAAAAATGCGTTTCTTGCATGGCCACCCGCTCCAAAATCACCAAAACATCACCTCCAAAACAACCTCCAAAACCTTCCATCCGTGCACCCTCCTCCCCCAGCATGCGCCGAGTTTACGTGTACCTTTCTCGGGCCACCCCCAGACCCCCTACCTATCACTTTGTTCGCCAAGCGCAACTCAGCTGGCGCCTTCTATGAAGGCTGGCTTTCGTAACATAGAAAGATCATGAAAGATCACATAAGCTCAAGAAACAACAAGGAGACGAGGATACAGTAAAGACCAGAGATTCAACAAAGCAATGAATGGGAAACGCAAAGCAGGGTATGCATAGTCTGTCTCTATACGAATATACATATGTATAAATACATGTTTTTCTATACATATGTATGTGTATATACATAAATGATAACATCTATATATATATGTACATACAAACATATAAACATGTTAATGTAGTATAGCTGTATAGAGTTGCATCATCATCAAATGACTCTGCAACAATATGATTAACCAAGTCTCAAATCTCAAGCCCCGCCTGGAAAAGGGTTGAGCACGAGCCCTTTCTCAGCTGTCACGGTGATTCCATCAACTTTGATGCTGTTGACTTCATCTGCAACGCTGGTCTTCTTGATGGCATCTTCTAGCTGCCCCACGATGTCTGAGTCGCTTTCTGTCAAAGCTGCTCCTCCCATTCCCAACATCTCCAAGATCGCCTGACCCAAACGAAGCCGAGAAACCCAAAGTAGCAGCGGTACATGAGTGGATCCATTGTGTTCGTTGATGGGCATGCATTTTGTGAGGCTGCAAGGTTCAGCAAAGGTGGAAGTTTGGGGGTTCCTCCAACCATCCACTTGGTCCACTTTTGAAAAGCCCAAGCTTTGACGGGTGCGACCCCCAAGGCGTACCAGATTTCCATTAAGCACTCATCTGGCATCATCGTCATCCAAGCGGTCAGTGCCAAGCAAAGGAACGTCGCTATGACCCGCAGTACCCAGGCCAAGCTGCAGCCTGCACGTTTGTCCAGGCCAAGCAGCAGTACCGGTTCCTTGAGGGCACGGGGGCCCACCTCAAAGGCCTGTGGCAAGATGTAAATCAGGGCATAAAACGGAAGGAAGGATTTCACCTCGATCCACAGCATAGCCATGCCTAAATCCCTGTGGCCCTTCCCACCACGTGCCACATGGAATTCTTGACCACCGACTGGAGGGCAAGCCTCCTCGGTCCTGTGGCTTCCGTTTCTTGTGAGGCATTTGTGAGGGCATGGCTCCGAAGAGGAAACTGCGGAAGACTGACAAGCCCATGGAGGTTTTGAACTCCTTCGTTCCTAGCCGTGTCTGCAGAAGGGCGAATCCCGTTGGCATGGACTCTTTCAAAAATTCAATAAGTTTGTGGAATCTCAATAAGTTTATCTCAGTGCTGCATTTTTCACTTCTTTCACACTGTGCTTGTCTATCCTGTGCCATTTGCAAGACTGTCTGCCCATGCGGGCAGTGAGTTCTGCCGGATCTTTGCAGTCCTGGGGTGGCCAAACTGAGCTGCCCAGTGGAGGGTCACGTCTGGATTCTTTGCCAGGATGGCCTTCACCATCCCTGCCGTTCAAAACCTGGTTGCAATTATCAAGGCTGAGAAGCCCTCCTTGTCCTGCAGGTTCAAGTCAAGATGGCCTTCACCATCTCTGTGGAGTTCTTGTTGGCTGCCCGCATCAGAGGCGTCACGCCATTTTCGTCTTGTTCATTGATCTCAGAGGCCTCGAAGGCCAAGGCCTTCTTCACCAGGTTCAAGTCTGGATTCTTTGCCAAGATGGCCTTCACCATCTCTGTGGAGTTCTTGTTGCCTGCCCGCATCAGAGGCGTCATGCCATTTTCGTCTTGTTCATTGATCTCAGAGGCCTCCGAGGCCAAGGCCTTCTTCACATCTTTCAAATCTCCTTTCTTCACCGCTTCCAGCAGTGAGGCGCCAGCCAAGGGCAGGAGGAGGAGCAAAGTGATGCGGATGGCCATGGCGACGCGGCGATGCTTATGTGAGCCAAGTTTTCTGCAACAAAAGCGATGCAAAGTCATATGTGTTGTTCTAAGGCACGTACAACACACTGCTGTGTTCAATCTGGTTGGTGGTTTAAGATTTCACTGGCGCTCAAGACTTCCCTGTCTGGGCATTTCACCTCCCTCACTGTCGAGGAACAGAAGGATGACGTCGCCTGGTGCCCCCAAGGAGGCGGAAGGGGGCAAGGCCGAAGGAGGCCCAAGGCAGCCCAAGGTCAAAAACATCGGATGGATTGTTGGGGTGTGTTTGCAACCAAAAGAAACAAATCATGTCAAAGGTCATCGCCAAAGAGTTTCTTCACCTCGTCTGATTTGGCTGACTCTCGGAGCACTTCACTGAAGAGTAAGCAGGCAGGGGATATTTTGTCATCTACTCCCGGACCCTCGTTGTGGTCCACAAGACCACATGGGATCTACACTGAAACCACAATATTTCCACCAATGGTCAGAAAACATCCAAAACTCTGTCTGAGGGGAGGACTATACTGCAAAAGTCTGGGTGTCCTGACAGTGATCCAACCATCTTGGCGCCTAAGTCCTCAACAATCGTAGAAGTGGACTATTTGACCCACGTTCCGAAGTGTCACCAACCTGAGAAAGACATCCTGTCCTCTACACTCCTTGTAGGGAATCGCATCCCCCACACTTCACCCGCACCGCGGAGGGTTGATTTCCGCCTGCGCGCAGGCCTCGATGGCTTCGGCCAAGGCCTTGCTGTGCTGCGTGGGGGGGGAAGGATGGTGAAGGATGGAACCTACTAGCGATGGCCTCCAACCTAAGAGCAATGGCCTCTAACCTAGCGGCTTTTGACCTCCCTGCGCCAGAAATTCTCTTTGCATGAGCGGAGCAGGCTTTTGAGCATTAAAAAAAGGTCTTCGACGATGTGACATGTTGTCACCTTCACCTTCATGGCATGACCTTCAACTGCAAAACATGAGTGCTTGCTCGGGGTTTTCCATGATGCACTCCCCCTTTGACCTTGGGTCAAACCGCACATGGGACTTACTCAGCTCCCCGCCACTTCAGTCCCTCATGTGGGTCATTCCACAAAAAGTCCTCTTGGCAAAAGCTCAAGACCCTCTCGCTTCAACCCCTTCAGAGGTCATACCCGTCATACTCATCGGTGTAGTCCGAGTCTGACGGCCTTCTTCTCACTTCCCTCACGCCAATGACGTCCCAGTCGTCGAGCTGTGGTGGTTCATCAGCTTCTCGCAGTGCGCGATATGCACTTGTTGCAGCCTGCGTAGGGCTCATGGAAGCTGTGGCGACCGCGAGCACCACCACCTTGCCACGATCGCTTGCCGCATCTCAAATATCTTGATTCCAATTTCTGGGAAGCCACAAGGTAACATGAGTGTTTGGAGACGCCACTTTTAGAAGTGGAAGCCACTTTCCATGGCTGCCAGCCACTTTTGGGAAGCTAAGATTTGTGGCTGCCAGCTAAGAATCTTTGCTGCCCGCTTCTAGGAGGCTCTCCAAAAGTGGCTGCCAGCTATGAAAAGTAGCTTCTCGGATCCTTAGGGTTCTCAGGACGGGGATCTGCAATGCCTTGAAGCAAGCGAGCATACAGTTTTGCAACTGCTTGGATGACGTTGCCTTCTTTTCGGTTGAGCAATGGCATGGCCAACGTCAAATGCTTGACCTTCGTGTCCTTCAACTTCTCAACCTCCAAGGCGAAGTCCCTCTTTGCGATCTCCTCCTCCGTGATGTGGGCTGCGTCATCCCCTTTAAACGGGTTGTCATCTGCGTCATCCTGGAGTTTTGGCAGTTCGTCCTGGAGAATGTCCTCAGTCGCGGGTTCCCTGTCAGGCTGAGAGTTTTGTCCAGGCCGCCATCCCCACATCAGGGGTCGTTCCTCAGCAAAGGGAATCGTGACAGTGGAGACCAGGAAGTACCTTGGGTGGCCTTGATCTTGATCTTGGCCCGCTTCAAATGGTCCTGCAATATCCAGGGACATGGCATAGGCTTCAGGGTTAGCGAAGTCGTGGGCGATCACGTCCAGCACCTCTGAGACACTCAAGGCAATCCCGCCTTGCCGGCGCGTGCCCCTGCAGCAGGTGGTTGTACCACTCCACATATTCATGGGCATGAACACCAACTCGCGCCAAGCTGCATCAACCACACGCTGTTCCAGTCCATCCGCCCGACATGCCAAATCTTTTGACTCCTGTAGGGCGTCTTCAATGTTCTCAGGCCATGGAACTGCTGGTCGAAGATCACGAGCTCCATCCAGAATTGCGACTTCCCTCATTGAAGTCCACAAGCATGTTGGTTTCTTCCGACGGTGCCGCACATGCACCTTGGTCCAGGGTGATCTTCTTGAGTTGGAGGTCTTTCTCCAGCACCTGCACGACCTCAGGCCAGTTTGTAAACGTGCGCCTGTCTCCCATTCCTGACTGGATGCTGGATTCCTGAGGATGTGCGTGGCTCCTGAGTCTAAGAGCGCCCCACACCCCTCCTGGGACACACGTGCAATGATGCTCGCAATGTTGGTGGCCGTAGGTTGAGCTCTCAGCAGCGATGTGCCTCCCCCAGGAGTTCCTTTTCTTCACCATTTGACGCTGCCGACTGCGAACTTGCTCTATAGCTCCTCAAAATTGAAGTGTCCTCCCCTCTTTTGGTAGCAGTCTCACTCCGCCCAGCTGGCATTGCAGCTGTTCCACCAGTGGTTGAGGTATTGGTTGTTTCCGGTGTCAACCTTTTGAACTTTGGGTGCATCACACGATGACTTGCCCTTTCCTTTGCTTTGGCTCCCTCCTTCTTGGTGCCCTTCTTGGTGTCAGCCTACGCGCTCTTGCGATGCTGCAGACTCCCAGCAGCGAGAGGCCTTTGTCCTCCACCCCTTCCCACGAGTGACCAAACTTGCACTTGGCTCCCCGCGTACATCCGGCTGCTGTTGCCCGGAACTTGCACGGTCGTGCTGCCACAGAAGACATCGAGGTCGTTTGGAGCTGCTTCACCTTGGACTCCACATTCTCCTTGGCTGCCACCGACGTTGTGAGGGAGATCGTTGTCATCTCAGCTTGCAAGAACAGTGCAAACTGTGTCACAATGTTTTGGTCAGCTTTGACATCCAGGCCAAGTTGATGTCGCCACCTTTGGATTCGGAACGACACCTGCGGTTCCTTCGCAAGGACATGACCATGGAGTCCAAAGCATGTATACTTGCAGTACTGGATCAGGAAGCATCACTGCCAGCTCTCCTGCCCTCACGATGTTCCTGTTCCAAGTCCTCAGTTTCTCGACCGCATCAATCGCGTTGACGGCCGTTGATAGCGCCTGCAGGTTCTTCAAGAGCGCACTCTTTTCCGACAGCCCGCCAGGTTGATATCGCTTCAGCACCTCCAAGATGATGGCGCCTGCTGTGAGTTTGCGAGCCGCCACCATTTCTGCGCCGCAAGGAGCATAGATGGCATAGATGCCACACTGCCCTCCAGGCGTCAGGCTTTCAGAAGCCAACCATCTCTTGTACACTTGTACACCTGACCCACACCCCCCCATGAGCTGGCTCCACATCCGCCCCCAGCGGTGTAATTTCAGCCAGCCAGTCACCACATCGAAGTGCAGCTTGATGCGAACCTTCTTCAGGTACCCTGAGCATCCGATATTGATTCCAATCAATAGTTTCCTATGAAAAAAAATGATATTGATGTTTCCAATCAATAGTTTCCTATGAAAAAATTGATATTGATTTGCCTTGAATATCAATATCAAAAATCAATATGTTCTATTGATTTGGTTTTGGTGTTTTCTGTTGATTTTGATGCGCCATTTCCCTTCCAAAATATGATGTAAATGTTGACTTTGATATTGATTTTTGATCTTGATTTGGATGTTGATTTTGGACACCCCTTTTCACTTGGCAGTTTTGGCTGTGAGAGTGTGAACAAGTAGGGAAGCAAGAATGTCCAGAGGTGGGGCCAGGCGCAAAGCCAAGGCTTACGTAGACCCATCCTTGCTGCTGCAAGTGATGGGCAACCATGGGGACTTGCTGGCTGATCAAGGATCCTATGAGAGAAGGAACAAGCAAGGTGCTGTGGACCCTGCTGGGAGGGTCGTCACCCCCACGCCAGAGGCAAGTTCAACGGCAGCACATGGAGCAGCCTGAAGGCTGAGAGGCTGACCACCCTGTTTGCTCATGTGAGGCGGTTGAAGAGGGACAATGACCAAATGAGAAGTTGCGCTGCAAAGCTCAATGGTTCATCCTACACTTCCCTACAGGAAGCCATTGCCATGGTGACCTTGCCAGAGGAGGAGGAGCCCTTGGAAAAGGGTGGGGAAGCTTCCTTGGAAAATGGGCAAGCCTTGAAAAAGGACATTGCTGCAAAGCTGCCCTTGCACAAGGGAAAAGGTGGTGATGAGATTTCTGTGGATTCTCATGGTGTGCCTCTGGTCTTTTGCACAGACAAAGCAGGCAGCTCCTCCTCCAGACCAAAACCCTTCATCAACAGAAGGGAAGGCACCAGGACATAGCTCCCAGGCCTTGCAAAAGGCATTGGGATATGGTACCACTGAGCCAGCAGCAGCCCTTGCAAAAGGGAAGGCTCCTGCAAAACCCTTGCAAAAGGGAAAGGCAAGAGCAACAATGCCTCTGCAAAGGTTTTTGGAAAAGGGAAGGGTGACAAAGCTGCTGCCAAGGCCCTTGCAAAAGGGAAACGCAAGGGCAAGAAGGCCTCTGCACAGGCCCTTGCAAAAGGGAAAAGTGATGGCAAAGCCCCTGCAAAGGCCCTTGCAAAAGGGAAAGCTTCTGCAAAGGCCCTTGCAAAAGGGCAAAAGAGGCCCGTTGAGAAAGGGAGTGAGGCAAGAGAACATGTATCACAGGTGTCTTGGCACCAGGGAGTGGCCATCCAAGGAAGCTTATTGTGGAGGTTCCAGCCACTTGGAGCTCTCAGCATGACTTGATCTGGAACAAAATCATGAAAGCCTTGGAAAAGGACAGCCTCAGCAAAGCAGAGGTCTTGAAGATGAGAGAGGAGCTAGTGGCAGCCTACCCTTGAGATGCTGTTGCCAAACATCCTTGCCAAAGGGTGAAGCGCTTGCTCACCCTTGCAAAAGGGTGCAGCCCTTGTCAAAGGGCACGAACCTTGCAAAAGGAAGCAGCCTTTGACAAAGGGCATGAATCAATCCTTGCAAAAGGTGTTCCTTGCAAAAGCATGGAAGCAGCCCTGGATAAAGGGCATGAATCAATCCTTGCAAAAGGTGTTCCTGGCAAAAGGATGGAAGCAGCCCGTAATAAAGGGCGCAAATTCATCCTTGCAGAAGGTGTTCCTTGCAAAAGGATGGAAGCAGCCCTTGGTAAAGGGCATAAATCACTCCTTGCAAAAGGTATTCCTTGCAAAAGGCTGGAAGCAGCCCTTGGCAAAGGGTGTGACCTTGAAAAAGGATAACCCTCCGAAAAGGGCTCTGCACCAAGACCTTGAGAAAGGTTTTTGTTAAAGCTAGGCCTTGAAAAAGGTTTATACATATGTACATATATAACTGGATATAGTGCTAGCATCTTGGAAAACAGCTGGATGCGGCCACGCAGTTCGCTCCCGTTCCAGCCACTGCATCCTCACTGCTTGGTAGTTCGCTGCCGTCCCAATCCACGACTTGTCGAACTGTTCATCAGCGATGTCCGGTCCACTTTCTCTGCGAGCTTCCAATCCACCTCGGGCTTCCCTTCTCACATGACCATCACCATCATGTTGAAGAGGTAGTTCATGTCAGGGACAGGCCCCGCCTTCACGTTCTCCAGGTCCGTGTAGATGATGTTGTCAAACAGGTCCACTGCCCCCACCAGCTCCCACGGTCTCACCCTGGTATGGTTTGTTGACATCATAGTTTTTCCACACCGTTTGACCACTCTCAAAGATTTTCCAGAAGCTCTCATCATGGGTGCGCTTTCCTGGCATTGAGGGTTCAATTGGCCACAGTAGTACAGGTGGCAATTCAGCTGCCGCTCTTGATCCGTTGTTCATGTCCACGTCAGGAGGTGTTCCACGAGGGACTTGAGTTCCCCCTGGTGTCCGTCGTGCATCACCAGTCACTTCCATCGGTGTGAACATCTTCGGGGACTTCTCCAGGGCCGGCTCAGCTGTTTTCTTTGCCGCCTTCATCTTAGTGGATGCAGTTTGCAAGGCCGCCACCTGCAGCCTCAGGTCTTCATTCTGACGGCGAAGTTCTTCAACGACCTGAGCTTCTAAGGCCCGCTGTAGGTCTCCACTTCCACCGACTTCCACCATCACCTTGATGACGTCCACGTGGGGTTCGTCGGTGTTCACGGGAACGATGTCCTTCTCCATGATGTTGGTGTGACTTCTCATGGTTCCGATCTCTTTCCAGCCAGCTCGTCGGTGGCATTGGAACTCCATCTTGCATAGACGATGTCGCCGCTGTAGGCCACCCTGGAGTGATCTGCACCTCACCCTTCATGGCGCCCGTCCCACCTTTTCCGGACCGAGGTTTCTCCGTCTTCCGTGCACCAGCCGCCAGCCTCTCAGCTGCCGGCACGCTAAGGCCCAGCCTTTCAGTCGTCTCTGCACTGATTGCTGACCCCTCAGCCGCCACCGCACTCATTGCAGGCTCTTCAGGCGTCACTGCACCGATTGCTAGCCTCTCAGCTGCTTGCATGCTGATGCCCAGCCGCTCAGCCATCTCTGCACTGATTGCAGGCCGCTGCACCACATGTTTCTTCTTCATATCGACCTCCAAGCGCCGGCCTTTGGTCCTCCTCGGACTCTCCATCTTCCAGGGGTTGCTCTTCCTGGTCCATGGACTGGCCACTTGCTGACCGCAGCTCTTCCGACGAGGACTTATCCGGCACCACAGGAAGGTCACCTGGCCGCGCTGCCTGAAGCTCGATCTTTTCCTGGAGGTCCTTAGACCAGAAAGGATTCGCCATGGGGACCAACACACCTGACCTCAGGTGGTGGACTTCGAAAATCACTCAACGTCCTTGCGCTGGGCTCATAACCTGCAGGAGCGGAGCAGGCTTTTCTGTGCATAAAAAGGGTCTTCGACGATGTGACATGTTGTCACCTTCATACCTTCATGGCATGACCTTCAACTGCAAAACATGAGTGCTTGCACGGGGTTTTCCCTGATGCACTCATAATTCTGCCTGAAAGGATCAAATTGAAGATTCTGGAGAGTCTTGCTTGATCTTGCTTGGGGTGTCCACATGTGGGAGTGAAGCGTAGGGTGATGGCTGCCTTGATGTAATCTAGCTGCTGAATCAAAGCCCTTTGGGTCTGATTGGGGGATTTCACCCAGCGACTGCAAACACAGCTACAACAATTTGACAATATCAACAAAAATCATATTCGTACATCATACAGATTCATACAGCATACATACATAATCTATGCTGCATATACTATATATGCATGTGAATAATCGATGTGGAGTTGAAATAGATAGACCGTCTAGGAGTACAGAATGCCAAGGAGCACCTCCTGGAGCAACGGAGTGTCCAAAACACAGCAGGGCAGGGCTGGTGACCGAAAAACATCGCAGGGAGCCGTGTCCGTGGGTCCGTGGGACCCACTGGGTTTCCTTGTTGAACAACATAAACATCTGTTCATCTTGTCTCATCATCTGGATTTGATGAATCAAACAAAAGCATACAAAAGAGGTTAATGATGATGGATGAATCTGTTGATATCTGTTGATCCATCAACCCACCAAGAGCACATGATTTTGTCTCTGACGACACAACCTGCAAGTTGGTCTGACGACATCCTCGCCTCATCCGATCGGACGTCAAGTAGTTTGTCCTGAGCAGCGGCAAGGCACCAGCAAGAGTGCTAGCAGAATAGCACTCGCGGGTTTGGATCACTGCAATGGCCGCAGCAGGATGAAGACTGGATGACAGCATCAATATGTAGATTAGGCATGGCCTGCAGAAAGTAGAAGTCCTGCCACAACCACCTGAAAGACAATCCCATTGGACAACCACATCAACTACTGCCTATTGCTATCACACCAAATGCTGAATGTTGACAAGTTCGGGCTTTTGGGCTTTCCTGTCAATGATTCAGTGAGTTCTCTGATGCGACGGGGACCCGATCATCCGAAGGGCCTGTCCTGCGAATACCACAAGGTGGATCGGTAGCTATCCAGATCAGGCGATAAATGCCCTGGCAAGGGGAGTCAGTTGGTTGAATCCACCAACAAAGCTTGGATGCAAAGAGATGTCGACCGATGTTCCTCTGCAGCTGACACAAAGCCTTGAGATTGCCAACGTTCGAAAGAGCAGTCGCCGACTCACATGGAATGACACTGAATGTCGGCTGGCATTGCACAGCAAAGGTTTGCCTCCTCACGTTTTGCAAACAAATCATCAGTTTCGCAAAGTTACACGGTTAGACAACTTCTATTGTTGGTTTGCTTCCCAAGACCAGGCTGGGAAGGCGGATGGCGACCTTGGCAGGCACCTGAAAGGTCAACGGGCACATGGCTTGGAAGGCGCTGCACGAGTCCCGCCACATCGCGAGATCGCCCAAAATGCGATCAAAGAGAATGCCGTACCTGGCCCTACCCCCTGATTTCTCCAGAATCCTTTGCCAGGTAATGCAGTCTGAGATGGGGCCTGTCATGCCTTGATGCGCAATGTTTCGGCGTTGCAGAATCGGCCACCGGATTGGACCCGACACTGCACAGTGAAGGGGTCAAAAATACTATAAATAGATTATAAATATGAAATGAACAAGCCACCTGCCCCATATATTCACAGGATGTATATCCACAAATCGAAACCAAGTGGGACAGGGGATTTCAAATGGATTCAACTGTTTCATGTTTATTGTCAATGTTTCGCTTCAACAGTAGGACTCTCCCCTATGATATTATTCCACTCTTTGTGAAAGTCAGCTCATGCCCAGGACTGCCCAAAAGCCCGGCACTGATGGATTCTCATCGAAGGCCACTTTGCAGCAGCCCGCATCTCGGTCGATATCCAAGACGACCTGCGGCTGCACCCTGCGGGTCACCGTAGGTTCAAGCAGACCTTCGCAGATCAAACGGAGTAAGTCGTCCTGGTGTATATACACAAAACAATAGCTTTTGTACATCATACATCATTGACGCCAGCTAACTCAAGTCCCTTCTCCTGGCTGTTTGTGCAAACGATGACAACCTCACACTCCTGCAAAGCGTTCTTGAATATGCTTACATTCGCAACTAAATACCATCCAGCATACTACTATAATATAGGATCACCCAGGGTCCGATCAAATGGGACACCTCATGGCCTCATTTTGCCTCGTGTCAAAGGTGCTTTTGCAAGGACACTTCAACAAAAAGGGTGCAAATAGTCCTTGCTCCTAGTAGTAAGGCCAGGAGGCCCTAGTAGCGATGCCAGGAGCCCCTAGTAGCGAACCCATTTCTGCAATGTGTTGGGCGGGGAATGGGAAGAACTGCACTCTCCCACTGCCCTCCTTTCACACTCCAAGTGACTCCTCTGGTGCCCTCAGAACGTCCTCGTTGCACTACCTGACGCACATGGTGCCGAACTGGCTTGCAACGGACTTCGGCTGGACTGGAGACGGCTTGAAGTGAGGGAACTGCTTGAAGTGAGGCACAACATGAGGTATTGAACTACCAATATACATAGAAAAGGGCATTGCCATCGGCAATCTGCAGACCTCAAGCACACGGCGCAAGGTGCAACATCCAAGGAGTGCAACAGTAGCCTCGAAGCCATTACAACGTATTCCAAAATAATGTGAAACGGCTCCCCTGCCCCAAGAGTTCTTTGTCTGTCAAAGCCTTGACATATACTCTACAAGCACCGCATCGTACTCATGAACATCGTTCGCCCTGGCATGAATTATCTGGGTTTAGCCGTGCAACCCCTTAAAGGATCTTAAAGGGCTTTCTTGAACTGTTTTTCCCTTCCTGATCTCTGTGTTTAGCTTTGGTGAGCCTTGCGCAGCTGCCGTTGGAAAAGCATTACGTAATAAAAACTGGACATTTGAACAAACGAGAGGTTCTGGAACCTAACCAGATCTGCGAACCGAACCGCGACGAAACGGTTCGACTGATTTGAAATGGTTTGCAAGATTTGCGGCTCTGGGTCAAAATCTGGGGACGCTGGTTGACCCTCGCACAACCAAGGGCCCTTCAGTTTCAGTGTTTCTTTTTTGCAGCTCGCTTTGCAACTGATGGCATGCTTCATCCCAGTAAAGAACGTACCGCCTCAAGCATCCTAAAGCCTCCATGATTCAGTTTCACTGGGTGACACATGTGGTGTTGCTGTTCCACCGTCACGAGTAACGCTGGGCGAGTCATCCCACATGCTGAGTTGCGCACCACTCGGGTGCCCAAGGAGAGTGCCATGGCGGGCGCTGCTTAGGGGATGACAACGAAGAAAAGAGACACAACGAAACAAATCAAGTAGCTCTCGTTACAAACTTCAGGGGTGGGTGTGGTCAATCAAAGGTTTGGCTTGCTTGCTGGGCGAAGAGCAAGACTTCTCCGAAATTGTGACAAAACATTGCGTCCTGACTGTATAGAAACAATGCCGAGATCGCTCCAATTGAAAACAACGCGGCTTCCCATGTCAATCTCCCCAAACACACTCAGCTGGCCAAGGACATGTGACGTGTTCCTGCTGTAGCCATTGATGGTTTTTGCCGACGAATCCATTGCCTGAAGCCAAGGCAGCCAAGACACTGAATTGAAGTGTGCAACCATACTCACTACTAAGTTAAGTAATCTCCAAGTTCCACATGGCCACCATGGACACCCAAATTCCATCTGTGAAGTTCAAAGCAGCTCCAACACTGGACCGTGTTTCCGTCAGACGGAGCCGATCGATCTAGTCGCATCACAAACAAATGTCACCTAGTCGCATCGCTGAGTGTCACCCCGGGTGTTCGAGCCTAAATCCCTCACCCGGCCTCACGAGCTAGTCGGCAATCCCAACCTCGCTCGGAGGACCAGAGCTGTCGAAAGGTCTCCGCACTGAGGCAGGAACAGCGTCTCTCCTGACGCATGGCATAATTATTACGATACCCAGCGAATGACTCCAGGGAGAACGGCAGGGCAAACAATTTTGCAGAGGACATACTGTTTCTCACCAGTCACTCAAAAATCTCTCTTCCCCACTCAGCATCTCAGCTCCTTGCCAGCCGACAGCAGTTGATGCCTAATTACAGCGAGAAACGCCAAATCCCTGTGGCGTGACCAACCAGTGGCCAACAAGCCATGTTGAGTTCTCCAACAAACCTGAAAATAGATAACGTTGCCACCTTGAGAGCTAATCAGTGAGAACGCGAACTTCCGGCACGGCACGTGTGAACCGGCACAACAAGGCAACGTGTTCGCTCACTTGACGTCGCGAGGCATCGACTTGTGACGAGATCGAGATCGAGCGAGCGACGACAAGAAAAGGAAGACCTTCCACCGTTGTTTCCGCCCCAAACACCGAAGAAACACCCAAGAAGCATCAATAGAACATAATAACACAATGAAATATCAAAGATCAAAGATCTATTGTAATATATAACACAAAATTTGGATCCGAAGAAACATAATCCTTCACACACATGCCCCACAACCGCCCCTTTTCGCAGTTCTGGTGAATTCAGTCGGCAGCGTTGCTGCATTGGCTAGTAGCCAAATAAAGTCTAGTCAGTCGTTCGTCACAAAGGTTCGTGGAACAGCTTTTCTGGCTCTTCCAAGGGTTCTTCCTTAAAGGATCTCTTGGAATTTGTGTCCTCCTCGCTGTCGATTGGGGTGTGAAACGTCATGGGTCTCCCTGTCGCCGGATCGCCCACTGCGGAGCGGAGAGAGTCTAAACGAACAAGAGCACTATGAATCTGCTTCTTGCATTCGGGCAAGGCTAAGAATTGGGCACGCTGGATCTCCTTCACATACTCATCTGGGAACACGTTCCGTAGGAACTCCTCACTGTCCACGTAGCCGTTGTAGTCGACATCCAGCAACGTGAAAAGCTCGGCGGCTGCTTCACTGCTGACGCCAATTCGCATCTGTCGAATCAGCTCCACAAACTCACCCAAGGTCAACTGGCCATCACCATCGACATCTGCATATTGAATCAACATCTGCACATCACCAGCATTGAAGCCCCACTTGTTGAGGCATTTCCGGACTCGGGTCATCAACAGCATGTGGGCTCGACTTTGCCACGATTTGTTGAACCTCACGGCGCGCCATTTTACAAAAAGTAAACAATGGCTTGAACAAAAAGGCCTGAACAACATTCGGAAGGCGATGCGGTTGGTGGTCTGGGACCGTCCAAAAGGCATGCTATGAGAAATGACGTACTAAACAAAGTAGGTCCGCACTTGTGTTCTTTCTTCATGCTTGAAATGTTTAAACAACAATCCTAGGAATCAACGGAACAGCAAGTTCATGCTAGAATTCACTGACATTGACATGCCAATCATGTCGTAGGCATAGCATACACATACAATTATGGGGAGATACTAATATACGGGGCATACTAGTATGGTCTACGTATGGGTATGTACAATATAATATATGTGTACCAGGCTCTCCGAAAGGGCCCATTTTTTAGCCTTGGCTAACGCTACGAGTTCTGCAGAGGGAAATTAGCCTCCGTTCTTGTTACTAGTAGAAATGCTGGGAGCTTAGTAGCTTCTTGATCCTGGTAGTGATGCCCTTTGTTACTAGTAGCTTCTCACCCTCCAAATTTTGGGCGCTGGGGTGCCGTTTTCACCTCCGGCTTAGCCATTCTGGGTGCGCTTGCGCACGCTTCAGGCTCAGAGGTGCTACTTGGGTTTGCCAGCCTTTGTCTACTCCAAACTCTACACGGACTGTTCGTGAGGTGTTTGCTTCACACGGACTGGTACAAACTACAAGGAACAAATATGTGGACTCTTAAGGGCGAAGGAACACACGCTTAATTCTTGCGACTACTTCAATACCTTCACTTGGATTTGATCACCCGTCCTGGCCCAAGGCACTTCTCGGATGATCAGCAGGCTAGCTGGTTGTTTTGCTTCGCACACTACTGATTTGAGAGTTAGCCATCCTGATCACAATTTCATTGTTTGCCATTGGTTGCTCCTCATCCTCTTCAACAGCATCTTATCATTTTCAGTTTAGCACGGTGCTGGGTTTGTGAAACAAGATGACCCAACAAATATACTTGCAAATAGTGCTGCTGCTTACCTGAGTTTAGATTGAGCAAAAATCCAGACTTCGTTTGCAACGCTAGGTCCACAAGTGATAGAGTCTTTCAAGCACTGAAGGCGATTTTCAAAAAAACTTGAGATCTGCTATATTGGCGTTGGCAGAGATGTCATGGAGCAACTGGCAGCCACGTATGTTGAAATACAACAAAGACAATGACTTGTGTATTGGTCCAATAGCGTTATCTTAAAAGACGCAACATGAAGCCGTTGTCAGTCTATCAGTTAATAGCCACCTCCAATCGTACCTGTCTTCAAGCTTGCCGTCCCAAAAGTATGTACTCCAAGAACCACCCCGAAGAACCTGTTGAAACTCTGCGTTCAGGCAGTTCGTGCAGGTGGATCACACTTTGGAGCTTCATCACACACGATGTCAAAGTACAACAAACGGGTACAATTTCACAGGGATTTAGACTTGAACACGACAATATGGTTTTCTTAGGACTGAACAAAGATGTTGGTGGTCGAAGGATTGGCATGCTCCGTTTTGATTAATAACATCAATTAAGCAAAAACACTGAGGTGAGATAACTCCAATCAAGGATTTGCGCCACGTGAGTCTTGGAGATGCAGGAGGGATCACTTTTAGCCATAGGCTACAAACAAATAACAAATCAGCCATTCCGAGTGTTTTTTTCTGAAAAAATGTACCATGTTGATTTCCAGGATATTAGTCTACTCATGTATACTCTAAACACCACCAACATGCACTTCATCTTGTCCAAAACACCCGCTCGTGGCTCCAAGGCGCTCGTGGCCGACGATGCCCACGGGCAGCGCCAAGAAGACCACGCTGATGAAGGTGAGCACTGAGACCGTCAAATAGCCTCAGGGCCCAGGGGATCGGATCAAAAGATCGGAGCTATGCAGAAAGGAGCTATGCAAAAGACATGCCCAGCGCCATTTCGATATGTGAACTAAGAGCTAGAACTTTGGGTTCAATCTGTTGGCGAGGTGTCGGCAACAAGATTGTTTTCAGAATTTAAACCAAGAGTTGGGAATAGAGCAGACATGGGTGAAATGGGTAAGTTCTAGTTACCCTCCTCAAAACTTAGATAGAAACTGTAATTCAGTACAGGAAGTCCTCAACGGTCAAACAGAGTCCTCTAGCAGGCGAGCCATATTTGTTGAAAGTGCAAGCAAAATCTCAGTGGGTTGCTATGAACTTCAGAACACTGAGGTCCAACATCAGCCACGTGCGACATCGATGTGCGCCTCCCACTGATGTTGGGAAGAAGTCGCCATAGCCGACCGTGGTCATGGTTACAACGGCCAGCCACAAGGCATGGGGCATGCTTGGGATGTTGCTCTTCTCCTCGAACAAATAGATGAAAGTCGCTGAGACCAACACGATGAGAGTCATCATGTAAGAAAGGACTGGCACTGCTTCGGCTGACTTCACACACGCATCGACCAAAAGCCTGCTGATCTCAAAGTACCGCAGTAGTTTGAGAAATCGGAACAAGGGAAGAACAAAAATGAGTAGGACTTGAATGACCTCTTCTGCACCCGAAGCGGGTGGGCTCTGAAAGACGAAGCCAATGCTTGCTCGTAGTGGAAGTCCAAGGACGCACACCATGTCTGCCCAATTCACAACATCTGCAAAGTACGTACACCTGGAGGTGTTCAATGGTCACATTCTACTGGACAGCTGGGGAAGGCAGGGTATACCAAGGATATAGACATTAAACAATGAAACTCCCATACCAGGCATAACGTGGTACAGTACAACCACATCTATGGCCAATTTGCAAGCTCTTTTCTCACACATGGGGTGCAGTACAGCTGTTCTATTTAAGCGACTGGCAGCAGCATGCAAGTCGATTGCACTTTCGATTGCCTTTGGAACATGACCAAACATGGCACAGTATTTTTGTATCTGTGCAGCACAAAATGAGAGCAGTAAAGTGCAGTTGAGCGACCTGAAATGGTGTCTTACCGGTACTTTGTGAGATGTTTCAATTTGATTTTATCGTGTCACCTACATGCTGTTTCGGAGATCAATAGCGAAATACTGCCAGGAGATTGAATGGAGAACGCATGCTTCGTACAGGAATTCTTGGTGTGGGGGTGGTGATAACCCCTTGCAAAAGAAGCACATATGCTATCATATGCTTAAACTTTGTGTTATCAAGCACAGCCATAAGATAATTTTGGGCCGTAGCCCCAAAAAGCATTCTCTTCATCCATCCATTCCCGTTCAAGTGGCATATAACTACAAAAATATAACGTTTCTCATCTGAATCAAATGACCAACTCACAACCCTTGTTGACACTCTGCCGCTTCGAAGGCGCGACTCCGGCGCCTTTGTTGGGCGGCGCCCCCAGCGCCGCGCGATCGCACGCGCTTGCGCGCGCGCGCGTGCTTTTTCCCGCTGCATCACGCCTGGAGGGTGCGGAGATGATGCGAAAGAGGAACTCCAAGCAGAAGATCGAGTCAAAGATGGTCTCCACAATCGCCACGGTCACAGGGTCCAGCAACTGGGTGATTTTTCTAAGAGACTGGTCAAAACGTTACCTTTTTGGGGGTTGGAGAGCGATTTTTTTGGGTGGGCTCACCGGTGTATGTTGGTTCATCCAATTTCTCAAGAGAGAATATGTTAATGCATGTTAACACATATATGTCTTTAAGTTAAAAACTCATTGGCAATCCTTTGGACCATCCCAAGACTCGTGATCTATCGGCAAATCGCACCACTCAAGAGGCATCAAAGCTCAACTTTTGTGGATGCGTTTTCATCTCCAGGAACAACATGAAACAACTGGATCTTCAAAGAACCACTTGGAAGGTCAACATTGAACTGAGACTGAAACACAGTTTCGACTGAGGCACTTGGTCTTCGGTGACCTCTAAAGTGCCGAAGACCACTGTGGCAATCACCAGCAAGCTCTGTAGTTGTGAAATCCACCATGCTGATTTGGAGCTGTTGTGATCATCCAAGGTTTCCCAGATCAGGTCCAGCCGGGTGCGTCGAAAAGGCCTCAAGATGGTCTTGAACTTCTCATCCTCCTCACTTAATTGATAAAGTGATTTTCGATTGTCCAGCTCGGCCAAATCCTTTGAGATGTCCTTGGCGTAGCTCTTAAAAGCATGTTGCATGTCCAAGTTTCGCACATTGACATGGCTGCTCATGTAGCCCGGCTGTTCTGAGATGGCGCTGGCCAGGCTGATCCGCGGACCCGACTCTTCTCGATCCTGTCGATCCTCGCATCAGAGTCTGACATGGACCAAGGCCAGTTGACCCTGACAAAAGGACACACATATATATATATATATAGGCCTCTTAAGATTCTCCCTAAACCAAAGCAATCCAGGATACGACTGTTTATATTGTATATGTGAATATGTGTGTGTATATGTTTCAGTATTGATGTAGACTGCTGCAATTCTTGGACTTCACGACTTCTGCATGCTGCACAAAACCAATGAGTCGGTCGAGTCTGACAACCGCCGAGTCTCTTGTAGCAAACGTGATGTGGGCAAGGTCGGCTTCGGGGATGTCCTGGAGGATGGCCGCTTCTCGCGCGTCACGTGCCTAACTTCCTCCAAGCATGCATCCATCTTCTTCGACAACTGGTCCAAGCGGATCTCGATACTCATCAAACTGCCTGAGGAGGGAGGATGTCTTCATGAACCACATGCAATTGCCGCCACTCGTGTTTTAATAGGTGAAAACACTGCGTTTCAAGACTTACATAAGCCAACCAGCTGTCTCGACCCACTTGCTTGGTGCACCTATACCTCCCAAAACCGGGGAGGTCTTATATAACCCCCCACCGACCACCGCGTCTGACCACAGCGATGCCTGGCATCGCAGTGGAGTCCGTCACAATAGTGTTGCGCCCGGTCACCGTCATACGGTTCGTGCCACTGACTTTGGACATCCTGGACATTTTCGTTGGATGCAGCGCAGGAACCGGGGAAAACATAGGAACCTAGGCGCTATGAAACGCTTCCTCTAAGAGGGGTATTGATATGTATTGATATGTATTGACCCATAGAGAAAATGGGGGAAACCAACGATCGCAAGCAAAAGCAGGTGTTCATGTTTTCTCGGTCCTGGCGGAATCCTGGCGGTCCTTAGGACCGACAGGGGAGACCCACCGGGCCTGGCGACCATGTGTTGCATGCTCGTTTGAGCCGTTTTCGAGCCAAGAACGTCCGGCCAAGGCATGAGAGCGAGAGCGGAGCCATCATGATAGCCATCAAAGCTGTCATGATTTTCCGCACCGACACCATCAAACAAAGACACGCACGCGCACACACACACACACACGACACGTACACGCGTGATTATGATGCATTCTGATGAGATCCAATTTCGCACACTTGACATGGCATTTTTTAATATTTTTGCCAGACTCCTGAGACTTAGCCATGGTGAGAGGAAAGCCCGCAACCACTGATGTTCTTACACTCTGACACTGGTTTTCAGTTAACTCAATTACTCCGATGGGAAGGAAGGCGAGGGAACGGCAAGGTAGCAAAGTCCGCTGAAAAGTATTGTTCAACATTGTTCACAAGTGCACTCACACGTTCAAATGCGGCTGCAAAACGATCAAACGCGGCTGCACGTCTGCGGCAGGAAAAGGTTTGGGGGTGGAAACGTGAAGAACCATGAATCAAAAACGTGGAGAGTGGAGTCACAGCTTGATAGAACGGCAGGTACGCAGGGCTGATCAGGCCCTGCTTCCCACTCTCGCCCATAGCTTCGTTGCGTGTGGTAGGGCGAGAGTGCCACACGCCCCTGCCTGTAAGGAGTGGTGGTGGAAAACCCTTTGTCCAGGGGTGGACACACACAGGTCGCCGCATCCGGCGCTTTTTTCAAAAACCGGTGGCAAGCGTGGTGGTTGTGTCCTTTTTGGACATAGAGCCTCACGAGCTCAGCCGCAGCAGCTTCAGCGCTGGAGGGTGGAAATGTGTATTTGCGAATGGTGTGGAGTCGTGATTGGAGGCCTGATAGAGCCAAGCGCTGGCTCCCGGCGGTTGTGGAATCCCTGATTTTCCAGGGTTGGGAAGGTTGCATGTAGGTGATGGTGCGTTGTGGGAGGTCGATGTTGAAACCGAGGAGATGAAAATCCTCCACTGGTTCGAGTTCCACTGGGTCTCCAAAAAGGTTGTGGTGGATGAGGGTTTGAATGGCTGGGTGTTGGAGGAAATGTTCGTTGTGGACAATGAAGCGGTTGTCGACATATCGATAGTAAGTGAAGTGGAGGTCTGTGTGTTGAAGTAGGTTGTTGTGGATCTGGTGCCAGGAATGCTCAATGAGGGTGATGGCAACATTGCATAGGGCTGGAGAGAGCTGGGATCCAATCCCGGCCCCTCGGATTTGTTTGTAAGTATTGTTGCACGCCCGGAAAATGCATGTGTTGAGGGCAAAAGCCACGATGGTGGTGATGTCTGAAGTCTGGATGGTGCGTTGGGTAGGGTGTTTTCGATGGTGTCTGCCAATGTGTGAGTGGTGGAAAGGGTTGCCGGTGGCCTGGACATCCACCGTCAGGGTGTGTGTGGATTGCTGTTGTTGCCAGTGGTGGACGAGGGAGTGAACCGCATCGATAAGTCTGTGCTGTGGAACTGAGTTGAAGAAACCGACCAGGTCATCGTTGGTGGCGTGTAGTGAGATGTCTGGTGGGGTTTGGGTGAGGTAGCTGTGAAAATGGTGCCAAAGCTGGGGAATGGACATTTGGCCGGGATGCTGAGGGTAAAGGTGTTGGAGGATGATGTCAAGGGCACGGCTGGTAATGCGAAGTAGGTTGCCACTGAGTGATTGGAAGTATGAGATGATTGTACGGCCTTTTTGCCAGTGCTTCTTCTCCTTGAGGTGGACAACGCCGTAAGGAATGTTGAAGTCTTTGCGGAAGCCCCACTTGTAGCGAGTGCGCAGAATGGGAGGAACAGTGGCTGCCAGGTGAGCGTGGATATTGGTGGCAGTGATGAAGGGAAGTGGTTCGAAAAGTTCGGGGGATTGCCATGTATTCAAGGCGCCAGTGAAATATTGGCGAGGGCAGAACAGCCGAAGTTGTTGTAGTTCATGGTCGGCATGGTGAAGTAATGTGTGTTGGCCGAGGTGTTCTTGGAGTTGGCGAAGCAGGCGAGCCGTAAAACGGGGTTGCTGCTTGAGGTGTATGTTGTGGAGGCGCCATTGGTGCTCAAGGAATGGTTGCAAATGTTGAACGAGGGATGGCGGAAGCCCTTGTAGTTTGAGCCATTTCGTGTAGGCCGTCTGGAACATGAGGAAGTATCGGGCCTTGCTTGGGTAGTAGGCGCTGTTCATATTGGCGTTGAGAAAAATGCCGAGATGTGTAGGGAGTTGGAGTTGGTCAAGTGTAAGAATGTAGTGGCCATTGATGGTGGGGGTATCGGGATCTTGCAGGAGGGTGCGAAGATGATCGCATGCGCAGGGGAGGTCTGCTGGATCTGGCGGAGAGTGGAGGGTGTCCTCCCATGTGCGGTGGTTATGCAGGTGGGAACGTAGGGTTTTGTGTGCGGCTTCTCGCAGTCTGTGGGAGGGGAGGTGGAGGGGGATGGTGAAGTGCTTGTGTTGCTGAATGGTAGTACGAAGCCACTGCTGGCAGTGCTTGGTGAAATCGTCGTGGGCCAGGAATGGCACTGTCAATGGAATATTTGGTTTGGGCGGTGTGAGGTTGCGGTAGAGAAGGGCTTTGTTGAGGATGTGGAGAGCTCTGCTGCGGCCGGGTTCTTCAAGGTTTGCGGCCATGCGCCGGATTGCATAGACTTCAAGGTCCGTGTGGCGGCCGCTTCGTAGCTCTTTGGCTGCTTCAAAGGAGGCTGCTGTGTGTTTGGTAAGGTTGCGGAGAAGTTGGAGGGCGTGATGCTTGGTGGAGGTGTGAAGGTGTGGTTCTCTGAGTGTGTACTGGCGTTGCCTAAGGCGTCGAAAGAGTCGTTTGTGGGTTGCTAATCTGGAGTAGAAATGGGCTCTGTGTTTGGTGAACTGCCAGCCTTGAGCTTTGAGCTTGAGGTGGTGGGAAATAAAAGGCCAGTTGAGCGTAGGCATCCAGTTTGCGATGTAGTGGTGCTCTTGGATCCAGGCTTGGTCGTATGTGTCATGGGAGGTAAGTTGAATGGTAGTGTAGTGGTGGATGTTGTTGTGTGAGTGCCAATAACGTAAGGAGAGTTCTGCAGAGATGGGGATGTTGTTCTGGAGTTGCTTGAGTTTGGCACGGCGATTGTGTTCGCGGTGGGGAATGCCAATGGCTGTGGAGCCAACATAGAAGTGGCCATGTTGATGGTAGCAGCGTTGGGGCTGGTCAGGATTGAAGTGGAGCTTGATGTAAACGGAATTTGAGGAGAGGAAGTTGTGGTAGTGGTATGTGTGGGGCAAGATGTGGAGCTGGCGGAGACGGTTGCGCCATTGTTGTGAGCGACGGGTGTTGGAAGGATATGCGAAAAGGAGTGTGATGTGGATAAGGCCAGTGGCAAAGATGGCCTCGGCACGGTCGATGTATTGGGTGTGGTGAATGAGCACGGAGAGTGCTCGGTGCAAGTGGAAAAGTTGGGTGAGGTTGGTGTGGCTGGGTTGCTGCTGGGCAAGGATGGCGAGTCAGCAGCCGATGGCTGCCCCAACACCCACGAGCTGTTGTAAGCTACGAATGGGGAGCCGGTTGACCCGGTTGAGGGGTAGGCCATACCTTGTGGCTGCTTCTTTGAGCTGCTGCGTGGTGACTTTGCTCGTTTGCAGCGAACGAACGACATCCTTGGCGGCTTCTTGGATGGTGGGGTCGAAGGTGGTGACCCATTGTTGGATCTCTGGGTGGTTCCAGCCCTCGGGGATATCATCTTGCAGTGTTGGGTGTGGGGGTTGCAAGACGTCGGTGAGGGATGGCGGTTTTGGTGGTGGTGGAGTAGGTGCATGGGATGGGGCGCCCGGTGCGGAAGATCGGCTGGTGCTCTTGACTGGGGTGAGTGGGTTGCCCAGGTCATGGAGCTTTTGGCGTGCGCGGGCCAGTTCGTCGTTGGTGTTCTTGAGGGCGCGCAGAGCGGTGCCTTCCGCAGGTGCCGGAGAATGAGTTTGTAGTTGGTCGATAAGTAGTTTGATGAGGGGAGCGTGGAACGCTCGGGCGTGGGTGGTTTTGCTGGGGATGTCCGTGCCTTGTTGGGTGTGGAGGGTCTCCGCTATGCCGTCAAGGTCAAGGCGTTTCTCACGGAGCTGTTGGAGAAGGTGGGTCACGAAAACCGACTCCGCAATGCTTCTGGTGGCAATAAATCCGGTGTATTTGCCGTTGCTAAGTGTGCGGGCAGTAAATTCGGAGGTGCCGTGGTAAGCCAATTGCCACGGGAAGACTTCAAAGGTTGGGAGTCCTGCCACTCCTGCTTTTCGAGACCACTGGGTGGGTTGGATTGTACGATGTAGTTGGTGGCCGTGCAGGGTGTTGGAGTCCCAATGGTGGTCGGTTGGGTTCCAAGAGTCTGGAACTGGTGGAGTGGGGGATGGGATGTGTGGTGGTGGTGGGGCAGGTGCTGTGCCGGCACGGGCGGTTGGTGGTGGCGGTGGGCTGTGTTGGAAGGTCGATGGTGGTGGAGTAACAGGTTCGGCCGTAGGGAGGGGTGGCGGGGGTGGAGGTGGGAACTCCGGCTGAGAGGTTGGTGCTTGTGGTGGCGGTGTATGGTGCGCTGGCGGTGTGTATGGTGGAGTCACGTACGGATTGGAGTGGTGGACGTGGTGTGTACGGAGTGCGTGGGTGAGTGGGCCATAGGTGCCAGTGGGGCTGTAGGTGTGGTGAGTGGTGGTGGGAGGTGAGGTTGTGGTGTCAGGGTTGGTAAGCTGCTGATGGTGTTGCTGCATCAAAACCTGATTCCAGTAGTATTGCTGCCACTGCGCGTCCATGGTGGCTGGGCAAAGTGTCACTGGATCGTGAGGCGAGGAGCACCGATTGTTGATTTGAGCAAGCTGAACATGCGAGATAACGTCTGGGAGTGTCAATTGAAGCAGAAAGCAGCGTCAGTCGAACAAAGAAGTGTCAAAACACTTAGCTTGTCGAAGACCAAAGTAAAAGAAAAAGAAAAAGAAAACTGCTGAGAAAAACGGAATGCTGCTGAAGGCTAGGAAAATTTCCTGGTGGTACTCCAAGTCAAAAGGTTGGTGAGTGACCCGCCGCTGAGACGCACTGTTTTTCGTTGTGCAAAGTGAAACAGCGTGTGTTGGTCTGTGGACAGAGGGGAGCTAGTGTCCGAAGATGATGGTTGGCGTGTGACAAATTGCTGTAACAAAACCACACACAAACACGAAAAACACGAAAAGCGTGTGGGATGGTGTAGTTGGTGTGTGAATCATCCACGGATAGAGCATGATAGGTACCTCAGAAGCCGCCGCTTGATCACTGGTCGTCCGCTTGCCACGGGTCCGTAGCGGGGTCATAGTTCTGTTGAGACAATGGCAGGGGGCGCCCCTGCGTGTCCACCCTTGTCGTGGAAGGGTGGAGCATGACCACGGGGGGTGGTGGACCCAAGTCTGAGGAACTGGCTTGTGGTGGAATGAAGGGGGAGGGTTGTTGTGCTGAAAAGTGGTAATGTGCTGGCCACGGGTGGGTGGGTGGGGCAACGGTTGCCGGCGGTGCCGCTGATGGGGTAGGCGTATAAGATCCGCCTTGGAAGCACGGCCAGCCGGTTGCCGGGGGCACAGGCTGAAGGGGTTCAGTGGTAGCATGAGGTTGTTGGGCTTGATAAAGTGATGGTGGGGGTCGCTTTGGAAGAGGATGGACTGTAGCTGTTGACTGTCGGTTGGTGGCTGGGGTTGTACGTTGGGGGGTTGGGGAACCGGTGCGTGGATCCGGCTGCCGGGTGCGGGTGGGGGTAGTGGTGCGAGGAGGTGTCTTGGAGCGTCTGTTGCGCGGTGTGCCGCCGATGGGGGAGGGAAATGTGTGGCTGTTCCGGCAGGGTGACGGTGGGAGTGGGAATGAGGTTGACGTATTGCCATCGATCGTGTGGTTGTTTGTTGGTGGCTGATGTGGGATTGGGTGATGCGGTGGGGAAAGTGCTGCTGGCTGTGGGAAGGGAGGTGGCCGGTTGGTTGGTGTCTGCTGTAGGCATGAGGCCGGCAAAAGAAGGGAGCTGGACGATGGCATGGATATCTGTCTGGATGTGGCGGTGATGGGTGGTTGCTCGAGGGGTGGTCTGTTGAGATTCGTGCATGAGAAGCGGTGGAAGTGGGTTGGCCAGGATGGAGTCTGAACATGGGAAAGTTTGGGTGGCAGCATCTTGCAAAGTTGTATGCCTGGCTGCGGCGGTGGGGATTGGATAAAAGCGGAGAGGTGAGGTGGAACTGGGTGGAGGATCTGTCTCTGTGTGTGTCGGTGGAGAGGCCTGTGCGGCGAGGTTGGGATCCAGGAAGTATGCCGCTGGTGGAAAGCGGGCCATGGTGTCAATGGCGTTGAGAGCCAGGCGTGTGTGGCTCTGGATTCGTTGTACGTTGTTGTGGTAAATGGCGATGAGACGCTGGACAGGCGGTGGAAGTGTGTCAGTGAGAGGTTGATGTCCGATAGGGGTGGTAAGGGCGTTGAGGCTGTCCAGGTGTTGGTGGAGAACGAATAGGTGGACGTGGAGGTCCGTGAGGATGCCCATCAGGGATGTGGTGGTTGGAGGGTGTATACTTCGGCCCAAAACGATCGGTCTGCCGAGATGTTGGTGGTGGCTGATGGTGTAGGTTGCGAGGTTGTGGGACCTGGAGTTGGTTGAGGCGGCAGCGGGTGTGGTGGATCGTGCGTCTGTGAAGGTGGTTCTTCCGGGTCTTCATTGAAGAGAAAAAGAACCTCAGACTGCTCATCGTAATCGGCGGCACTCTCCATTGAAAGGCAGGAGTGGAGGCTGTGCGCTGAATGTGGTAAAGATCACGAGTTGAAAAACGGCTGCGGTCAAAAAGGAAATTGCATGGCAATACAAAGTCCTGGTCAAAATGTATTGTGCATTGAGGACAGTCAAGTAGGATGTAGTAAGAAAAATGTTGAAACGTGGAAAAAGCAAGACGGAAAGCTGTGTTCTTTTGGTTCGTCACACGATGTGTGAGAATGGTGTGGGGTGAAACTATGAGCTGCTTCGGCGTGAATTGAGCTCGGCCGCGGCTGCAGCTGTGGCTTGACGAGCAATCCGCAGGATGGTCTGTTGGAGCGTGGCAGCTTGTTGCTCTGTTAGCGGTGCGTCTGGAATGGGAGGCACCGGCGGGAACACTGTAGTGGTATTTGTGGTAGTGGTTGGGTGGAAGTGAGTGGGCGGTGCGGGGCATGGTGTGGCTGGTCGTCGGGTGGAGTGTGCCGTGGGATTGAGGTAGTGTTTGATGTCAGTGGAAAAGTTGAAGGGTAAAAGTTGGCCATTCCGGTGGGGGCGTGGAATGGTGACCTGCAAGGGGATGCGTGTAGGTGTTGCTGAATGTGGGGAGTGGTGTAACTGTGGGGGGCCCACCCAGGTGGTATTGATTGGTGGGTGCCCCGGACGTGCTTTTGGCAGGATGGGAACATTGGTGGTGAGGATGATAGGGTCCTCAGTGCTGGTAGAGGATGTGGTAGATGGTGGTGCGGGTGGTGCTGTGGGATGCGGAAGTGTGGCTGTGGGTTGTGTTGGAATTGTCTTAGGGTTGGTCTGTGACGTAGTGCGTGTGGAAAGGTTCCGGTAAGATGTGTGGGAAACAGGGGGGCTTTGGCAGGAGGTGATGTGGATGTTGTGGAGGTTTTGTCTGGTACAGTGCGGACCGGAGGACAAAGCATGGGAGTATGCTGTGGCGAATCTTCCTCCTTTTTCATGAGTTCCAACTTGGTCTCGTTGGTCGGGGGTTCGACAGGCTCAGCCTTGGTAGTGTGAGGTGCCTCATCCTTCACCTCGATAGACTCTGTAGGGGTGCGATCCCAGTCCGGAGAGTCGTGGTCCATGGGGTGGTGAGGAGGCGGAGAGGGAGGCAGGTAGCGGCCCGTCGAGAGTTCAAATGGCTGCGGAGGAAAAAAAGTGACTGCTGGAATGTAAGATGGAGAATGTATGAGGGTAATGTGTTGTGCGGGTTTTTTATCCTGAGCAGAGCGTAATGTGTGAGACAAAGCGTTGTCGGGGCAGCCTCAGGGGGAGGATGACGGCGTGCCAGCGAGCATGTGGTAGGCCGCTGAGGAATTGGAAGCCGTCCAGAGTGCTTGATGTAAGTGTCCACGGTGGCCATGAGCTGCGGGGGGTTGGTCTGGGATTGTCTGGTGTAGGTGGGTTGTGTGATTTGGTTGTGACGGTGTGGTGAGAGGGAGGCGATCTCGGGAACGAGACCTGTCTCTGCAGCGGAATCGGCGAATGAGTGGTGGTGTGTCGGTGGGTGGTGGTATGGCTGAGCCACGTTGTAAGGTGGCTGCGGAAAGGAAATTGGTTTGTTGTGGTGGGATGTCAAGTGTGGGGTCTATGCGGTAATGGCCAGGGGAACCTGGTGAACCAGGAATGAATTGGAGCCTGTTGAGCCCACGTTGGGCGTCGTGGGTGGTGTTGATCAAGTGTCGCAGGGTGTTGCGCAGCTGCAGAAAAAGTCTGTAGGCTGGTGTGTTGGTAAATGTAGACATTGGAGGGATTGGATCCTGCACAATTGGGTGATGTTGAAGATCCTCAACAAGTGAGTAGGTGATAGTGCTGATTATCCAGTGGAGCAAGAGTAATTCGGGCTGGTGTGTCACTGATGGGGCCAAGTATGGCATTGGATTGTCCGGTAAGTAGTATCTGTGGTGTGTAGTGGGTGGGTCAGAGGAGATGGTAGTTGTCTCTGAATGGGGAGGTAGTGTGGTTCGTAAATCATCGCTAGGCATCATCTCGCAGAGGCGGCGAGCAGTTATGGAAAAGCAGTTCGGTCAAAAGGCTGCGGGAAACATGGTGACATGTTGTGCTAGAGTGAGCCTGAGGGAATGAAAAACCGAAGGTTCCGAAAAGAGTGGCGAAAGCAGAAGGACCTGAAAACAACTTGTCACTGCATGTCAAAGGATTTGTCCTGCGGCACGCCGGAGAGAAAGCGGGGTGAAACAGATCATATGAAATAACTGCCAACAGGCGTGTGTGGAGATTTCTCCGGATGACTGTTCTCACTAGGCGCTCGCTCAGCAGCCGGCGGCAGCAGCACAGCAGCTGGAGGTGATTGATGTGGTGAAGTCGGTGGTGTTGTCTTGGGAGAAGGGGAGAAATCCGGTTGTGAATGTGGTGGTGGGGAAACTGCTGGTGAGGTGGGTGTTGGTGAGAGGGAAGGTACTTGTCGTGGTGGTTCTATTTGTAGTGGCGTGGAGGAGAGTTGCTGGTCTTGTAGATGTTGCATGTCTTTGAGTTCTTGCCATCGGGCTTGACATTGCTCGACGGAGAAACCCACTCGGCGAGCAACAGAAGCCCAGTTGGGACGGAGTCGAGGGTTCCCTTTGAGTTCAACCAGGCGGCAATCAGCGTCGCCGTCCCATGCGTCCCAGTCTGCTTGCTGGTTCGGTGGTGGTGGTAGTGGTTGCTTGCGCTTGCGTGTTGTAGCAGGTTGTGGAGCTGGGGCTGTTGATGGTGTGTCGTCGGAGTCTTTTGAGAGTGGCGCTGGTAAGCGGATGGGTGGTCGAGATGGTGCTGAATCACAGGAGGAGGTGGTGGACGGTAAACGTATAGGGTGAGTTGGCGGAGTTGGTAGTGGCTGAAAATGTTGGCGGAAAGTGGGATCCGCTTGGTGGATGTGGTGGAGAAAGTGAGTGTGGAGGTGTGCTACAATATCTGTTGCTTGTCTGAGCAGGTTTTGGACCTGCGAAAGTGCCACAGCGGTCTGATGCAAGAGAGTTTGGGTGTCATTGTGTGGAGGTGTCAGTGTGCTGCTCATGACGTGGAGATGGAGGGATGTACAGTCACACAGGGTCGTCACAGGTTGCTGCGGCAGCGCGCCAAGGCAGCAGGACGGCAGCTGGTCAGCAGGAGCACGTCATCACGGGGCCGTGCATATGAATTAAACGAGCATCAAATTCCCGCGGGCGTGGTGCGAAAAATGCTGGTCCGACTGGAAGATCAAGTGCAGAAAACTCCAAATGTGAAGAAAACTTCATCCAAACAGCAAGTGAAATTCGGAAAGAGATTCTGCAAAACGAAACCCTCAGAGCTTGAAAAGTTGAAAGCACAAAGTCCGCATGGCCGCTGTAAAGGGCTTTTGCTGCTATAGGCGAAGGTTTGTGCGGCGATGTGAGACAAAAGGTGGAGGTAGAGGTGGTAGTAGTGTGGAGGTGTTGGGCGGTGGTGTTACATGTCGGGTGGAGTGGAGTCAGTGGACCAGGCCAGTCCTTTGACGATGGCGTGGTCTGGGTGGATCACCCAGCAGCGGCCCTTCTGGTGGAAGACGGCGCCGTGGTAATCGTTGAGGAGGTTCATGGCATGTTCTTCCCCTCCGGAGGTGTATTTTGTGGCGGCACCCCAAGCAAGGAGTGTGATGATGAGGGAGTGGGAGTTCTTGTGGAGTTGCCAGGTGTTGTGGATGATGCGAGCAAATTCGCTCTGATCATGGGGTTGATTGTGGGTGATGCGGACACCCTGGGCAAAAAAGTCAGGGTAGTTGGCAAAGTGAAGTGTGCTGGGTAAAAATCGACCTTGGCGTAGAATGTTGGCAATGTTGCCGACCGGGCCTGTGTGGCCGGCGTTGATGTGGGCGACTTCCCGGTGGGTTGATGTGGCTCGGGAAACCGCGGGTGGTTCAGGTGTGGTGGCCTTTGTGTTGAGGAAAGGAAGTGAGATGGCGTAGTATTGGAATTGGTCATATTGGCGAGTGGTGTCGTTCCACTTGGCGTGGGTATATTGCCGGAAATCGGTGATCTCCTTGTAGGTGATGTTGCAGTCGGTGAGGAGATTGGCAATGTACTGGTGCTGTGGTCGGTTGGGGGCGTCGAGTTGGTTGGCGTGGAATTCAAACCATTCTAGGAGTTGGTCTGCAGGTGAAAAAGTGTGAAAGTTGGGTGGAGGTCGCCAACGGTTGATTGGGCGACGAAGGACTGCTGTGGTGGGATATTGAGAGGGGTCGGTGTTGGTGTGTTCAGTGTTGGGGCGTAAGTCGATGGGTTGTGGTGAGCGGCTGCGGGATGGTGTAAGGCTGTATGTGTAAGTGGATGTTGAGGGTGAACGGCGTCGCCGGGTTGTGCTGTGGTGCCTTGAGTGGCGGTGATGTCGATGCCGGCGGCGGTGGTGGTGGCGTCCTCGGTGGTGATGATCGGACTTGCGCCGGCTCTTGTGGTGGTGGCGGCGACTGCTGTGTGGTGGCTGTGGGGAAGGTGGTGGTGGTGCCGGTGAGGCGGTGCTGTCGGGCTTGTCTGTTGCAGGTAGTGAAGGCACAGGAGCTGGTGGTGCTGATGCAATGGATGGTGATTCGGAAGGTTGGGAGCCAGTGGCTGGAGGGGTCACGTTTTGGACCGGTATTGAAGGGTCCGTGGCTGTTGTGGTGACGTGTTGGACCAGTGGTGTGGGGTCCGATGGTGCCTGTTGTGGGAGTGAGGGCTGAACTGGTGGTGGGGCGCCGATGGCTTGTGGGGGGGGCGGCGGAGGCAACGGTTGGGGTGGAGGCTGTGTGACTGGGGGAAAGACTGAGTAAGGTTGCCAAACTCCCTGGGGGATGGCGCATTGTGGGTCGGTGGATGGATGATGGGCAACTGCTGCTTGTTGTGGTGTTGGAAGGGGTTGTGTCTGTGTAGTGGGGGTAGGTTCAGCAGGTGGTGTGGGATGTAGTTGTGGCAAAATGTATGAGGGGGAAGGTGCTGCGGATGGAAACACTGGAGTTGGGTGTGTGGGTTGCGGTGGCAGTTGAGATGGTTGCACAAACGTCCAGGTGGAAGGAGTGCCGTAGGTTATTGCAGTGGCGGTTGGACTGGGCAAAAAAGGTGGTGCTTGAAATGGTTGTGGTTGTGGGTGAGGGTATGCCGATGGTTGTGGCGAGGGAAAGGTGGGTGCAGTTGGCGGCTGTGGCAGCGGCCATGTGGGTTGAGGTTGTGTGGTAGGTAATGGTGGTGGTGTAGCGTGAGCATATGGCCATGGAAAATGCATATCGTAGTCGTCGCTATGGCACGGCGCGGCGCAGCAGCAAGGATGCGGCGGAAAAGTGCCGAGTTGTACTGTCATAATGTTGTTGAAAATCTCATCGCTCGTGTTGACGGGGAGTGTGTTGTAGGGTGGTGCTGGATGTGAGCTTGTTGTCAAGTGTGATCATGCATCTCGAATTAGATTGGAGAACTCCAATGCACAAGCTTGAGTTCTGCTGATAAAGAGGTCACGGCATTAATATAAGATGGCAACATGTGGAAAAACAAGCATGAGAGATCCGAAATCTGATGTATTCGAAAGGGACCGTTTTTGGGCCCGGCGGCCATTGTATCGGTTGATTCGGTGAGGGTGTCGGTGACTGCCTGTGAGGGTCCAATGAGTGGTGGTGCTTTGGGGTGGTTGCTTTCCGATGTAAAACCGCGCCCCTTTGACGGGGATCACACTCAGCACCCGAGTGGGACGGCTGAGCGAGACACACTCTGACACTGGTTTTCAGTTAACTCAATTACTCCGATGGGAAGGAAGGCGAGGGAACGGCAAGGTAGCAAAGTCCGCTGAAAAGTATTGTTCAACATTGTTCACAAGTGCACTCACACGTTCAAATGCGGCTGCAAAACGATCAAACGCGGCTGCACGTCTGCGGCAGGAAAAGGTTTGGGGGTGGAAACGTGAAGAACCATGAATCAAAAACGTGGAGAGTGGAGTCACAGCTTGATAGAACGGCAGGTACGCAGGGCTGATCAGGCCCTGCTTCCCACTCTCGCCCATAGCTTCGTTGCGTGTGGTAGGGCGAGAGTGCCACACGCCCCTGCCTGTAAGGAGTGGTGGTGGAAAACCCTTTGTCCAGGGGTGGACACACACACACACACACACCATCGACGGAGTGGAACAAATGGACACGGAAAACAGGAGTGGTGCCCTGTCACCACCGTAAGGCCCCCGACACTGGGACTCCGCCTTGTAGCAGCTCCTTGGCCTGATGGGATGACAAAAGCCATGAAAACCGCTTTTTGGAACATCGAATTAAACATGAAGAGCTGGAGGGGCTTCAACCCCCAGTTCAGATCATCCCCTCCCCACACTTCCAAGCGATTGGACAATGTGTTTGTCGCTTCAAGTTTTTTGTCGTAACATCACGTTGTGCGGTTGGATCATCTTTCCTTTCCACAAACTGGAGACTTTTGGCACGAGACATTGTAAAACATTTGCCATGCAAAGATGGCGCCATCTCTGTGGGCAGAACTATACCTCACAGACTTCGCAGCAAAATCTCCATGGACCCTGATTCGGGGTGTACAAGTAGCCTGTTAGAGGTTCAAATCGGGGTGTCCATGAACCAGCCCAAGCAGGCGGCCCTAAACATGATACGGGGGAAAAACCCAAACCGCGTATCATGCGCAGCGGACATCCGCCACTGAGTGAGCCCACTGGCGGAAATCCCCCACGACAGGTGCCCGCGCCGTGCATACGTCCATGAGCTGAGCAGGAGTGAAGCCTGCCTGAAGTCGGCAAAGGCGACTGTGCCAATGATCCAAAGAGCTACACTCCTTGAAGAATCGTGGGTTGGTGGAGTGAAAACTTGATTTTACGGTCATCCGAACTCGGGGCTGTGCCACCCACGTATGATGTCAGGGAGTGTCTCCGGTCTCATCTACCAGCTCGAGGGTCCTGATTCGGATCCGATCCGCGGATGGTGATCTCCATTGAGTGCCACTGTAGACTTGCAAGGATCTGAAGCATCTGTGGAGGGACTTTCTTTCATAAGGCCGTGGCGAGAAACCATGTCCAACAAACCCACAACTCTGTTGTTACCTTTGGATCATTGTGACCCTTGTTATGCGAGACCAGCAAACTTGCTCACTATTCCCATGCGACTCTGATGTCTGCAAGTGAGGTTGCAGGGTTTGTGGTGTGTCCCCACCTCATGTTCAAGGTCGCTCGAGAGAAAGACGCCATATATGTCAATCCTTCCAGTGCTGGGAACCTGGTCAGCCAGGCCTCTCTCAAGGCAGCACAGTCGTAGTGCACTTTCTTGAGTTCTCCGATGGCCCTCAGCGGCCGGTGCAGGACATATCCAATTCAACATGTCTTGACTTCCTAAAGATCACCAGCCGGATCACAACGGCTCCGGATCTGCTTTGGCACTCGACACGGCTGGGAACTGCACCTGCACGGACTCTCCACCCCGCTCACCACGTAATTGCTGTTCTTAACGGTCTTCAGAGCCCATTGGGTGGAGGATGTCACTGCACTCGACCTGGAGACACCTCCTCAGCCAAGACACCACCCTTCTTCCCGCAGTTGACTGGCAGGGCAATGCTCAGGGCCTACCTGATGGAGTGCTGTGCCGAGTTCTCTTTTGGAGCTCTCCATCCGGGGGGATGCTTCTATATGCTTCTGGTAGGCTGAAATTACGGTCTTCAAACGGATAGGGGGTCAGCAAGGAGTCCTTAGAAGGTGTCTCTGTCTTTCATTGACTTTCGGCTCTACCTCCCTCTACTTCCCTCACTCACCCACCTGCGCCTTATGCCGCCCTAAAGCTTTCACTTTTCCCTTTATCCATTGCTTTCACCGCAACGGAAGGGCCTTCCGCCGCTTGGCTCCTAAGGCCTCGCAGGCGAGAATGTTGGACTCATGGTATAGGTTGTCACAAGTCTGTCGTGGCCGTGTCAAAAATGCCAAATGCTCTGGACCTCTGGACTCCATATGTAAAAAAAACAACATGTGGATTGCAGGGAAAAGTACTGTAAGTTGCTCCGTATGTAAAAACCATACAGAGCAAAACCGAGCCTTTAAACATTCTGCATCTGCGAACGAACAAATCACCCCCGCATGAGGTCGTCAAGAGGACTGGATCTTAGCGTCTCCTACGATCATGGGAAGCCTCAAAGCTATCCAACCGCCATGAAAGTCTGACCAGAAGTGTGGAAATTCCTGCAAGAGAAACATGCAACACACACACACACACTAGATTCACTAGATCACACCAAGACTCTGTTGTTGTCACAGCATCATGCCATGGAGATCCGCAGGAAGTTGCGGAACCTTGTCAGTTGCACAGATTGTGGTTTAAATCTAATACAGTATATAGGCTATAGGAGCATTTCAGACGGCGCATGTCAGCGCCCAAGAATACAACTCGTGATGCAAATGAATCAGAATGACATAATACTTGGGTCTTGACCACTTTCCCAGTCTTGTTCGATCTTTTTGCCCACACCTTCACAACACGGTCGCAAAACAAAAAAAAAGAGGACCTGTCGCAGCGCTCGGCTTGCGCGGCTGGCGCCTCGCCTTCACCAGCAAGAGCATGAACTCGTCGAGTTCCAAACCATTCTCCGCTTCTTCCAACTGCAGTTGTGAGCCGGTTGTGCGAGAGTCGGTGCGAGAGGGTGGACCAGCAAGTCGGATCTGTTTTGATGGACCTGTTTTGTGTGTTAAAGTTTGCAGCTGTTTTCTTCGGAAGCACTGCCATAATACCATAACACCTCAATCCATTTAGAGAAGTACTGACTCTGCCTAAAACCTATACAAACACAAATCAACTCGAGGCGACGACAAATCAAGGATTCTGCTAGCATACCAGAAGCACTGCCTCTTTCATGACGGTTTTCAAGCGATCTTCGCTGAACTTAATCTCTTTCTGCTGAAGAAATTCCTGCAAAGCATGGCGGAAGCAACATTTAAATATTTCCGCACTAAGATGCAATCTCTGGATCTGTCCTGCCAACGTGTGATAAATTGGGGTTGGGAATGTGGCTGCTGCGCACATCAGCAAGCAAAGATTGAACATATATATATATATATACACATATGTGTAACTATATACATATATGTATAAATATATATATATATATATATATATGTATAATTACACATGATGTACAATATATGATATATATATATATATCGTATATATAATATGTGCAGCACAAGTGCCATTGTCTCTAGTCATACCAAAAAGACCCTCCCTAGAGTTCACTAGACAGGTAACTAGGGGTACCGAACTCAGGGGGTACCCGTCTATCGCGCTCTAGATCAATTTGAGCTGTGTTGCGGTTGAGCATGGTTGAGCTATAATCCAAGGAGGGTAGCATTGGGTTTGCATACAATACAGTGCAGGTGTTTGCCAGCATCTCTGCTAATTAATCCAACAATTGACTTGAGCCCCAATAAGTTTCTTAGTGCCATGCAGCTATAAACAACGGCAGCCTTCACCCAGCGCATTTTCAGAGCCTTTACCAAGCACTCCACACTTGATCGCATACAATTCGGCATTGGAGTTCTCAAGGTGAAAGCAAGCGGGAAAGGAGGCACGTTCATTGTCGCTAGTGTTGATAGAAGGTTGCCCAACTTGAAGCAACCAATCGCTTTGGAGCCTTCCAACCATATTTTTGCATCTAAAACAAACAAGAAAAGAGCACAAATCAACGATATATAAGGAAGACAACGATTTACCCACATAACCATCATGAATCCATATATTTCTTCACTTTCCCTCCAACCCCTCAAAACCCAACTGGGGGAACCTCGAAACCGGTCCAGACCGGGTCCGCCCTTTAAAACCAAACCCGGCTAAGGCCGCGCCAGTCACCGTCGCTCCCGGCAGCGCCACCGTTCCTGGAGGTTGGCGGGATTCACTCGGCCATCCTTATCGGCGACGTCCTGGAAGAGCTGCGCGTTCCTGGGCTCCGCTGGGCGTTCCTTTCGTGGTGGAGAGTGAGGTGGTGAGGTGGTGAGGGGTCGCCCGGGCGCGTTGTTTTTGTCGTTTTCGGTTCTGAATCGGGTTGAAGGACAGGGCTTGGGATTTGAGATGCGTTCCTCTTTTAGGGGGGACGGTGCAAACGGTTTGTGGGTCCATTCTGTCTGGGAAAGAGTGAAGAGGTCCAAGAGTAACATCTTTGGACCCAACTGCATGTGGGCACACCCTGTCCATCCACCACCCCGGAACCCCAGTCCAGGAGTCCAAGCAAGAATCCCCGGATGACTCCTGGTACATTGACATCCGTACAAACAAGCACCAACAAAAAGGGTACCCTGGAACTAACATGGAAGTGGAACATGGCCCCTTGGAAGACCATGAAATCCTCTACAAACAGGGGGTTTTCCACTTCCATGTTAGTTCCAGAGAGAGTGCTGGGAACTAGTGTAAGTATGGATCCAGCGTCACGCAAGAGACCGAGATGAAGTGATGGAAAACTGTTCCTTTCATCCACATTGCATTGCTTCTCAGAATTGGTCCAAGGGAACATCTACAGGAAACCATGGCTTGAAAACATCCAAAACTATGGGTTGCAGAACTTCCCTTAAATCAATTCTGGGGTTGTTGGATCTGGTTTGCACCTGGGATGGAACACCTACGAACCTGGTCTTTCTAGTCGGTTGTTGGGCTACTGAGACAAACAAACATGTCGCCACACAGCTCCAAATGTTGACAGATGACCATGCAAATAGCTCTGCTACTGGGTTGCCTTAGCCCAGTTCCTCACCTATAGTAATTATTTGATTCCATAGACAGGCTGGAAAAGAATTGCGTCGTTTTGAGCGATGATGGAGCCATCCTACAAGGAAGCTTCAGTGTTCAAACACCAAGATCTGTGAGTCATAGTACTCCATTGAGGCTCCCCCACTTAATAGACCCAATGTTCTTCCAACTTCCAACTATATATGTAAAGCTCGAGTCTTGCGCCTTACATGTCAAATTCATCCAAAGCGTTCAAACCAACGACGAGGCCGGGTGGCTGTGCAAATTGCACTGGATCGAAATACGCTCGTGTGATGCGCGAGCTCTTCACCTTGCGTCCGTCGCGAGGTCTAAAAAAGCATCTGTATCACGGATATATCGTTAACGATGATGATATCTGATGTATCTGCGATAACATCACAACCAATCTATATCATCATATTAATCAATTTACACAGTGTATATTATATATATATATATGTGTTGTGTGATCTTCGATTTGTCAAAACAATCTATATCATAAAAGAAAAGTCCAATGTATATGATTTGATCAATCATTAACATCATTAACGATATACAGTCATGTACCCCATAGTGATGGATTATAAATCACGGACATTAGCAAAACGTCGGATCTTCAGGGCAAAACGTTGGTTAATTCCACAGGCTCCCGATGAACAATTACACAGAATTACTGTAATGATCGCAAGCCCCATGCCTGCCACAAGAACTATTGAAGGCTTGCCGCACGAAAGGTAAAAAGCCAAAACCACTTGGCTTGGTTGCTTTCACCAGTCGGAACCAAGATCCACTTACTATGGCCACGAACCCCCAACAAATGGAGCTTCAATTCTATACTTGCACGGGGAAAATGGAAGAAAATTCTAAACCTATTTTTCCGACCCCAAAACTGTCGAACATGCTTCTCCCTTTTGACCGCATCTCCGACCCTCCGGACACTGATGATCGGCCTTGGTCTTATTCTCTTTTTCGGAAAGGTTCTGCGCCTGAAAAGACGAAAGTCGACCGGACCAAGTACGCGCATGTTTGCGCGGACGGGGACCGGTTCTTGAAGTGATATGCCTCTGAGATGGTCCAACAAACACTCGCCCTGACTCAATGTCTGTGGTCCATGGTCATTGTCTACAGATCTTGACACCGTCATGCCTCCATGTCGAAGTTTAAGAGATCAGACTTCGTCCAGGACGAGATAGCTTACTATATATATATATATATTCTCTTCTCGTCTCTTCTTGTGGTGAGGAGTGTGGTCCTTTTCATTGGTCCTTGGAACTGCTTGTGAAGTCAAATCAGTGCAAACAACCAAAAGCCTCTGAGCTCCTGACACAATGACTACTGGCAACCACTACATGAGACCTGCATGGGCCTAATGATTGTCCTTTGACGAAAGGTGACCAACAACTAAGCATCAGCACCAATCGCAGGTACTCTCGGAAGCACACCTGCCAATGACACCGAAGTTGCAAGGCATGATAGGCATGACAGCATTTGTCAAGCACAGCATATGTTCTCTCCAAAACAAACAAACATATATATATATATATATATTATATATATATTTATAGTATATACAACAGCCACGTTCAATGCAGGTCCATACAAAACACCAGCCGTTTTGGAGCTTCCCTTCAGCGTCTTTCTTGAACACTATTGAACGCTCATGAGGTGGAAGAAATGTAAGGACACCCAGAATTCCCAGTGAACTAGTGAGGGCAAGCATGTTCACAAGTTATCACACGTTGAGAACCTGTATAGGTCTCACCATCGGGCAACACATTGCCAGGCCGGCCGATCCATCCTCATTCTCGTCGACCTGGCGAAGTCTCGAATGCTGCGTGGGCCCGTGCGGCCGTCATTCGCGCGATCGAACTGGTCGCACGAGGACCAAACGCCGGACAAGGTCGCGGACCGGTCAATGACCGGTCATTACTGAGAAAATGAAAAACGGTGCGAGCACCATGATGAATTACAACGGTCGAGGTTTATGATTTTGACCCTTAACAAGGTGACTGAAACAAGGAAACACAAAGTTATTCCTACCAAGTGTTGGTTATTGTGAACACTTCAACAAGCAACAAACCTTGCAACATATGTGTCTTTCTCTACAGAAACAGTGGTCTTCAGTCAACTTGCCCCGCCTCCTTCAGAACTGCACGGAGATCGCGCTCGGTCGAGCCCACTGTGCTCTGCTTCAGAACCGCCTGACCAGTTACGCGTGGAATACCAGCTGTATAGGTAGTATAGGTAATAGGTCAAGAAACATCGAAACGATCTTCAATCCATGTTTCAATCAGGGATCACTTGTCTACTACTTGTCAATCTTAAATTGGGAGTGACTATAATATAACTAACTTATAACAATTGATTTCAGTCATCAACAAAAACGCGCACGCAATGCTTGATCTACAATGTGAAATAAGTGAGCAATATTGAGCAATGCTAAATGTTGTATCTACGTTTCTTTCCGATAATTCCAGCCTTCCGTCTTACGGCGGGTCTTATGCAAGGCTTATGTCTTCCTGTTTTGTTCACGGCAATACATGTCTGTATGCTTTGTTTCCCTTGCAAGGTGCTCAATACGCTACTGGAATGGAGGCAATATGATATAACTGGGCTGGGCTGGCTGGGCTTCTTTCCAGTCTTCTTCGAGCCTTGCAAAGAAACGTTTATGTCATTGATGATGTTGTGCTTCTACTCTTCACTTTCGATGGTTTCCTGTATGTGCGGTGCAGGCCTTGAAATTGGGACCAGCTGTGATGGCAAGCTCACAGCACACTGTTTTGCTACACATCCTTTCGACAATCCTTGAGGAAACCGCACAAACACAATCCCAAAGAAAAATCATTAATGTGCATGTTCATTGGTCTTTTGCCAACCCTTTCTGACAATGAACAGGGGAATTTGAACGCTGCTCCAGTGAGTTTCGCATTGTGAACAGTGCGGCGAGTGCGGTTGATTTGTCAACTAACCTTTCTGTCGCAAACTCGGTTGCGCATTCCTTGACCAGGCGGACATGCATTCTCAAACCGGATATGTCGGAGATGTCATGACCGGTTGACTCGCATTGGTTCATGGTTTCTTCGCAGCGTCGACACCCGACACCTGGAGACTTCAAGTGCTGGGGACTTCTCGCTTAGTGCCACTTGAACGAACGGCGGTTGTTAGGCAGTGATGCTGTGGCAGTTGATGTCCGACGTTGACGGGTTTAAGCGGTTTAAAGAAGTGATGTTATTATATATATATATGAGGCTTCAACAAACTCATGGCATGTTGAATCCTGGAAAGTCTTTATATTGATTTCCTCTCCCAGGTTCTTGATGCAAAGAAGTACATGGTAGTTTCGAGAGTGTGCACGACGTGTCCACCAAGACCAAGCGCATGCGCCGCATGGATGGCACCTCTTCTGGACCTTTTTGACCGGCCGGAGTCGTCCACCCCAAAGGACGCAAAGAGATACACTCTGACCCACCGTAAAAACAAGTGGATGGCATAGGCCCCACAAAGACCACTCTACGAACAAAGGGTTAACTCAGTTAACTCCACGTTTCGTGGAACGTGAGTGGGAGTGTACCACTTCGCAGCCAATTCACCACATTCTCAACATCTCTCAATCTGAGACGGTCCCAGCTCTAAGCCCCTCAGAGTGTGCTGCTTTGGACCGTTTACCAGTGGCCCAAAGCTGGTTTTGCCCAACGTCATCCAGCCTTCATCTCTTGGAGGGAGATCACTCCATCACCATTCACGTCATACCTCACCCAGGTCTTCGTGCAGTATCCCATGGGTATCCCAACTCTATTTGGGCCGGACAAAATATATGGCCCGGAACTTGGATCTGAAGTGCCCAGATTAAAGAGATTTCGCTATAGGGTTTGTGTCTGGAGAATCGCTGCTAATCGATCCTCCTCAGGTCGGACCAACCATCCACCTTGCTCGATGCGCCCGCAGCGGGCCCGGCCCGGCCGACTTCGCCCAGTTGGGCCACGGTGGGTCGACCGGACGGGTGGAATCGTCCGAATGATCAACACCTCACCTGACCCAGGACCGCACCGTCGATCTGAATCAGGGTGCACAAGGCGGAACAGGACAGGTGCCAAGATGACAGGTTTGTGATGCAGAAAGTCACCAACACCAAATCGAACGATGTAGTCTATCACCTCAACCCCCCTACTTGTTTCCCACAAAGAGGTCTGACTCACATAATCCGCCTGACACTCAACGAACCCCCGCCAACCAAGCTGCTCGAGGAAGTTCCGAAGGTGCTTCTGAATGAACATGTTCTCGCCGGCGTGGCAATAGAGGTTCAAACGAATCAGATTCAGATTCAGAGATCTGATGAAATATGAGACCCTGTCAATTGGAAAAAACATAGTCCTTTCATGTCCTTTCTTCAAGGAGTACAGAGTGTATGTGCTTGCCATCGCAACTTTTCTTGCTGCCTTCCAATGTTCATTCACCGGGGGCGGCTGAGAAGTACACCGACCTACGAGCTACTACTGGCGTTGCAACGCAGGGCCTGCTCCGCAGGGCCGAGTGAAGCCTCAACCGCTGAGATCTCGGGCAGGGCAGGGGCGCCCCAGGAGGACCGAAACCACGAAAGAAACTGAGCCAAACCTAGCAGAAAACATGTTTTTTGGACCGCGAATTCGCCTTAACCTAGTGGAATGTCTCAACTCTGTGAAGGATTCGTGGTCTGGCCACGACGGTCTATAGTGGCCTCCAGTCCGGCCGCAAGGAGGGCGGCTTCACACCGAGATCTTGCTAATTGTGGGATTCAAGCGGTAAAAACTCTCGGGCCACAGCTTCAACTATAGTGGTAGAAGGGATCAAAGGACAAACTGTTCCCCCATTACCATTCGTTCAGAGGCTACTGGAGCTCAAGAATGTCAAAACATATCAATACTCCTGGACATCCTGGGCCGCAACTAATCCTCAACTTGACTGGGCTGCAGTTGAGTGTGGCACGCATGCACCCGCTTCAAAGTACGGGTTGGTGACCGGAAAAAAGACACTCTCCAACAAAATTAAACAAAATAATCAGAAAGATTTTGGTGCATGAGGCATGGTGTTGAGAATAATGAGAAAATATGAGAAAGATTGAGAAAGCATAATAGGAAACATCCACTACCAATTCAGAAAGTCTCTTGCCACCAGGGATGTTCGTTGGTCAATGACACACCTGGATTCTTAGTGTGCCAATGAGCAATTGCTTCTCCTACAACCATCTGGCCTTCGATTGGCTCGGAGATGGTTCTGGTCTGAATTCCAGGACAACCAGCAGCTCCCTTCCCTTGGGACTCTGGGAGAGCCAGTCATTGCCAAGTGTTCGACTTGGAAACACAAGAAATGGGGAGCTTGACCTAACGAAGGGGACTTCCACCACCCAGTCCTCAAATGGTTTTTGCCAAGGATCTTGCACCCACTGAGATCAAACATCATTTGATCTTGGTGTTTCAGCCATTTGCACGGCACCTTCGGGGTGGTGGAGAACCCCCCCTCTAGCTTGAGACGAAAGCTCCCAATGGATTGAGACCTCACATGAGGTCCAAAAGTCAGCCCTGCTCTGAGCAGCGCTGCCCAGCGGGCCCGTCAGGGGCGGAAGAGATGGCCGTGCTCAGCCCGTTTGGCCCGTCACACCCGGCTGGACCCCTTGTGCAAGCACCACGATATTGGATGTATTGGGTGTGTCCAGATATGGCAATTCAAAGCCTCAAAAAAAGGGATCGATGATCTCAAACGATGCTACAACACTCTCCTCTGAGATTCTCCCATCCTCGTCTGCTTTGGGTTCTCCAGCCTTGGAACACCCAACACCGACACCTCACAGGTACAGGTGTCACTCCGAACATTTCACCCGCCGCAAGCGTTGCCACTTCCCACGATACAGCGAATAGGTTCGCACTTCACCTGACAGGTCCGACAGCCTCACGGCTGTGGGCAAAAAAAACAAACAAATTGAAAGATGAGGTCTCAACAAAATAAGAATAATAAGAAGCCGGAGTAGGCCCTATTCCTTTTCAGTCCATCAATGAGGCAGGAAGGAGTTTGGAAGACACTTGGGAAACAACTGGTGTATTCGTGCTTCTTGGGTGAACTATTGGGTGGTGTATTTTCACCACCCAAATCTTCTCTTGTGTGAAATTGCCTCACACACACATCCGTTAAATGTCAAGCATAAACACTGTTTTTCTACCTTTTTAGCTATAGATCAACATCACCTTCCTAAATATATTGTGGTGCATTCCATGCTAGTCTGGATTCTAGATTCTAGATGGATATATGTCCATGCAAAATTTTTTGTTCAATGATTTTCATACTTGCCTTTTTCATCTACTCTCCAACAGCTGTCTTTGGGGCCCCTGATTTTTTTTTTTGGATACCTGGGGCCCCTTTGAGCCAGCGGGCAGTTCCCCATGTACTTGTCGCTGGTCAGGTGCTGCAAGAACTCCCCATGTGACACCTGCGAGCTCAACAGTCGAGCGCTGCGAGCAGCAAGCTGCACAACAGTCGAGCTACGTCAGACGTCAAGCCGTACGTCTGTAAGATACAGCAAAGCGGGAATCTTTGGTATCTACCCAAGAGAACATCCACTGTACCTTGAATTACAGAAACATGGCCGGATGATTTCAGCTTTTCCCGTGCCTTTTCCCATGCTCTTGGATCAAAACCATATCCTTCAAACACTACTCTCCACTCACCTGCTCCAAGGCACTAACAAAAGACTCTTCTCTGGTCGTCGTTCCAGAAAGCGGCTGAGGCGCTTGGCCCGATCCTGGATGACGACTCCGAGGAACATGGCGAACTCTCGTTTCAATGGAATGCGCGTTGAATGAGCGACGATGGGTGTGTTTTGCGTTCAAAGGCATGGAACCGAGATATCGAACTCTCTATGTTTATTTATGTGCATCATCTGTAGAACGTTCGCCCATATCAATTGTGCCACAATGGGGCGACGAACCCTTCTGACTTGTGGTACTGGCAGCATGCGCCGGACCGGCGCCGGATTCACGTGGAATCCGACAATCGATGAAGCAAGCGAGCAAACAAACAAACCCAAATTAAATGAACACAACTCGTCCAATTCTATTGTCACTGTCACTCCCCAACATGATCTTACTCATGCGAGTTCTCGCTCGCACTGCCTTTTGCTCTATCATTCAATGATTCAATGAAACTGTCAATCACCTTACAAATTAATTTCACGTGATTGAGCATAGCCCTGGTCCCCTGTGGGCTGGCCTTGATTTCGCTTTCGGGTTCCCAGCGCATGGTGTCACTCCGTTGTGGGCCTCGAATGATGGCCCCTGGACCGCTCGGTCGCGCTCTGCGTATGAGCTAGCTAGATGTAGCTGGTAATTCATCACATTCAATACAGTAATTCTTCAAAAAATGCCAAGGACATCCAAGGACCTTCTTTGATTTACACTTTCATGGACCAGCTGAGAAGCACCACTATTCGATTGTTTCAGAAGGCACCATACCATGCTTTACTTTGGATGCTTTCCATCAGCAAATGCTTGGAGATGCGCAGCAAATGAGAACTCTGAGCTCTGAAACAACACCAACAACTGTCGCGCCTGCAACCAACGACCAATCATAGCGCCCAAATTGCGACCTGAAAACAAACACAAAACACAGTGAAGCTGTTGCTGCGGTTGCCAGATCCCAACCTGCTGGAGATAACCTCACACCCGTAAAAAGCTTTGATGTTTGGGAGAGTGGAGCGCGTGAAGGGCCCACATTTAACACCTGCTGCGATGCTGATTGTTCATCTTGAGATGGCAAGAATCCTCGGCATCACCATGTATACAGATTGAGTTTCCCACGGTACCGGTTCAAAGGAGGTGCAGTCGGTACAGTCGTTCCACCAAAAAACATATCTTAATCTTTTGCACCAAACTTTGTCGAGTTCACCACGTCACGTTTGCAAAAACTGGGATGGGATGGGTTCCAAAACCTCATTTGCAAGACTAGGTACTGGCCTCAAAAGCCATCATTTGCTTTAGCAATCACCCTTGAATGAGATCCAATCATCCACCGGACCACAAGAAGCACTCTCTTGGTACAGGTCGCCCGCGACCTGCAGCTGTCAGAGATTCTTCGCAAAATCAGGGGCGGATTGCAGTCCAAGTGGCGCCAACTCGCAAGATAGTGCCTGCAGTCAAGTGCGTTCACTCGATACATGTTGGTCATGTGAGCCTGTTCGGGGCATGCTGCTTTTTCTGGGAAAGCATTCCACCAACTCAGCAACGTCTACCCAGTTCCTAGGAACTCATAATGACTAAAGTAATAACCAAAATAACATAACATAACATAACCCAAAACACCCATAGAATACCCAATAACAGAGTAATAACTATAACCAAAAAATACAACTCTGTTTGGATTGTTCTTCTGCTTGGTTTTATCTCGTAGTTGTTTGCCCAATCCGCAATACGACTCTTCGCCTCTTTGCTCTCGATGGGGCTGTTGGCCGGCCATCCGCCCACTTCGCGGGCCTACGAGCCGTTGGACCGATGCAAGTCTTGCGACCAAAACGTTTTGGTGGGGGCGGGGTGGGCTGGAAGAAGGCAGTAAACAAATGGGTTAACAAGCACTTGCTTGGAGGGTTTCTATTGACATACAAGCCCACATACTTACTTGACGGTGTGGGAAACAAGACTCTGTCCAAATCTCCTATGTATTCCTTGTGTGTGGAATGGTATCTGGTTTTGATGTTGCAAACCTTCTGACATCAACACTTGGTTGGGCAAACATGGTTAGTGTTGGAAGCCCCCGCCTTCAAGGCTGGCAGCCTCAGTTTCTTATCACCTTCATCGGTCGCAAAGCTTCGGACCCCCCAATGGCTCGGTCGCGTGCCTCCGGCGACACTACGGTGGGCCCTGCAAAGCCTGAGGAAGAGAGGACAACATGCACCAAACACACGAGACACGACAAACAAAAGGCAGTTTTGTGGCTGGTTGTAGGATGTTGTAGGCATATTCCATCCTTGAACATCTTCCTTTGAAATTACCCCACCGGTTGAAAGGCGTGATCTGGCTTTTCTTGGCCTTCAGCAAGGATCTATCCGAATGCTGTTTGAATACATCTCCAAGAAACACGTTGTGCTGTTCCGACTGTACTTGATGGAAAATACATGGAACAACTTTTGAGGCAACCAGGAAGCCAGTGGGGTCGCACTTGGATGCAGTTGTCGGCTTTGATTGTCTTCCCAATGGAACTTAGATCCGGAGGTGCAGGTTCTATGCTGTGAAAGAATCGGAACTTCGAGCTGTGCAGCTCTGTCGATCTCTGTAGGTTTTTTCCTGGGCAAGCTCGCATAATCAAACACAGTGTTGTTTATTGTTTTTTGTTCGTTGTTCTCCCAAAGTTCGCCCAATGTCCCTTCCTACTCACCCTAAGAAGCTAGGAACCGACCCCGGACCCACTGCATTTGGCCTCTAAAATTCTCCCTCCAAGACACCAACCCCAAACCCACCCGCCGACCCACGCCCACATAACCCCCGAGGAGCCGATGCCACGGGTGGTCTGCAGCGCTCGCAGCACAGCTGAGGACACGGCCACCTGCAGGTCCAACGCAATGACTGACGACCGGTCCAGTGGTCGATGACTACAAGAGGAAGGTCGGGCTCGGATGGGGGACTTGAAAGCTCAAATTGATCCACAGGGAGGTCCGGAAGTGAGGTGGAAAAAAAGGAGCCTGTCCATGATGGACATCTTTCATTTTGGAACTTACCTAGAATTAATTAGTGGTGGATTGCGGGTGGATGAGTTTGGATAGGTACTGATACCAGAATTGGTCAAAAGGTTCTAGTGACTATTAGATAGTGAGGATGAAACGAGTGCCAACCATGGCAATCACTCAGAGGCCGTGGGACAGCCGCAAAACCAATCAGGCCGTGGGCAACTCTGAGCTGATCCAAGTTCCAGAGCTCCAGCCGAATCGCTCTCGCCCAAACCCTGTCCAAGTACCTTTCTCAAAAAGGAAGTTGAAGCGGTTGAAGCCCCAGGGTGAGTTGCAAGAAGTTGCAAACCAGCAAACTGCGCAGTGCTGGTCAGCTGCTAAGTCCAAGCGCATGTCCTCAAGCGACCTTTTGAAGGACTCTGGGACCGTTGTCTTGTTGGACCGTTGAACTATCAGGTCACCGGGACGATGACAATAATTAGTAGATTGCAACAACTCCATACTCCATACATTAAAAGAACATGTTCTTAAAGTTCTGAACTGGCCATCCTGATATATCCTGATGCACTGGTCTCCACACTCCACACGAGGCAGCATATATATTCAGCAACCTAAAGCGTTTGGAAGCTGAGAGACTTCCAGCCTGGTGGTGTTAAGACATGTTAAGACCTATAAATCCAGTGAGTCACCAATAGGAACATCCATGATAGGGTGCTCCATTCAGCGCCCCTAAGGGACGCTGAATGAAGTGCTCCTCGTTCGCTCCTCTGTCCCCAAGAACTACTTCGATGGACGCACCTCGTGGCTCGACCGACCCGCAGGGGGTCCAAAAACACTCTGACGAACACATCACATGGAGAAACGGACCATAACGGACCTGTTTGTAACGAACATCGTCTTCACAGGGTCTATTGTCCAATTCGTGATGCGTTTGGCGAAGAGTGTGGACCTACCGTCTACCAAAGTCGGGCAGAGGGCTGTCTACTCATGTCAGTGGAGTCTCCAAAGTCGGTCCCACAGGCCTGGGGCTTCAACTTGGGCAGTAGCTTGTGCAGCGACTTGGCCTGGCACTCGCGCCACTGTGAACTCTGAGAGGTCCGGGTGGCCAAACTTGGCCTAAATCACTCCGGGCATGCTGTAAAAAAAACAGAAACAGGAGCAACATGAAGCAACACAACTTCTGGGCATGCTAAGCACAACTTCTGGGTATTTCCAGATATGTCCACATCGTCTTGCTTTGGATGCAACTCTTGTGTCAAAACGACCCATCCGCCTGACGCTGACCCCTCTTCGTCAGCTTGGTATCATGCTTGAGCCTCACAGGGTGCCATGCAGAAGGCTTTGTTTATTGCGCTGCTGTGGATCCTGCTGCGTTCTTGTGGGTCACCAGTAGAGACTTGGAAATACAGCTGGCATTCAGCCATCCGCAGTCACTGTTACACCAGTCAGGTATCTATCCACGTTGACCAAGTGGCTGGGGTTGACGTGGACTAACTGAAGCCAAGCGACAAGAACTTGTCATTGACATTGTGCTGTGCCTGGCATATCATCCAGGATGGCGACAAGACATCGAAGCAAGCCAAGTAACGGAGTGTGGAGCTGTCCATCAAATTACATAATATAGGATTGAGCAAGGATGTGTCCGATGTCCTGCAATGTCCAACTGGATCTGTCTAGAGTGTCTACAGGCTTCTCGGCTTCCTTCAGAGTGGACACCGCGTGGACACCGGCATCGCAAACGAAAAGAGCAAACTCCATACTGGGATTCTCTCTGAAGCTTTGGAACTAGCACATGGGTTGATAGATGGAGATCTGCCTCTGGTTTTGAAGTGTTGATATGTTGTGATGTCTGCAAACCAAAGTTGTCTCTCTCTCTCTCTCTCTCACGGGCAAGACATCAACATCAACATGCCAATGAAGAAAGAGTTGTTTTCCTGGTTCAGGACATACAATGACCAAGTTCCAAGCATGCGAGGACCCTTGCACCTCAAATTATGCATTTGTTTTGAAGGTCAAAGAACTCGAGTCATTACTCATTACCAATAAAGTGTTTTGACTCAAACAGGATCGCACAAGTCAAAACACTCATTAAGTTATTCACCATATGAGTACCCGCCAAAATATAAGTACGTCTTAACTTATATAAAAACAAACCACGAGAACCAGAAAAGGGGGTGTGGGTAAACCCTCCTCGAATCCAACCAACAGCCCCTCAAACAGGTGACAAAAACCCATCCGACAGTCCCACCATCATCCACAGCTGTTCCCGAGGACAGCATGTGGCTACAGCCTCAACTACCCCAAAGAACTTCTGCTGGAGCAGTTCCGCGCCGCGAACGTCGACGTCCTCCCGCGGAGAGGACGGTCTGCCGGCCTCGCCGTGGCGGATCACGTGGATCAACTTCGCCTGGTCCCAACTATAGTCAGAGAGGGCGATGGGAGAACGTGGGCAGTTTTGTTTTGTTTCCTCCGGTTTGGGGTGAGGAGAATGAGATCTTGGAGGTTGGCGAAAAAAGAGATCTCATTCATCAGGGGCTTTTAGACGAGATTCTTCCAGCTGAGATCTTGGAGATCTCTTTAGAATAAGATGTGAAGAGAAGGAAGTTGATGATCCAAAACTGAAAGTTGATTCATTCCTCTTCACATCTGCAAAACTGTTGATGCAAAGTGCCCAACTAATTCAGATCTTCTTCTGCTCCTGATCGCCTTAAACAGAACCAGTTATGTCAGTATTTTTGTGGCGCACCGGCACCTACTATTGAGATATACTAAGATGTCTTGAGGTCTGGTAGGTCAGGAAACCACGGATGCCAGTTACACTGTTGGTACACCACATGCGGTCCCGGTGGAATGCACTTGTCTTCCGAACTGGGGAGTGCGATCGCAGTCCCATCACGGTCCCATCATCAGCGTCAGGCCGCGCGAAAGCTGGAAGAAGCATGCAGTTCTGTCCTAGTGAGATATTTTTTTGAACAAATCCAGGAAGCCATGGCGAAGACAACGCGCGATCTCCAAGGGCACTCCATCAATAGTGATCTGCCCAATGGCTTCCGCACACACACAATCGTAAATCTTGAATTTGGACTGTAAATTCTTTATCCAAAAACATGTTACTTACAATGACATGTTCCACTCAAAACGTAAGGATTTGATGGGACAAATGGTGCGGGATGGATTGTCCATGTTCCACCACAGTACCAGGCCAGTATGCCGATGGCCTTTGGTGCGCGCTTACACGGCTTGAGTACCTTCAATCGCGCCATGGCAGATCCGATGATCCAGCAGGGTAAAGAAGAATTGAGATTCAAAAGCTTGCTGTGCAAGTGCAGGTGCAAAGTTGTGCTTTGACATAGCCTTGCAGTTGAGATGGCGTTCAGTTGAGATGGCTTGCAGTTGACTTGCCCATGGTGAGATGCCAATGGTTGCTGTTCAATGTCCTTCTCACTCAGCAAGCTTGAGGCAAAGGCAATTTCAAGTGGAATCGACGTAAGTAAAGCAAGCCTGTAGGACCCTGTTTCATACACCCACATCACATTGATAGTGTATATTGATCCATCCGCTGATGATGAAACAATGATGTGTGCAAGGAAGACTTCTTCGAGTTTGGCCGATCGTCCATCACAATGCTCTAATATATTCTATATCCCTGCCCAAACAGTGAACTCCCACACCCGCGTGCATCAACCAAAAGTCCCCAGTGTTCTCTATATAACAAAGACCTACCCCGCAGGTGCATACCCTCAGGCGGTGTTTGCGGTTTCCCAGCAATCGGTCAATGTGAATAACAATGGTTCAACATGCAAAGTTCTACAGCAACTCCTTTGCACTCCAACTACTTCTACTCCTGAAACAGCACATCCCGATTGCCGGTCCTCTGAGAGCTCAACACCTCAAATGTGAGCCAGTGTGACGACTGGCTTAGGGCGATTGGAATGATGTGAGCATTTTCACATGGAGACATCCCTCATGTTTGAGCTTATGTTTCCTTGGGTGGAAGAATGGGCAGTTTGTGCCCCTTGTTTGGATCTTTGATGCTGGTAGTTAGTAGGTGTCCTTATCTCTCTATGTGGCCTTCCTGCCTGTGTTTGTGCTGGTTGTTGGGCGTACATGAAAGGGAGGCTCAACGGGATGTTCTCAAGATCCTTCTCCTCTATATAGTAGGCTCAGGCTGCAGGAGGGCACCTCCCAAATTAAACAGAATGGTTGAGCCCAACACCTGGGGACGATTGGTCGTTTGAAACATTTGTTCATTGTTTGCATGTATAAGGTCCCTTTCGATTGGGGATGTATTGGGTCACCGCGCCTCGAGGCTTTGTGTGTTTGGGTTCTCTTCAAGCCACCGTTGGAGCCCGCGAGCAACATGTTGGAATCCGCAAACTGGTCTCATGAAGTACAGCACGTAGTGTTTTTGTGAAGAGCCATTGGTTACCTGGGCGACGTAGTGTTTTTGCTTCTGTTCATGTTCTACTACTTGACAATACTACTATACAGTAACCCTGCAAGGCTATTCTTCTCTACAAAGCCAGAGTGTTGGTATTTTGATTCCTTTTTTTGTGGAGTGAGTGGCAGGGGTCCACCATGGAGAACACAACGAGATCAGTAATTCGTTGCAAGTGTTGATGCTTTGCAGGATGTGTTTACCGCCACTTCCAGAATTCTGGCAGAAAAGATCAGAATAGATCAGAAAAACCATGTACGCATCAAAGACATGCACACACCAAACATCCAAAGCGGTGAAAGATGGTGAAAGTTGGGTCAGGAACATGCGAAAAGAGGTCAGCCCCACGGAAACGGTTTGTTGCAATGCGGAAATCGCCGCCCTATCTGAATCTAATTTTGGGTCACTGTATAGTCCTATTTATATCATATACATACAATTATACAATATACACAATCATTCCAAGGCGCTTTGGAGACTTGCCTCTTCTTTCTCCTTGCTGCATAGTCGACGAGAGTCTCAGCACACTTATGTACGCAACAGATTCCCACGTTTGGATTTACAGTGTCTGTACCAGTGTCTATAGGGCACAAACTAGAACATGTGTGTTTCCAGTGTGCAGTGCTCTCATTTACCAGTGCAGCAGGTGGCTCAAAGCGATGCACACGTGGCATACATAATGTAGATTCTTGATCAATGTCCTCCAACCTAATAGCGATGGCCTCCCACCTAGTAGCGATGGCCTCCAACCTAATAGTGCTGCAAAACATGGATGGTGAAATATAATCAGCTGCATTGCACACAGGGGTCACCAAATTCCCATCATGGGGTCACGAGCCTGACCTTTTGGTCATCGCTATACCACTGTGTATTGGTGGAACGTGCTCTGCACGAAGGTGGAACGTGCTTGAGGCTTATTACCAGGACCCTTTTTGCTCCCCAACAGGAAACGGCCCATGAGACATTTGGGGTGACTTCGCCTGAAAAAGCTGGACACCGTGGCCCTACATCTTCAAACACGCCCCCACGTCACAACAATTAAATGTGTATATCAAAAAAATATATTGGATTTTGAGTAGCCTTTAAAACTAAAAAAAAAGGTGAAACTTTGAAGTTACACTTAAAACTTAAAACTACTATCATGATCTTCTCCAACATGTATGCATGCAGTGCATGCAGGGGGAGTATTGGGAAAAAGTACCTTGAGATGAGTCAGTAGCCCTTCTGCTGAAGTATCATATTGCTTCATGATTCATGTAGAATACTGCAAACCAATGAGAGAACCTCAGACCCTTCGATCCTGGAACAACTACTGTAGTGCATCTGGGTCATGAATAAAGCTACTAATTAAGTATATCCTATTTTCTAGATGTCTCATCTTATATAATATACATGTTCCACAATAACACTTCATCATTAATCTTGAACAGCAGCTCGCCAAACAAGCTTATCTTCAGCTCCATCATCCTGTAAACCAATGTCCGAGCTGCTGCACGCACTGAATGGCTCTTGGAGTCCAGCTTCAAATTGGCCGTGGTCGTCCTGTGAGAAACATCAAGTGAGAAGGCAACCAACCAAACCTTTCACTTTACACTGTTGCACTTTACATACACACAGGCTATCCTCTACTTTGCGCTTGACATTCTCTGCGCACCTTTCTTGTGTATCCTCGGGAAGCAAGTAGCCCTAGCTGTGCTGCTGCTGCCAGACAACTGACTAAGCAAATCCGCAAACACCACACCGAAGCACCCTGCCGCAAGTGTGAATGTCTACAGGAACATCTACATGAATAGAATAAAGAGAAGCGTTGGCCTTGGATTTTGTTCTATTGAACGGTCGTGAATACCAAAGGCAAATGCTCTGGGAACATTTTGCGTATATCCTACCACTGAAGAAACATTGCTGTCAGGTCCTTGTTCTCTCTGCCATTGCTCAAAGAGGCTCACCGGCTACAACACGGGCAGCTGAGGGTCATGTGAAGCAGTGAAGCACTGTAAGGGAGCTGTCATTGCTTCGTTGTTGCCCTTCATGACCTCTTGCTCAGAATACAGAACGAACGATTGCATCAGCATCATATCTCAACCAGCTGTCATTTCTGAGGAGCCTTGCTGTCTCCCAACCTCTCAATGTGTGGATTTAACTGCATGTCATCTCCACTCAGGGTCTTGCATTGGTCACTATAGTTCTATATAGTTATTTAAGCTGGAGTTGAGCCAGTGATGTTCATGCGCATCCAAAGTATCATATCTGCAGGACCTGCGGGAGCTGGAGCTTACGATGTAACAGGAGGATCCTCCAACACATGCTAATGGGATTTTATGAGGTGGACACAACACACACCTATATATATATAAGCATAATATAAGCATATATAAGCATATAAGATCTTAATGCGTTCATGTCAAGAACATAATGTTCATTTCAAGAACGAACATGCCCTTGAAACAGAATAAACACATGGGACCCTTTCTGCTGTCGGTCACTGTGTATATACAACCCATGTCAGGCAAGATACTCCATGACAACAAATATCACCCATCACCCGATGGCCCGACCATGAAAAAACGCATTGTAGCGCAGGAAAGACATCTCCTGTGGGAGTGTGGATGATTCTTGGATTTTTCCTCGCAGTTGGAATAACTACACCAGGACCTGTGGCGCACAAGAACCCTTTCAGTGATCCCGACCCAAACACCATCATGGTTCCCAAAGCTATTTTGCAATGATTGCTTTAAAGTAGATGCAACTGTCGTTGACCATGCGGTCATGTGCGGAAACAAAGCAAGATTCCAAACTCACCCACATGCTGCCCCGATTGAATCCGATTGAAGATCAAAGAAAACCAACCGGGAAAAAAAGAAAAGAAACACAGTTGAAAAAGCGGCTGCTGTGCTCAATTCATTTGTGCCAAAGCATTAACATGTCTGCGTGTGGCAACTTTCAACTGCGCATGTCTAAGCAGTGCTCAGTGGGAGCTGATGATCTGCGCCTGCACACTCTCTGCTTCGATTCCGAGAACTCGAAGCAACAAACGAGAAGTCTATCCACGGATTGGGCTTTGTCAACTTCAATGGGTTAGTTTCTAGCACCGTCTATGGGAAGGAGAATTGTCACGATGGTTGTCTCAGTCGTAGGGACTTGGCACCACAAACAGTATCTAGTATGCAGTGCTGGGCCTAGTGACTAGCATGAAACCAAATCAAAGTTTTTAGTCATCCTTCACCTTGATGATTCACTGATGCATGACAAAACAGGATTGACTGGGGTGCTGATTTTTGTTTGATCACCATGGGACCTATAAACTTGGATGACCTCTACTTAGAGTCAAGTCTCAACAGCTATCAACTACTGGCAACCAACCTGAACCATTTTCATACTGGATTCCAGTTGTCACACATGCAACAACGTTGTTAAGTACCCTCAGTGCATTTTCCAGGCCAAAAAGAATCGTGACCTGGCACTTCTTGATACAACAACCTTCTACGATATAACCTTGCTCATCACGGACAACTAGAGAGACGAATCAGTTGGATCCCACGAGAGACGATCAACATCTTTGGGTGACATACACCACCAGCACCAGCACCAGCACCACTACCACCCGCCAACCCGAGAGTCGATTCAGTGGAATGGTGACTTTGGTGGACTCTTCGGGGTTGAAAAAAAGGGGGCATAGATGTTCAGACCAATCAGAAATATGGCATCTGCACAAATGTATATAAATGTAATTATATGTATAAACCTCAGAATCATGAATATCAGTGGGTACACCCCCCCAAAAAAGGACCGGACACATTCATAAAAATCATGAACAACATTAAGGACGCAAGCTGAACACCTTATTAAGAAGAGACAACAACAAAAATACAAGCACATGACCCACTTCGTTGGCCCCCTTCCCTTGCTGTTCAGCCACATTTCGCAAGTCTTCCGCTAGCTGGGCCAACTCTCTTCCAAGGTCCTGAAGCTGCAGGTGACCAATCGAGCAGGCCCAGCAGGTTTCGAACGCAAATCCCTTCTGCGTCTCTCGAAAACAGCCCAGAAAGATGGTGTCACTCCTTCCAAGGCACATACAATTCATGTAAAAAAACATTGATTCCTATAGTGAAATTCTTTAGATCTACTGAGGGAAGCCCTCAGTTCGGGTGGAGTCAGAAAGGGATGGTCTCGCTGTGCGTGGCCGCCTCTTGCACCTCTTTCCGGCTCTTTGGTGTGGCCTTAGCACTCGACAGGTCAAGGCGTGGAGCTGAGGCGGAGTTGGAAGCACGGTACGAACGGTACGAAAAGGATGATGAATTGACAGTTGATGTATTTCCTATTCTTTCCATATTGATCTGTTGATCCGGAATTGCCTCTCTGAATGACTAAGCAACTGCAGCTCAAATAAAGAGCCTTCGGCAAGAAACAACCCCCATGAACCTTGACCCTTTCATGGTTTCGGACAAGTACCCTGCTCTGGTACGTCGATCTGGTTTGTGGAAGCCAAAACACATCCAGAATCCAGCAGCAAAGAAAAAGAGAGAGAGAGAGGGCCTCATCAAATAGACCAAGTAACTCGCACCCATCACAAAAGAAACGATTTACACTGGGCCCACTTGAGAATGAGGTCGCTAGGACCGCTCTTCAGAGACTTGCAGTGAGTGCCTTAGCCCAACATCTTTAACACACGAATTGGCCTTCCTCTGGCGCTTCGAGGAGTGCTTCCCAGGATGCTTGGACTGTACATTCTGTCTGGGAGAAACGAGAAGCGAAGCGCGAAGCATGAGATGCAGCAACTGATGTCATGGGCGGGATTTTAGCGCTAATTCCTTCTGGAAACAAAACAAACAGCATCAAGAACCACAACACAGCACCCATAGACGTCGTGGACAAACCCCTGCATTGCGATACTCGGCCGATACCACTGACCGCAGTGGTTTCAGAGATCTCCTGTGAACTGGGTGGTTGTAGAGGAAATCGAAACCCTCTGACTCACTCACAGGGAAGTGGAGATCCCCTGTTGGTATAGAGGAAAATAGTCTTCCAATGGTGTACTTTCCTCCACCTCCATGTGATGTGTTCGTCAGATTGTATAAGGAAAAGACTCTTTGAGGGCCACCAGCGGTCCATTTCACAGTTCCTGTTGGTCGAAGGAATCTCCTCCAGTTGAAAACTCCACTTCCACCGTGTGGCCGAGGCAGGAGAGATGGGCTCACCGGTCCTGGCGACAAAAAAATCGGACAAGGCAGGAAACCGTGTCCCACCTGTGAGATCAGAGACAAATCACTGCTGGAATATCTATGACATATATATATATAATAGGCTTATATGTATTATTGTATATATATATATAATATCATTCTCGACAACAAAACAGGGTTCCAAACAGGGCCTTTGGGGATTCCTAGTTGGAGGAACTCCATCCTCCGGGGCCATCGGTCGTGTCCTCTCCACTGGCTTTCCATTTGGAGGTTCCAGGTGATTCCCAGAGCCACTCGGCCTCAGGAGACACATGACTCCCACCCCCCATGTAGCCAGAATTTCCTGCATGAAAACTGTATAAAACAGTACAGTAGATTGAACAAACTTCATTCTCTATTGAAAGCAACCTTCCTCAGTGTTCCCAAATCAGCAAACCCTCAAAACACCCATTGAATACGGTGCAAAACGTTGTGATCTCCAGAAATCTGAGACTCAGATCTGCCCATGACTCGAGTGCAAGTTTCAGTGCACGCTCCAAGATATAGTTGAGCAGAACATATATATGTATATATATATATTAAAGCCAAGGCACGAAGAAGGTCTGATGGAACTAAGTAAAATGGAACAGAAAAGACTTTACATCTTCCTGACCGAGTGCCCGCTTGGCACCTCCGGTGTCGGAAGAAACACGCTAGGCTGATCCAGCAAACTGATGGTGACATAAAAAGCGAACAGGCATCAAGATGAAACAAAAAATGAACGCCGTGAAAGAGCATAACATATTGTAACCTGAAAACCTTAAAGATCTTAACAACCTGAGGCCGCTGGCCTTTTATTGTCAATTCTGACTCACACACCACACTCGCCACCTGAGGCAGCCACGAGGGGGTGATGAGGTGACGATATGGACTTTGCCCAGCCTGGATCAGATCGGGACCGAGAATGGCAGAACGTCCAACGAAATCTCTTATTGGTTTTTGCTTGAATGTGCTTGAATAATATATATTACATATATATTATATTTACTATAGTGTATTACTATATAATTCCTCCTTGACCTTGAGAAGGGTCGGGGCAAATGCCATGGGAGGTGCTTGATTGGATATTCAGTACCGCAAATAAAACACATATTGAAGTCTTGCCTGATTATGCCTGATTCATCCACTTGAGGCAAGCAGAAAACTCTAAGTTGCAAATCCTTCAGCTTAGCTTTCTAGGGTCCGTTTGTTGTTGCAACTCAGTTGATCATGGCTCACGATAAGTCTGACACACATAAGAATGTTGCAGCAGCAAACTTTGCCAAGTTGAGGTCATGCGCAGTCACAAGAACAATACCACAGGGTCTAGATACCTCCGTCTCGTATGGGTTGGGGATTCCAGTCGAGTTCAAGTGCAGCTGTTCAGTTCATCCCAATCGGAGGGTCCTCGACCCTTTTGGAAATAATTTACCTGACATCACCAATTGAAACATGTTTTTAAATGCTACGGAAACAACCAAACAACCCTTCGTGGCAATCCTTTCGGGGCAGGTCGACCATTTGGCGGGAGACTTCCGCTCGGCACATGCTGAGGTCTTGGCCGGCAGCGACTGAGTTCCTAAATTCTCGGTGCGCATGGTCCTGGCGGAAGTGTCAGAGTGGGCGACATGTAATTAGTAGGCTGTGAGTGGTGTATGCAACACATGGTTGATCTGGGCCAAAAGTCTCAGTTCGTACCTCGTTTTTATGGGGTCATGTCATGTCCCATTTTCCATAATGTTTGAAGTCGGGTCCAGGTGCGTGACTTATAGGTGTACTCTCGCCTGATTGCAGGGAGATGTCATTTCCATGCATAAATAACCTTCTCATGGGGAAACCTTATGGGTTTCCGCCATGCAACCGAATGAGGGAAATTCATGCTATAGGCTATAGGTGTCATTCAAAGTAAACCGGAATAGCATCGGACAACCTCGGACACCGAGGGTACCGTCTTCGTCCCCCAAACTCTGTTCTTGTGGCTCACGTGTTCGCTTCTCAAGCCATGGCTGAGGTTCTGCGCTCGCGGATGTCACAGGGTGGGTGTCTTGGGGCGAAAACCAAAGCATCTGCAGCAGGCAAGGCAGGTCAGCCACTGACCGATGCTTTGAGGCATGCTTTGCACGAGGCAGGACGTGAAGAGCTGTTCAGGAACAAGCGTGAGGCGCATGAAGAAACGTGAACAAAGTAGGGTTAGAGTTCACAACAAACCTGAGAAGCTGCAAAACGAAAGCCAGCGCTTCCCTTTCTCGACAACTGCGCGTCGAAGCAATCAAATGAGCTCGCGCAGCCGCTTGCGGCCGCGTGTCAAATCTGCTTCATGTCTTGTTCTGCCCACACATAGGTAACCATGTCAAAACAAAAAAACAATGCACCCTTTTGTTCAAACAAACAGTTTTTCAAGCTAAATTCAAGGTGGCCTGAGACCAGGGTTTGCTGCCCTAAAACACTCTGTTCAGGCCACCTTCAAAATGACGGTCTGCGAAGCGAGAGCAGAGGATGCATGTTGTCCTTCTGCTGCTTGAATGTGACATATACCCTTCAATAGGAACTCGAACGGCTCAAATCCAGAAGATTCTGAAAATGGCCTGGCTCCCTATATGAACCCTGGGAAGACTGGGAAGCGAGGAGGTGGAAACTCCTTTGCTCTCGCTTCGCAGACCTTCATTTTCAAGGTGGCCTGAACAGAGTGTTTTAGGGCAGCAAACCCTGGTCTCAGGCCACCTTGATTTTAGCTAGAAAACCACAGCTTTGAAGCCTCATGCGCGCGATACCTGGGAACAGAATTGTAGCTACCCTGGGTCCGTATAAATACTG